>JAVLUZ010000691.1:0-455613 GCA_036768485.1 Mermis nigrescens
CTTTGTTGCTTCTTCAAAAAATCTGAAAACGGTCAAAAATCGCAATTTTTTTTAAAATCGGAGGGGGGGTCAAAATTCTCACTGACTGGGGAAGACCAGCTTTGGGTGGGGGATCTTATCCTCCTGTTACGTGTCTGGATATATCTATGTAGGATTCGGCCAATATGAAGAAGAGAGAGCGAACCCGACATAATTTGGTTTACATATCGGAAACATCGTTGTGATAAGTTGCAAAAACCGCATATTTTGGCGTTTTTAACATGCTCGTAATATGAGACAAACTCGAGCTTTTCGAAAATATTATCTCAACAATAAGCTGTGGCAATAATTTTCGGTGTAGCAGTAAAAATGCATAGTTTTCATCTTTATACAGTATAGCGCGGGCGTCAAAATTTGAGCTTTTTGACAAGAGGTGCAGGTTTTCCACCTTTTCGAGCATTATCGTACATACCTTTCAAAATTTTTTTTCGGTCCACGGAAGAGTGGATACCCCGCCTACAAATACGGCCTGTCACTCAAATATCAGTTCCTCACATGTCTAACGAGACTTGTTATGAATGTACGTACGACATGCAGATATGATATGAGTACTCAGGCATACTGACAAATTTCTATATATTGTTTGAGAATACGACACCATTACTAGGCTTCAGGAGGGTATAGGTATCGTCCCTACCACTGCTTTTGAAAGGCATACCCCCTCAGGCTGTTATGGGTCCAATACCTGTTGCTCAAACCATGAAAAAGCATAAAACGGCACCTAAAGTATAGTCTTTCAAGTAAAAATACTTATTTTCAACTAGCGGAGATGTTCAATTCGTTCGTTCAAACTTTTTTCTTCAATGTTTTGCGTATGTTTATTTAGTGTTGAAGATCATTCCATCGCCCTTATTCGTGCTTCTTTTCTCATGCCAATTTAGCCATAAATATTGATGAAAAATGAAATGCGATCAAATTAAGCACTAAATTTTGACAGTATGTAAAAAATCACTAAATTTAGAAATTTAAAAGTGAAAAGTTCTTTAAAATTAAATTGAAAATTGCGGGAAAAAATTTAAAAATTTAAAAGGTAAAAATTAAAAAACCAAAAAAAATTTAAAAAAATTATTAAAAAATTAAATTCAAAAAATTACTCCTCTGACAAAGCCGGTTTACCCCCTCCCGAACGCATTGGCCGTGTGCACGTATGGAATACGACAATAATGTTCGCATGTCATTTCTATAACTTCTAAAGTTTCAGAACATCATATACCTCATGCATGTAAGAAGCATTCTCAGCCGATTTCGCTATTGCCAAGAAGATAACACGCTAAATTTGACTCATTTACATTTAAGGACACAGATTCTAATTTTAATTTTCAAAAATAACACTATATGTAAGCTTTCGACTTGTAAATGTAAGCTTGATAAAGCACATGCTGTCTTAACTTTAAGCGAAAATTAACGTACTCCGTTTCTTTTGATAATCAATCAATTTGAACTTTACTTTTTTAAGACCAACCTATTGCGTTCCAAAATAAAAGTGACATTCGTGAGTTGATTTTTCGATCGCCGCGAATATGGGTCGCAAGGAGCCGATCAAATATTTGTCAACAACCAGAGCTGAAATGCTCGACGCATCTATGCTAAAAAAATAAAAAACCTCTCGAAATAGTGACGACATTCAGCGAATCAAACTTACTAGCAGCATAAAGCAGCTTAAAAAACAGCTCAATCGAGAAAAACAAAAAGGACCAGTAAGTAAAATAGGCATCTAAAGTTGCGAGAAAAATAATGAAAACTCATCCGCTTTTTCCAAAATAAAGCAAACTACACATGCGTACTGCACTAGGCTGAGGCGAGAAATAGCAAAAATGCATCTAAGAACTAGTCTGAATAACGCAAGCTCTTACCACCCAAAAGTCGATGAGAAGGACAATCTAATACGGGACGACCAACTCTGAGCAGAGGTTGCATGCACGTAACACAAACCTGCAATGGCTCGAAAGTTCGGTTGAGGTTCCCCGGCCATCGAAAGAGGTGCAGGTATATAGACCTCGATTTTGCCAAAAACACGCAAAAACCGCCAGAAGATTCGATATTTTCCAAAATCAGGAGGGGTTAAAGTTCGGCTGTTACCGGCTCTGGGAGGAAAAGGGGGACGACCAACTTTAGGGTGGGGAGATCCCTATCCCCTGTCGCAAGTATGTATAACGACGTCTAAAGACTGCACCCGGTGCATGCAGAAAGCATATCTGCCGTAATAAATTTTTTTGTTTTTTTGGCTTACTTCTCCCCGATAGTGATCTTTAAGGTGTTTAATCGCCTAATTCTTGCTAAGGCTTAGTGAGTGCGAAAAGAGCCATGATGTTGAAGTACTGTTTCCTATTTTTTGTAAAGCACCGGGTGCAGCCTCTAAATACTCGTGCATGTATATGTTTTTCCACTAATAATGGTGTTCCTTACATTACAAGCAGAGTAAACCAGTGAAGACAAACTATGGTTGGAACCAAAGGCGGATTTAAAGGGGGCAGGGGGCGACCGCCCTCCTTACATTGGTCAAAAAATATTTGGCGAGATAATGAATGGATATGCAATTTGCAATGATTTTTGTGTCGATGACCATTGTTTGTCAAATTTTCCGGCGCTCGGATGGACACATATCAATGGCATTTAATTTGCTTGGCTTGACCTGGAAGCCATTTTCTGCTCGTGCAGGTTTCAAGACAATTTTAGCAGCAGAAGCAGCTATTTTTGCATAGTTCTCTTCTAGTTTCAATTGAAAATTTCGATGTTTCACATCAAGTGCTATAAATACCGGAAGTTGAGCTAGTAAATCATGCGTCAGGAACGCCTATCAGCTTTAATTTAATAGATTTTCTGGCGCTTCGCGCCGGGTTGTTGTTAAAGTGAAAGAAATTTAAATGATTTTTCGCACAAGAATTGTCAAAAATTTCAGAATTTAGAGAAAAAATATTGCGTCAAAAGTGATTTTATGTAAAAGTATACAATTGTAACACCGAAAAAACGCTATTTACGCGTTCAGGCGGCAAGTTTTTGAACCTATTTTTACTATTTTTGGAAAAGTTGGATACCGCCCCCTAGGAAAATCATAGATTCGCCAGTGGATCGCAACAGTCGAAAGAGAAAAGAAAAGTATTCTAATGCAGAGCAGTTTCACTCGGTGAGCATAAAGTGAAATTTTTAAAATAAGATGAATGTGGATTTTTTTATTGTGTAGAAGAATTTCAGATTAAGCAATGTAACATTCTCTTCTACGCAAGGCTTTCATCAAAAACAACTTGCCCAGTCATCCATGCTGCATCAAAAATTGTATATTATGGAAAACAAGCAATCCATCACGCCACTGGTGCATGGATACTCGAGAATTAAATTAGTCAATAAAGAAAAACCGAGGCGCTGCAAAAGATGGAAACCATCTACTTGAAAATCGAATAAGCAAAACGGCTAGAACCTGGCAAAAACAACGAATCATTATACAAACCACGTACAATATGGGAAGTTGGGATGGGGTTGAAATCGACAAATTTTTTCCAAGAGTACATTGAGACTCGAAAACGGTGGGAACGCGTGAAAAACATTATTTTCCGGCGGTTTCAGACGATTCTCGATTTTTCTAGAACTGTGAAAGATAGAGTTTCAGAAAGTTGGGTAAATTGAATAGAAGATAGTAAACACGACGTATATGGCGAAAGCGCGGAAAACTTGACACTTTTGAGCAGATAGATAGCTGAAAAACTTTAAAGCAGCGCCTTTCTACATTTTTGGAAAAAGGTGAATTATGGGGGAGGTGTGAACACTTTCTGGGAAAGCTGCCCCGTAAGATCATGTATGATTATTTTATGTTACCACAGCTTACGATATATGAATAAATAGAACTGAAATACATATAGCTTCGTAAACGGAAGAAATCTTTGAAGCATGCATGTTTATTTGATTAATATTGAGGTCCAGTATAGAGAACTAAATCAAAATAGAGTTGCGAATGAACAAAGAGAAAATCAGAAATAATGAGGTGATTGTAATTTTAATATATACATATGTATAAGTTTGTTTCACACGCATATATTTCAAGTTTCATTGATTGAAAAATTTATCCTTGATCAAAGCATAATGTATGTACTTAGTTCATTAAATTGAATTAAATTAAAATTCTTCATCAATTCAAGAATCGAGTGTACGAACGACTATTGACTTCGGAACAAGTGCTTAATATCTAAGAAACTGAGATGGACCTTTTAAGTGAGCATTTAGTGCACAAATAACCTTTCATCTTACAAATGGAACGGATAAAGATAATTAATCAAAATTTTAACGGAATTTTACAATTTAGTGAGTTCAAGAAATGATTGTTTTGTAAATAGCTGAGAATACAACCATCTTAGGCAACGAAATCTTCTTGTTTCGCACTAAATTCAGCTAATTAGGGTGTTCTCGAACGGATAAATGGTAGGCAAAGAAGCACTAACATTAAAATACTAAAAATATTAAAAAAATTTACACATGATTTTGCTGAAACGTCAAAACATTAGGAGAATATTAAGTGCATCTGTATTGAAGCGCAAATAAACACAAAAATACCACAAGATGGTTCATATAACATAATGTATGTTTTTATTTTTGAAGAAGTGTTTATATACACAAACAAGTATCATATGAACACTTCACTCATCGATCGCCAACTAATGAGAAAACTTGCACTGCACTTACTAATCACAAGAATAACAAGCTAAAATAAGTAACAACTCACTTTTAGACAGTAATGACGAACTCGTTCGTTCTTCTGTCTTCTTAGCATGACCAAAATGTGTCTCCATTTAACCACAGAATCAATAAGCCTATCGAAAGTTCTATCCGTCACAGTAATCAATAAATTTGATAGAAGTTCAAAGAAATCTGAAATGGAAAAATCGAAATTCGATGACCAAAGTAAAATTATGAAATAATAAATAAAGTATGGAAAATCAAGATATATAAGAGAATTCTTTGAAATTTAATGTTTAGTGGCGGAATCAGGATTTTCTGACTGGTGCAAGGGCGAAATTCCAACTTTTTCTAAAGTACTAAAAAGATCTCAGAGAATCACTCAATTAGACACCAAATATAGCATTCTCATGCCTTTATCTGCTAGGTAAAGTCATTTATAGCAGTGATCGTACGGGGACCCCGACCCCGAAAACCCCGGCCTAAACCCCGACCCGACGGGGCAAGATTTTTCGAGTCGGGGTTGAACCTTTTTCGGGGATGAAATATAGCATTTAATATTTTGGTACATAGGAGAATTGTATAAATAGCAAATAAATTCGGCAAACACCAAACAAGGATGATTCATTCACGAGCATAATGAATATGTTAAACTCGACACTCGCGATATTTCATAAAATGTACGCCTAGTCGCCATGTTGTTAACACGTACATACATGTTCGCATATTTATCACCATAAAGTGCGCCAAAACGCTCTGCATTTTGTCATTCGTAAAAATACACTATGGATTTATTATAATATTATGCGTTAGCCTCCATCTATCTACGCGTTAGCCTCCATTTGATTCTTAGAATAAGTTTGTTCTGTCTGCTAGCTTAAATTAATTAATATTTGCTGCCCAAAAATGCTGAAAAGCTAATTTAGCTCGTCTACAACAGCCGTCAACAAATTTAAACTTTTTGTTTGCATCAGAAACGAAATTAACTGATTCTATATCAGATTTTTACGCTAATTCCAAATCTAGCTTTAGAATTTTTGTAGCACATCAAGTTTTTGAGATATCTGCATATAAAAATTTATGCAAATAATGATTTCTTTGTGTGTAAATATCAAATTGGGAAAGGCAAAGTGATCACAGAAGGACAAAATCTTAAAACATTGTTCTTACATGATTCCTCCTAAATTTAAAACTATTCCCGTAGCTTATTTTACTCACTTCTGTAAAATAAAATACATAATTTGCATATTTCACACATGACTGTAAAGTATAAATCCTTGTCTGCCTAGTATGTCTGCCTCTAAATAATTTTCAACACTTCCTTAATTAATTTTGTTGCGCTGATTTCGAAATCTGTTTTTTGCTTTGTGCTAGCCCATTAACTTCTTACAAATAATTCAGAATTTATAAAATGTTTAGAAATTCTGAAGAAAAATTTTCAACGCAAATTGAACAGCATAAAAACTTTTAAAACTGGACAGTTGTTGACTTCCAACTCTATCAAACAATTATAATATACTTTATCAGTAATTAAAAGATGCGAATAAGGCATGATTATGATTTTTCATTTACATTGGAAACCTTTTTCAAAAGTTCTAATGGTATGAAACTTTTCGAACCACTTATACTGTTTTGCAATATATTTTGAAACAGAAATTTATAAAAAAACTAGATTTGCTAGTGCGAAACCGTAAGCAGACTTGTAATCAGCGTAAAAAACTGTTTTAGAAGATATTCAATATTTTCTAGATGTAGAACGATTATGCTGTATATATACTTCAAACTTTACACTACAATAAATTTGCAAATCAGGTGTAATATTTATAAAGTGAGAATGAAGTATGTAACACCAGTGATATTTAAATCACTAGTAAGTCTGTATAAAAATAATTTTAGACTTTAAACTCCTAAAAATCGTTGTGGCTCCTAGATTTCCATAATTAATATCAATGAAAGCTCTGATTTGCATAAATTTAATATACAAGTATCTCAAAAAGTTGACGTGCTAGAGAAATTATAAGGCCAGATTCAGAATTAGCGCAAAAATCTGATTAAGAATCAATTGATTTTGTTTCTGATGCAAAATTGTTGTTGAACAGTGATCAGCGCGCCATAGAATACCGTTTAGAAAAAACTGTGGAAGAATACGAAAAAGCGAGAGCGATTATTGATTAAAATTGAAAGGGATGCTAAATTGCTAAAACCATGTTTGAACTTGGAATGAAAATAAAATGTTGAACATAACCAGCTTTATTAGTATGCTCTACAAACAAGTAAAGGTATCGTTTTTATCCTCTCTAGATTGGTATGAAATCATGCAATGTTGACTGTTAATCTTCAACCCGACCCCAAAACCGGGGTTTTTCATCTTCGACCCCGACCGAGGATGAAAATCTGACCCCGTACGATCACTGATTTATAGCGCAATAATAATTTTGAAAAATCCTGGAGTGGTACCTACCTAACTACCTGAAAATTTTTCGATGTAAAAAACGTTGATAGGTTGGTTAAATTTCGCAAAATGATGCTTTATTAAGAAAACCAGACTGAAGCATAGCTATTTTGTCGCTGTAAAGAAATCATTGTTGTTAGGTCCATGAAATCTTCACTGAGTACGAAACTTAAAATTATGACGCGAAATCAAGGCATTGAGACTGCCATATATAGATTGTAAATGTTATTGAAAATAGGCGAAAAGCACCGGGCAAAATCTCTTCAATTGTGATAGATTCCAGATAAAAATAATTAGAAAACACAAATATATATATATCTGGCTTTATCAATGACAATTATCTCAGGCCAACCGGAAAGCAGCCAGTCCGCACCATCTACAAAAATCTGCGCCTGATGTTTTGTACAATGTATTGTATAAAATAATATTTTTATAATAATAATTTATGTAATAATCATATATATCTGTACATACGATGTTTTCTAGCATCCTCAAAGTGGAATAAACCATCGTAATTAAAATGAACAGAAGCACTACTTTTTTTGTACGAGCCTCTTTGTACATGTACAAAGATCTCGGAAAAGTCTTTGTATGTATGAGCGAAAAATTTTTATACCTATAATATAGATATACCATTGAATATACACATATTTACACACTACTACTCTGTCATCCACGACCCGCAGCCTCCACAAAATGTTACTTCGTCCTAAATTCAGCTGATTATATTAGTTCGGCGTGAAGCACCGAAATTTTATGAGTTATTGTACGAATTTACACATCCAAACTCGACTCAGAAAGCGAAAATAACTTGCGTTACAAAATCAGAAATAATACAGCGATTGCAATATGTAGACTGAATAATATCACGAGTAGACACCGATTCGCACATGAATTCAATGCAACACAAAAATAAAAAGGTTAATTTTATCTTCAACCGGCAGAAAACAGTGCAAAATTGTCAAACAGTTCTTATTTTCTGCATAAAATCCTTATAAGACGTTTGATAAAGATGCAACAAATGTTTAAGCCTGTACAAAGATGCTTGAAATTACTCAAAGACAAATTTTGGAGTGTTTGATGCCCGCGATTGGAGCTAAACAGATTTGTAACTAGCAAAGGAAAATGCTCCGATGGAACAAAAAAGACAAATATACTTGGGATTAGTGGATTATTAAGGATGAAAAAGACGGGGACTAGGAAAAAGCTACCGATGTATATGCCTAAAGTCGCAAAATCTGCTAAAAATCAGACTTGCTCTGAACAACGCGAAAAACCGAAGTATATTCAGCGGCCTACAGATTGAAATAAACTATTGAACCAAAAAAATGATTGGAAAAGCAACAAGTTAACTATGCTGTAGCTATGAGAAATTAGATGGAGAAAACTAAGAGACTATGCAAGCCGATTGAATGAAATAGCAAATATCGATGCATTCAAGACAATCAAAGAAATTGCTGGTTTAAAGCAGCAGGAAACACGTAAGCGTACATTCAACAGACTGAATATAGGTACACTTGCATGTCCGCAACGATTGTCTGCACTAAGCAATTGACGCCAGTGCTTGCTATAATGCTAATGATAAGAAAATAAAACACCTCTAAATACAATTGCACTTAGTTTTCTATCAACGAACCATAAGAAGCAAGTCGGCCTTGCAACTTGCAAGCAATTTTCAAAAGTTAGCATTTTAGATTATGTTTGAACACTCTTCTGTGAAGCATTGAAAATTATCTATAGCCTACGCTAATTCAAAGGCCGCAGAATATACCTCAGGTTACTCGCGTTGCTTAGAGAAGGTCCGATTTCTAGCAGATTTTGCTGACTTTAGGCACATGCATAGGTAGCTTTTTCTAGTATCCTCTTTTACATCCATAATTATCCACAATCCCAAGTAAATCCATCTTTTTTGTTCCATCGGAGCATTTTTTCTTTGCTAGTATCCTACATACAATAAGCCTGATTTGAGTTAATCAGTCAGTAAACACATACGGAAACATGCCAGAATAATGACAGCAGTCCAAGAACGTGAAAACAATATTGTTTCTGAACATGAGCATCATCTTTGTTAAACAAGACAACCTATACCTTATTCAAAGGAATCGGAGGTTTTCAGCATTGAACTCTAAACCAATATCGGATGTAAAGAAGCACTTGCAACTTCGGGTTCGTAATGCTGAAAGTTACATGGAACATTTTCTAAAAAATTAAGTTTCTGCAACGCTCTGAAACTAAATTTAATTTTTAGTCTAAACCTAAATAACTACTGGGTGTACATACACAAAACATACACTCAGATTCGTAAACCTAACCTTACGGAACATATTTGGAAAAAAATCACGTCTTGCAACGCTCTGGAAGTAAAATAAATTCGTAGTGTAAACTACACTTTTACAATAAATGAATAGTGCAAACTTAACACAACTACTGAGTGTCGAGAAAACTAACAGATTCGTAATTCTGATGTTAAGTAGAACATTTTGAAAAAAATTCAGCTTCCTCAAGGCTCTAGAACTGAACTTAATTTGCAGTGTAATTTTACACAACTACAGAGTGTAAAGAAGATTTTAGTCGGATTCGTAAATCTGATATTACTCTGATATTACGATTAACATTTATGAAAAACTTTAGTCTCTACAATGGCCTGAAGAAAATATTGAATGTAAACCATCTTGACACATTTTTAGACTTGAGATCATGTCCAGATTCATAACCGGCGAAATTCGCAGAAAAAACAATACAAAAACACTTTTAAAACACCCAATTTTTGACTTTCCACCTCCCGAAAAAGCTAAATATTGCTGTAAACAAGCGCAATTTGCTGTGACGTGTGCCCCTTAGAAAGTACTTTAATATTATTTTACTCGATCTATCCCCTTCCCAACGGAGAAAGTTGCGAACAAAAAACGGACAAAAAGTATTTTCTAGCATCCAACACATTGTAAACTTTAAAAATCTGAACCCAACTCCCGTTTAGTGTAAAGAACTAGAGCGAGTTTATAGCCTTTTAATCGTAGTATATTTGTATGTGCTAAACTTCTGTTCCGTAAAGTATTTGAGATATTTACCAATCAAAATAGGGAAAAAGTGTTTTTTGCAAATTTTACACCCCTGATTTCGAACTTTATGCCTTCATACGTAAGTAACTGAATACTGAGTTTTTTAAAACGCAGTTTGCTGCGACATTTAGCCCTTAGAAGGTATATTATTTCTATTTTATCCAATTTATCCCGACTTATAAACGGAAAAGTTGGCTGATCAATCTAAGATAAAATCTATTTTTACTTCATCATTCTATTCTGTAGAATTTAGGATTATGCCCAAACCCCGAAATTTTGCCGAAAAATTGTACGTTCTTTCAGCCTTTTCACGCTTTCTTCATTTTTCCTTTAAATTCACTCTCAGTCAATTCTCAATTGATAAAAAGAGAAAAATTATGAGTTCATACCGCCTCTTAAAAAAGCCAGCCTGTTCTCCCAAAAATTTTGATATGTTAAAAGGCACTTTCTGTTGACGTTTCTAAGCATGCAAAGATTCAATGCACGTTTTTACAGCTTACCGAAAACGAAGCTGTGTATATTTGTACTATCTACAGATATAATTTGGTTTCTCGAAAATAAGGCTGCTCACATGCTCTAATCTCTGACATTCCTTCATAATCTAATTCTGCAGCGCTTGAATGTACGTTCCCAATTCTGTCACTCGAGCAGCTAGCATTATCAACTTGGTAATCCGATGTTACTGTCAACACTGAATCAGTCTTTCTATCCGTCAACGAATCATTCGAATATATAATCTCTTTAAACAACACGCTGTGATCTAGCATTACGAGTCGTTGTAACTCACCTGTAGTCACAAAAGAAAGCGTAAATGCATAAATAAAAAAACAGATGAATTAATCACATATACATAAATAACTTAGGAGTATGTTGCGCTAAGAAAATTTGAACGATAAATAAGAGATACGAGTGGAAGTATTAAACTTAATGCAACAAAATGTACACATGTGTACAATTTGTTATTTGCATGATGTTCGAATGGACGTATGGCTACGAATGTATTGCAAGGTTCGATAATTAGTTGAGACACTCAACAATCGGGCATTAAAAAGCACTTATACGCAAAAGTCAAAGCGAAATAGGACGGACAATATAACGTTTCATACAGTATTATATAAGCGTAAAAAATTCAAATATAAACTTACCATAATCAATCGATCAAGGTAAACAAATTATAAAATATGTACATACTAGAAAGATATTGTATATTGTATATTTTTATATTGTATATTTTTGTAGATAGCATGCTTGTGCTTTGTTTGATCGGTCGTGATTGCTTTATCAAAAGCTAAGCACATTATCTGGTGCGTGTATGCAATTGCAGATACATAATGCTGTAAATCATTTGAACATCTCAAAGGATTTACTGAGTAACCGAATATAATCAGAGCAAAACTAAACTTAAGAAAGATTAGCTTATTGAAAAAGTGTCTTGGCCTAAAAGCTCTAAGGTCATGTTATTGACGATACGAAGAGAGCGATACTACTTTATTTGCTGATTACTTGATGTGATGTTGGGAACTCGTGTATAGTAGTAAATATAAAGAAAACAATTAGTTATTTAAGATTGATTTTTAATGAATATATATGGACCTATTAATGTCAATTTTTATTGATAAAAAATGAAATGCTGACACCTTTCAAAGATTGGAGATTTGCTTGCTATAGCAGATGGACAACACTTACAGCTGCTGAAGCTCGCTGCCAATTGACCGAGTCTCAAAGCAAGGGGGCTATTGTACAAGGCAACATCGGGATATGATTCCGAAAGCAGATCTAAAAGATAATAAATAAATCATAAATAAACCTCTACCCTCTCATTACATATTTAAATAGCGGAAGAGTAAAGTGTAATGTTACTTGTTATTAACTTGTAATAACTAATTTATTTCATAGTAATTAAAATAATTAATTCAAATATACATGTATGTACCCTCATGCATTTCTTAACGTTGTCGTAGACAAAAAGTGCAGATGCCTAAAAATTGAAGCCGGAGGTTTTTTCAGCAATCTGAAAAAGTCTTGAGTTGAACTAGCTTAGTAAGTTTTTCAATATTCATATCAAAAATTTTAACACTAATAGCCATATAAAGGTGCTGATTTAAGCGTTTTTAGCTATCTTGCTGCTCAGAAACGTCAAATATTTGGCGCCTTGCGCCATATACTCACTTTTAGATTATATATTATTCAATTTATTCGATTTTTTCGGAATTGTTTAATGTTTTTACGCTCTAAAAGACAGAGCATCGTCAAAAATGGCGAAACCGATGTTTTTGGCGCAAATACCGCATTTTTGAATCCAAAAATGACACTTTAAAATTTCATTTCCTACAGAATTTCCATGCTGTACATGTCTGTACGCAGATAAATCGATGACGACGTTATCATCGCAGAACTATTCAAATCATAAATTGAATGGCTCAAGGTAATGTGTAGTACAGGCAGCTGACCATTCACGTTAAAGAATAGGCTTCAATTTTCGCTCATAAATATTTATGTAAGAGGGGGATATGGAAATCCTCCCACCAAATGTCGGATGTCCCCAAAAAGTCAGAAAATTTTTGACCCCCCCATTTTTGGAAACAATCGAATGTTTTGGCCGTTTTAGGCGTTTTTTGGTCAAAAATTGGAGATCATTCACCTCCCCCCCTTAAAAACGGCCGGGACTTTCCTCAATTTCTAGCCGTTACATGGAATCCACTGCCCATCTCCCCTGTTATGCGCATGATTTAGATCAATGGAATGGTACTTGATAAACAGCGAGCGCGCTAACTTATAGCGAGACTCAAGGTTGACAAAATAATTGGCCAGCAATCACTAGAGGAGCAATTGTCACATGATCATGGGAGGTTTGGGGAAGAGGGTTTACCCCCCCCAGAAAACTTTTCACACCCCTCCCAGAAATTTTTTCATCCCCAGAATTTGGCGATTATTCAAAAGTTCCAAAAAATTAGCAGAAAAGGTGCTTTTTAAGCGTTTTTAGCTATCTAATTGCTCAAAAGCGTCAAATTTATGGCGCTTCAGCGCCTGACTTTTTCGATTTTTTTCGAAATTTCTTTATGTTTTTATGCTCTAGAAAGATAGTGCATCGTCAGAAACGCCGAAAAACGATGTTAGGCGTGCTCACTATTTTTAGGCCCAAAAAAGGCACTTTAAAATTTCACCCTCTCCCCGAAATTTCCATGCTGTGCATGTATGCTGACTAGGCGAGCAATTATACGGCGAGCAATTGCTGATCGAGCGATTGCTGGGCGAGCAATTGTTGGGGAGCAATTGTTAGCGAGCACATTTTCCGGTAATCGGCGTGAATCGTCGTGGGATATGCATTGATCGCAAAATACATTAGTTTTAAGAGGAAATACTATCAAAAATCTAAGGTTTACACTAGCTTCTGCAGTTTACAGCATGAACAAGCAAAGCCGATCAAACCTTCTAACTACATATATCCTAAAAATCATAGAAAAATAATATGAATTAACGAAGTTATCAATAAAATTAGTTGGATAGTTATTTAGGTCATCCCGTATATCTCAGGCGATTTACCTATGTATGTACATATCAATGTTAAATAAAATGCATTTTTCAATGTTTTTATTATGCTCTATCCAATAATATAATAAAATTCGAACTTGAAAAATTTTTCGCGCATTTCTAAATTTAAAATATTAATCTTTAATTAATTATAGTAAGGCATTAATCGCCCCATTTTTAGTATTTAAAAAGATCCATTAATTCAGCATATATAAACGATCAAAAAACAAATGCCTAATTTGCTAAAATTGTGCTTGCTCGCCTTTCTGGAAAAAGCATGTGATTTCGCCAAACATCCACACACTACCCGAACTATAGTCTGTTTTTTAGTCCTAGTGCATGAAAACGATCGGTAATCAAAAGTGCTTATTACCGTAGCTCCATTTTTCGTTGCTCGACGGACGACTCGGTCACTCCGTACTCCATCGTGCAACGGAGAAATCGGATATTACAGTAATAAGACATTCGCTTATCGCGTCATTCGAAATCGAACGTTTTGGAGCCACACTTTTCATAATATTATTAATTATTTACATTTCATTTATGATTAAAGAATAATACAGATTCTGAAAGCTCATTCAATTCTCTACGTGACAGTATAAATTACTTTTAGAATATCATTGAATTTAATTGCATCTAAAATTATACTGGATTTTCTACAGTTTTTCAGTCGTATGTACACAAATGAATACTCATCGAATCGAAAAGAATAATAACTATTTTGTAGCTTGCAGAATCTGCTTTCTGAATATATGATTGATTTTAAAATTGCTTCATTCCATGCACCAGAAGAAGATACTCGACAGAAATTTCTAAACGGAAACTCCATTTATGATTCTATCAAATATAAATACCAATTTAAACTGGTAAATTTAAAACAAACGATTTTTATTCTAAAAATTGCTAAGCTTGAAATTCAAATTCTGATGAGCGATTCGTTCACCTGAAGTGGTCCAATCTAACGTCGAAATGGGAGCGAAGCTCAAGTAGGTTGACGTCGCAGGATGAGTGAGGAAAAGAAAATCGCATAAAATCGTCGTTTCGTTGACCCTTGGTGAGCACAAAATATTAGAAACTAAACCAGTTATCACATGAACTAAAACTTTCGAATCCACCGAATTGGGCATTAGCTCCTGTTGATGCAATTCCTAAAAAATATTGTATTTTTAATATCTCAACTCAATTCCCTAAATTTAGTCCACAACTGACTATGAATAAAGGCTAGGAGATAATGAAGAAATTTTCAAATCAATAATTCCATTTTTTCGGTAACACGAGAATCACAAGAAAAGGCTTTTTTGTGCACATTACACGTAAAAACAATTAAAGCTGCGGTTTTACTTAACAAAAGTGCATTTTGTCTAATTGGATATATGTATCAAATCTTAATTTCTCTACAACGAGCATCGGTGGGCAGCACCAAAATTTTGGGGGATGAAAGGGTGCAAGATTTTCCAACCTTTCTCATGAAGCACTATCTATTGCCATCAAAAAATTCCGAAAAAAACAAAAAAAATTTCAAAAATTAAATTCGGGGGGTATTTAGGTTTCTGGGGGTATTTTGATTTCTATGAGGATGCATACCCCGAAATCCCCCACGCCCACGTGTGCATACGAGTTTATACATAGTCAAAATATTATAGATATAAATACAAGACCGGATTTAAAGGGGGTGGGGGGCGGCCGCCACCTCATTGGCCAAAAATAGTTAGCGAGATAAGGACTGGATATGTAATTTGTAATGATTTTTAACCGTCGGTGATCATAATTTCACAAATTTTCAAAATTAATAAATAATACATATTGATTACATTTATACACATTCTTGGCGGTCTAGAAGTCATACTTTTGCTTGAGGAACAATTCTAAAACGATTTCAAGAGCAAAAACACCTATTTCAGCATATTGTTTTTAGTTTCGAGCGTAGCTTTTAGAAGTTTTGACACTCCGCGTCAATTGCAATAAATACGCGAAGTTGAGCTGTAATTCAAGCTTCTAAACGTTCTTCCGCCTAAATTTCAGATATTTTCGGGCGCTGTGCACCGGATTTTCGCTAAAGTCAAAGAAATTCGATGATTTTTTCGCAACTGTCGAAGATTGTGAAATTTTTCAAAACAATGTTGCGCCAAAAGCGATTTGAAATGAAATAAGACGACGTAAAACGCCGAAAAAACACTATTTCGCACGTGAAGGGCACATTTTGTGACCTATTTTCGGCTGCTATGGTAAAAGTTGGGAACGGATTAATTATAACATAACTTTAAATTAAACTTATGTACAAAAACTCATGCTTTATTTTTTATCTACTGAAAAGGGCATTCCGTAATTTTCTTGGTCGTACTGTACATATGAGTGTATTACAAACATGGCAGTAAACACGACGTTCCAAAATGCGTATATATATATATATATATATATATATATATATATATATATATATATATATATATATATATATATATATATATATATATATATATATATATATATATGAGTAGAGCTGTGCCGGGGCCGCCTTTTTGCCGGGGCTGAGGCCGGGTCGAGGCCTAGGCCCCGGTGCCGGGGCCGGGCCCGGCCGGGGCCAATAATAGCGTGCTTTACCATGCTCTGTAGTACGACCCTGCCCTACCCCTTATATGTACCTATGCATATATTCTTGTTTGTAGATATGCACGTCAAGCGTTAATATTTGTTGGGATTACAAGATATAACAGAACATGGGCATCGGGGGATCTAGACCCCAAGAATTCACATTCCCCCCCCCACAAAAAAAATCCGCTAGACCCCCCAGAAATTGATTTTCAGAATTTTTTGTTTTTCTGCGGTTTTTTGATGCTAATGGATAGCTCTCATTGAGAAACGCGAGAAAACGGTGTTTTTCGCTCTATCATATATTATCAGGCACTTTTTGACTAATTCCCCCTAGAATTTCTGAGCTGCCCATGTATGGATTTAACTCCTCTGACTTGGATGCGTTTTTCAATGTGCTTTACTTTGCACTTTTTTAGGCTTATTATTCTATTTGTTCTGATAGACGTAGCTGTCTGCTACCAAGCAAGCTGGAAATGCTCGTCTATATGAATTGCAATTTAAAATATGTCAATTTTGATTATTAACTAGAAATTTGCACCAATCTGATATAGTGAAATAAAGATTTGAATTAGCAAGATCTGTGGTTTGCTTGAAATTGAGTTTGAAGGTAAATCTGCCCAAAACATTATCAATTTTCTACATTATAATCAACTCTAACATTGGCCCCGGCCCCGGTGCCGGGGCCAGCTCGGCCCCTGCCCGGGGCCGGGGCCTAGGCCCCGCGCCGGGGCCGGGGCCGGGGCCCCGGCACAGCTCTAGTATATAGCATAATTATTAGAAACTTCCAATATTTTCCGTATTGTTGGGTATGTTGCAAATAAAAATTTTGCCTAAAATAAGCTGAGAAACCTATTAGAATCGTGAAAAAGCAACTTACCGTAATGAAAAAGAGAAAATTTTTCAGAAAATCCGCCGACGCTAATCGTTCCGTGTTGAATACTCCAAATTTGGTATCCAATAAACATTCGTCCACTGTTTTTAGGGCCAAAATCCACAACTGCAGATTATTTTTCCACAGATCAAAGCAGCAGACGAAATTCGTTAGGGTTTGCGGATCTTGTACAACAAAACTGCTTCGTTGCAGCCGATTGTCAGCGTCTATTAATTGATTCAATCGACAACCGATAAAGTTTTTTTGTGGTGACCGGGCCAAAACGAAATCTAGCAAATCCTAGAGACAGCAGATAACGGGATATCAACAGACCACAGTCGTATTTCGACAGGCATGTATAGCTGCAGGAGGATAGGGGTGGACAAGTCCCCCAAAAATTATGGAAATTGCGTATTTTCTACAAGGGTCCCTAAAGACTGAAGTTGAAAATTCTTGAAGCGCAAAATTCTTGAAGCGCATTTGAACGACTGCCAGAATAGATTTTAGCTCACTTTTGAGCTAATAATCTTAAAATTTCCGGCGCTTCGCGCCGGATTTAATGTTTTTTTATAACTTTTGTCTCCTGAAGAGCCCGAGTCTGATTAAGAAACGGTGAATATTTTAACGATTTCCGGGGCTCTGCCCAGAAATATTCATTTTCCGAATTGTTTTTCTTTGCAATGAACAAATTGAAAACTGAACAGGCTAAACATAGGGTCAAGCTTGGACAAAATGATAAGAAACCATTTGTGAAGCGATTTTAAGCCACTTATTTTTTTGAATACGATTGGAATAAATTTCAATTTGTTAAAAAAATTAAAATTTTTTCTTCTCCAACATGTAGAGTTTGCTGCGGAACGCTTAAAAATATCATTATTTTTGCCGGTCTACTAGTAATTGGTGAGATACCCGAAGCTCAAATTTTAGCCCCCCCCAATTCAGGAGGCCAGCTGCGTGCCTGTATCTCGAAAAAGCTGGAACGACCGGGCCTTCACTTCTAAGTTGTCGGAAATTTTTTGAAAGATAAGATAAAGTGGGGAAAGAAGAAAACTTGCTCCTTCTAATTTGAAAACCTACAAGTGTTCGGCGACTCGCGCCATATGTAAAGTATTTTTCCGCATTTTCCTCAAGCGCAAGCAAAACTATTTATATGTATGTAGTATTTTGAGGAAAAAATTCGGATAGATCAAACTTTCATCACACTAGCTTTGATTTTAATTAGGTTTAGCAATAATTTTTCATCACGTAATCCTAATGAGTGATTGAAGCCCTGTGCACAAACAGAGCAGAAAATTAATAAAAATTCATTGCTAATCGATTCATTAATGATTAATTTTAGGGAATTTTGAATTTTTAACGGAATAATATTTTATTTTAATATTTAATAATATTTAAAATCAATATTATTATTCAATTTTATTATTTACTAATTTAGAAAAGCATACAAATTTTTCACAAGGTACATATACAAATATTATGATCTCAATGAATAAAATATGTTAAACATCGTCGTTAAGTATATAGGGACTGCTTATATAGAACGAATCACACGGTTTGCAGCACAGTAATTAAATTTGGAGAAAAATTTACAACTTTTTACATTTTCAGCGACCCAACCGCTATAACTGAACTCACGAATATAATGCTTTCGCTGAATGCGAAAAAAGTCGACGACAACACCTGCAGAACCATATCGATTCCATTTAGATCGTCAAATATTCTTTTCCATGCCGGACTTCGTTTCCGAGCAGAGAAAACTAATTTTAAACTTTGGCGTTGCATTCCTTCATTCTTCGTTTCAATCGCCTAGAAAATTTCAAGAAAATATTTTTTCCAAGATTAATTACAACCGGCACGACATTAACGCGTGTGACGCGTTAAAATATCTAAAAACGTAGGAAATCAATGAAACACTGATTAAAAAAATCTCTATCATAATTCCTTCCAACTTATAGAGTTTCTACAGATTGTATGAAATGTATGTACATTGCAGAATCAGGCACGTAGCTGGCCGTCCTATTTTGGGGACCAGCACCAATTTTTGGGGGACTAAGCGCAAAAAAGCCAAAAATCCAGCACAAAAATAACGTGTAAAAAGTCCTATTTTTCTGAGTTTTTGGGGGTCCGGACCCCGATTCCCCCAGAGCTGCGTGCCTGTGCAGAATAAGACTCATCAAGAAGAACATGCCATTTATCTAAAATACGTCCCCAGAATCGTTACTGACTAACCCCCTTTGCAAAAGCAGCAGCGACCCACCCCAAAAATTGTCGATTTGTCGTGAAAATCGTAAAAAGTGTGCTTTCTTAAGCGTGTTTAAGCTCATTTTTGCCTCGAAAATGCTTTTAGCTCATTTTCGTTACATTTTGTTTAACTCACTCGATTTTTTCAAAGTTTTCTTGGTATTTTGTTATGTATGTTTGTACGTTCTAGAATGACCACCATTGTAATTCTTATAAATTTTTTTGAGCATTACAACGACCCTCCCCCAACCCCTGAAATCCCAAGCGTGGATTTAATAATAAATACATAAATATTATTAAATAAATAATAATAATAAATAAATAAATAAAATAAATTAATAATAAACAATAGAAAGAAAGAGTAAATAAATAAATAACAATAAATCCCAGTCGAAATCCAAATCCCCTGTACACGTATGCATCTAACTAGCGATTAGCTTCATTAGCAATTCCACAATTAAGAGACACAATGGACTTACTTGAGAGCTTCTTGTCGCTTAAAAAAGCTATGTCTAAGCCTTCAATTCCTTGAACTAAATTTGAAAACAACTACATTTTTTCATTGTCCTGGACTCACTTTAGCGAACAAGAACAAAATCAGCTTAATGCCTCCGCAGCCGTCTATCGCATCGTCGACGCCGAGCCGCTCAATCAGTTTCAAATACGATACGCAAGCGATTCGTCCAGCCGTGGGCGGAAAATCGCCGACGCCGCTGCCGCTGGCATCGACGTCACGCCAGAACTTTTTACTTCTGGCCATATCGCGAACGTCGTCGGCGTACGAACAGAAAAACGCCGACGTCAAACGCTTCGTCGAAAGGGGTGGCTCGGACGCCAACGCCGACGCCGGCCGCATTGTCGACGTCATCGATTCGTCATCTCGTGCGGATGGCGTCAAATGTTCGTTATCACGCGCGGATGACGTCACATGTTGGTCATTAAGTACGGATGACGTCACACGGTCGTCATCACACGTGCGGATGACGACGCAGCTTCTTCGTCACGCGCGAATGACGTCACGGGATGAAACGAAGCGGACGGCAATCGGGACGCCAATAGCGCCGCACGCAGTCGACGTCGTAACGCGTCGGCTAAGCCGAGCTGATCGTCAAAAATTTGCGACGATTGGCCCAAGGCGCTAAATTTGCCGTTGACGCCGGCGTCCGCGATCAGCGAACCGTCGACTAGCGGATAGACAACGGGGTCCAGCGACTGATTCAACGGCTCCACGAGATCCGACAATCGGGCGCCGTAAGCGTGCAATAATAAAATCTGGTCGCTATCCAATACACCTGCAAATGACGTGTTTTTTTATAAGATATCGCTTTGTACGAATGAAATCTTAAAAGTTTTTCCTAAATTTTTTTAATTTGGTAAAAAATTATGCAAACTGGAGCTTTCTAAAAAGAAATGACAATAAAGACGGCGCAAAGCGCCAAAATTTTTTGACTTTTTCCGTTCTAAAACTCCATTTGAAGCATTTTAAAAATAATGTAAAACAGATAATCTCTTACTCCGGCACGGAGCACATAAAATTTTTGACATTTTTACAGTTTTATTCTCAAATAATGCTTTTACAAGTACAAATATGGTCCCGAATAGTCACTGTACGCACGGAAGCTTTTTAAATACGATAAGAAAGACTAGGTAAAAGAAAATTTTTCATGTTTGCTTCATTAAATAAACATGAAAAATTTTCTTTTACCTAGTAACATATTTATGTATATCAAATTTTCTCGTCACCTTCACGGAGCAATATTCGTAAATAACGAAAAAAATGTGATATCGTAGCCAAGTCCGTATGGAGACCTGCGCAATGAAGGAGTTCACACCACATACATGCCTTTCTCTGTAGGTATGTTGAGAAAATTTTTGATACGTCTAGAATAAAGTGCACCCTTTTTTTGAGCACACTCAACTCAGAAATGCATAGGCATGATCAGGGTGAGAGTGAGTGTCCGAAAAAAATAAAAATATCAAAATCATGAAAAATCACTTAAGTTTACATTTAATTCTAAAAATTTGACGACTATACGGGTAAAAAATTTTGTGCGGGGTAAGAAACTGCCCCAGAGAAGTCTTTTCCGCCATCCCAACGATAAGCTCGAACCAGACTGAAAAAAGATAGAGTAAAGTACGCAATACTTTGCTGGCCAACCTTTTCTAAATTAGCATAATAACGAACGGTAAAACTGCGCTTCTGATTACACGAAATATGAATAAATGGCACAAATAGCCAATGTAGTGTATAAGTTGGCTTTTTGTATCCTGACATCAATGAGAAATCGATCAAATACCATAAGTCTGTTCCATTTTGACAAGGTCCTTTTCCGCTTTCTGTTTGGAAATGTAAACAGATTATAATAGGAGTTCAAACTTTACACGACCTTTACGGTATTTTGCCTATTAATAGGCAGTAGGTCAGTCTGACTCACGCGTAATAGCATTACTGAGCTTAAACTTTAATGCACTTTTTGTAGCCTGTGAAATTTTCTGAGCTTCTAGTGAAAATACATAGGCCGTTTCGAATGGAAAAGACTAGTAAAAAATAATGGGCACATATACATATTTCTCCGCTCCATCACTTTGACTAATCGCATAAAAAACGCTTACCGTTGAACATAAATTCAGAAGATACGTAGATGCATTTCTGAAGGTTGCTGTGAACGCAAATTCGAGAATAGGACTAATCTTCCATATTAATGCTAATTAACCGATTGTACTTCTGCTAGGGTTAACTAAACATTATAGATTAATTATTGATTAATTAATGTTATTAGTTGATTAATTATTCATTTATTATTAACACCAGAAGCAAGCGATTGAGCTTACCGTCGAATACGAAGATATTAGCCAAGGAATAATCGAATTTCTGACGGATAGTGGTTGACGTTGAACCAAAGAAGACATTCAGCCTGCATTTCCCTTCGGCTTGTAAGTACTGCCTCAAAGATGATCGATGTACGAAACGTCCATTCGCATGAATCTGCCAAAGCATAAATATATTTTACGTCGAGAGAAGATATTCGAGGTTAGACAAAACGATTTAACCAAAACCTTATATATATTATTTTTATTTAACCGAAACCTTATAATTTTTTTTCTCTAACCAAAACCTTATATAAAATTAAACCAAAGCCTTATTTAACCAAAACCTTATAGTAATTTAACCAAAACCAAACCTTATATTTAACCAAAACCTTATAGTATATTTTTTAACCAAAACCTTATATTATATAGTTCTATACAAAAGCTTATAGCTAAGCAAATTTGAAACAAAACCGCCAAAATCTGTATCTGAAGCGGTTTTTATTCATTATTTTATGCCAAACTATTTCGATTTAGAATGAAGAAATTCTTAAATTTAGTTCAACAACGAATCAAGAATAGAGAAAATAATAATTTTAAATTTGCCATTTATTCACTACCATTATCAGCATAGATGTGACGGCTCAAAAGTTTGAATGGGGAGGCTCCGGCCATTTTTAGGAGGAGGGGTTAGTGAATGATCTTAATTATTGGCCGAAAACGGCACAAAAACACAGAAAAACGGTAAAAAACTCAATTTTTCAAAAAAATCGGGGGAGGGGGAGTCAAAAATATTATGGCTTAAAAGGATGGGCGGACGACCAACTTTGGATTAGGGGTTCCCCACTCACCCCGTTACATGTCTGATTATCAGCTTACGTACCACAACGGTAAATATCTCATCGTTGTTTAGCTTAGCCGATGCAATCACGTGACACCATTCGCCCTTAGGCACTACACGGCGCAAAATTCGCTCGTAAATGACGCGATTGTCGACGATCAGTTGCAAAAGGAGATCAACGTCAGTCGCGACGTAGTTTTGACGGGTTAGCAACGATAGCGAACACGCGATTCGACCGTCGCCGAACGACAGCAAATGCGATCGATCGGCCGAGAGCGCGACTTCGTCACGCGAATTTTCGCGCTGCTCGCTGGCTACAGCGAAGCGATTGCAGATTACGCGCGATTCGGCGAACGAATTCGCCTGATTATTTTCGCTTCCAATGGCGTAGCTGCGCCGCCGATGGACCAAGTCCGGCCTATCGCAGCGTCGAGAGCTCGACGCTGATTGGTCGGTTTTAATTCTCGATGCTGATTGGTCGGTTTCAATTCTCGACGCTGGTTGGTCGGTCTTTATTCTCGACGCTGATCGGCCTGTTTTAATAGTCGACGCTGATTGGCCAGTTTTGATTGACGCGCCAGCGTTAGATCTAGTGCTATTGGCGGAAGTAGATGGACCGGACGAAGGGCTCGACGAATAAGTCATCGATCCTGCGCAAACTAAGTGATTTCGGGACTAAATTTTTGTAAAACAAGAACATGAAATTAAAAAATTCAAATTTTTCCTATTCATCCTATTAAACTTTTGCATTGAATTTTTTTACATTGATCAATCACTGTTTTTAAACTAAACGAGTCTTCTCACTCGTTTGAAAAAACGCAGCGACTGATTAAATTCAAATTTTAGACACGTATAAGACTGACATATTAAGGGTGTTCGGGAAAAAGGCACTTTTATTTATGCAATAAGTTAACTTTTGCAACGCTAATGAAACTTCGTGCGATTGGATTGGTGCACTTTGTTAATCTGGTGCTAAAAGTTCCATGTCGTACTGTAAGTGAAGCCGATATTACAATGCAAGATTTGAAGTGTGCTCCAAAATCGACTTGAATTTCTTGATACCTTCTTAAATGAGCTTATTGCCCCACAAAATTCTATGACAACCGTTAAAGTTTGTTTAAATAGCTTAGTAAGCTACTAACTGCCGATACACATCTAAACCAAAACATTATTTATCTGAAGCTGACAATAAAATTTTGCGTTCAGACAGTTTAAAGTAATATGCGTCAAGAGCATACATTTTCTGATAATCGGAACTTGGAACTTAAACTGATTTTAAGCAAATTTTTACATTCCGTTCTGCAAAATGTAAAAGTAATGCTAAAAAGGTATGCTAACGAAAATAGTGCACTTTACACAGGTCTTAGCAAGAGTTTTGCGCGCTCAGTGATATTTTGACTTTGTTACATGAACGTTTAGGACTGTGATCTGTGACTTAATACGCCATCTGGTTCCATTAGAAAGTCTTTTTTGTCTAAAAGTACGGCATGACATTCAAAGAATATCTAAAATATTGAAAAAGTACTAATGTCGTATAGTTTATCTCGTGATAAGCAAATTTGCGCAACAGTTAGCGGATTTAATATTGACATTAGTAAATATTTTGATCGAGTTTGGGTTCTAAGGCGTCATATAACCAGTATCAAGAGCGGAACAACAATTTTTTGCAATAATGTTAAGGGATAGCTATGCCAGGCGCAGATCGAAAAAAATTGTCAGTCTCTCGATATTAATAATTTCAGCTGAAAAATGTGTCCTTTCTCCCAAGCACACCATACGAACACGAGCATGTAAGCTCAAAAGATATGTTTCAATAGGTGCATGCTCAAGGTAACTATTCAAAATGCCCGCGGTCCAAAATTAAAACGTTATCTTAAGCGCTTACGTATTGATGAGTGTACGAGGTTTATGGCTCTGGTAGTCCTGAGCAAAACGTAACTTACCCTCCGCATGAAATCCAATTTCCCAAAAGAATGAAAAAATACTGGTTTTGGTGTTTTTTTAAATTAATTTCTAGTAGGGATGTCCCAATCCCCGGCCCCGGGCCGGGGGCAAGGCTTTACCCGGGCCGGGGCTAAAACATTTATAATTAATTGCAAAACTCTAAGATTTTCTATCAAAATCAATCTTGGAAATTATAAGAAACCAAAGAAATGGTATATTTCAGAATAATGACGAACTCAAATGGCAAATGTGATCGTTAAATTGTTTCTATAGCTCAAACGTAGATTTGGACCCAACTTAAGCAATTTAAATTCAGCGCATTCGTTTTACTCTTAAATTAATTATTAACAAATCTATTAATATTTAATATTAATATTACTATTATTATATCATTGATAAATTTATGATTTATTTATATCTTATTGTTCATCTCGAAATAAATAGCCTAAATCGGCTGACAAATAAATTTTTTTCTATTCTGTCAGATCTTATAAATAAAATTCGATGATCGGTTGACTCTGAACAGACGGAATGCATAAAATTAGTTAAAGGACCAGCTTGAGAAGGAAGCGAGATTCGATGCTGTGATCGCAGTTCTTGGTGTCCTGACCTGGCTAAAATGCATATATAAATATTGTTTCGTGATTCACAATTTCAAGGAATTTCTAGAAAATCAAGCTTGTGCTGTCGGGAATACTTATCGCATCAATCTTGGCAAGAAAAGGATGTTTAAAATTTGTACTTCCATGATTTTTATGGCTTAGTACAGCTGGAAGACACGACTAATATGGAATAGAAAATGTAGAATCGGGATTCTTAAATCCGAGAACTGCAATGTACGAGTATATAATCTACTAGCAAAGAAGAATGCTCCGATGGAACAAAAAAGATGAATATACTTGGAATTGTGGATTATTAAGGATGTAAAAGGATGGGACTAGGAAAAATCTACCTAAAGTCGCAAAATCTGCTAAAAATCACACTTTCTCTAAGCAACGCAAAAAATCGAAGTATATTCTGCAGCCTCTAAAAAGTGTCTTTTTTAAATAATGTTCAAAGTTTCAGATAAGAGTGTATAAACGAAATCTGTAATGTTTATTTTTTTAAATTAATGGCAAGTAGCAACGCTGACTAGCTTCGTATCCTGATCGATAGAAAATTAAGTGGTATTGTATTTAAAGTTGTTTTATTTTGTTCTGAGCATTAAAGCAAGCAAAGCAGCGGCCGATTGATTAGTGCACACAATCCTTAAGGGCATGCTAGTGTACCTACATCTAGTCTGTTTCAAGTCAACTTAAGTGTTTCCTACTGTTTTAAACCATTCATTCAATTGGCTTAGAAAGACAGTTAGTTTACTCAACATCATTTCCCATAGCTACTGCGTAGCTAATGTGCTGCTTTTTCAATCATTTTATGGTTAAATATTTATTTTAATCTGTTGGCCGCAGAATATACTTCGATTTTTTGCGTTGCTTAGAGAAAGTGTGATTTTTAGCAGATTTTGCGACTTTAGGTAGATTTTTCCTAGTCCCATCCTTTTACATCCTTAATAATCCACAATTCCAAGTATATTCATCTTTTTTGTTCCATCGGAGCATTTTTCTTTGCTAGTACCCCGCTTTTAATTAGTATGATTTGAGTACATCAGTCAGTAAACACATACAGTAACATGCCATTATAATGACAGCAGTCCGAGAACACGGAAAGCAATACTGTTCTTAACATCAGCATTATCCTTCTCAAACAAGACAACCTTACATTATTTTAACAGATCAAAGTTTTTCAGCATTAACTTTACGCAAATTTCAAGTGTAAGGAACACTAACGCTCAGATTTGGAAGTAAAATAAATTTGTAGTATAAACTACATTTTAACAACAAATGATTAGTGCAAATTTAACACAACTACTAGGTGTAGAGAAAACTAATAGTCAGATTCTCAATTCTGATTTTACGTAGAACATTTTGAAAAAAATTAAGCTTCCGCAAGGCTCTAGAACAAGAGTTGAGTTAATAGGCAGTGTAAACTTTACACAACCACAGAGTTTAAAGAAAATTTCAGTCGGATTCGTTATTCTGATATTACGATCAACATTTATGAAAAAATTAAGTCTCCACAATGGCCCAAGGACAAATAAATATCAGATGTGTTAACGTAGACTCAAGCTACGTTCACTTCGCTTACTTAACCCGAATCTCAAGCTTATGCGCTCACACGGGGGTTCTCGCCCTTTTTAGGAGGTCGATCACCAGCCGGCGATTCGGGGGTAAGCGGCCCGGCCTATTCAAGGTAGCCCGTCCCTCTACGCACGCACCTAGTGAAACTTACTTACTTAACCCCTTTGAGATTAAGTACCTAATTAAAGTAAGTTCCCCGGAAACCTAATTGAGGGCTCAAAAAGATTATTATTTAACTTGTTTTGGACCGAATTCCGGTGCTTGAAAATATTAAGGGTTCCTAAGTATAGTGTAGCACAAGGACAGAATTCAACAGCACGGAAATTCAACCGAGCCCAGCATCGTTAATTAAATAATTAATTTTTACAATATTTTTTGGACAGAAAAATTATGAAGCAATTAAAAAGCGACAGCATGGAGGATACATGCTGCTGACCGTCGTGTTACGCTAATCGGGTAAAATCAAACAATGTAATTAAACAAGGGCACAAAGCCCTGCCAAAGGCATACAACAACTGATGCCAATTGGCACAAACACGAATGATAAAAAACAAAGCGTACGGCGAAAAGAAGCGTGCACACTACGCAGGAAAACTAACAGACGAGTTCTGCAGCCAAGCAGATAAAAAGGCACGTACGGAGTCTGCTCACGTACGGCGACGAAAAGAAAAAAAGATACGCTCAGCGCGGAAGCTGGCGGAGAGGCTCTCAGGCTCAAAAACTAATTGTAAAATGTAAAATCTTAAAGTGCCGTCAAAACTGCGCTCGCACGCAGTTTTAACTGATGCGGAAAAAGAGGCGTAACAACACGAACCAAGAGATGAAAAGGATCTATGAATACGACAATAGGCCTATGGGCAAAAGCTTACGGTAAAGGCAGTGGCGGATCTAGGATTTTCCTAAGGGGGGGCGGTACCCCTAAGGGGGGGGCGGAACCCTGACTTGGGCGGAAAAATTAGCCGTTTTAACCCGAAAATCGCTAAAAATCGCTTAAAAATGCTTAATTTTGCGCACTTTTTTGGGCCAATGGGGGAGGCGGCCGCCCCCCCCTAAATCCGCCCCTGGGTAAAGGTATGTACAAACGAGACAGGCACAAATATGAGACACACACATATGATCTTTTAACACACGTAAGATATGATAACACACATACCAATTCGTACTCAAGTCGCATTAAGCCCGAGTACCCATTTTCCTATCCCGGATTTTGATTGAAAATATGTGTGGGAATGGAATGAAAAATATGATAATTTTTAGGGGAAGGTGGTCCCGGGCGACTCACTTAAGCGTTGCGCTTAACGGTCGTGTACGTGCGTATGGAAATTGAGCACAAGAATGTACATCTGGGGCAATCAATCGGTTTTTTTCATCTGTTTCAAAAAAACCCAAACCGATTTTTTTCCCAAAAAATTTTTTCAGTGTAAAGTTTACAAACATAAGTTTGGCACATACAAACGTACTACAATCAAAGGGCTACAAACTGGCCCAAACCGAATTTATTTACACTCCACTTTCTCTGTTCAGAAGTCGGGAGAGGTCGAATAGGATAAAAATAAAGTACTTTCTAAGGGGTGGCGAACAAAAATATGAAGTGAAGAAGTCGGGAGAGGTCGAATAGGATAAAAATAAAGTACTTTTTAAGGGGTGGCGAACAAAAATATGGACAAACACGTATTTTTCACTGTCCACCACATTGTAAACTTTAAAAATCTGAACCGAACGCCCCATTGAGTGTAAATAAATTCGGTTTGGGCCAGTTTGTAGCCCTTTGATTGTAGTACGTTTGTATGTGCCAAACTTATGTTCCGCGAAATATTTGATATGATTTACCAATTAAATACGAAAAAACCTGTTTTTTTCGCCTATTTTACACCTCAGATTTCGAACTTTACACCCCCATAAACAACTCAATATTACGTTTTTTTGAACGCGGTTTGCTTCGACGTGTAGCCCTTAAAAGTTACTTTATATTTATCTATTTAAATTATCTTAACTCATAACCGAAAAAGTTGGCAGAGAAATCTTGGACAAAATCTGTTTTTTACTCATCCACTAGAGTGTAAAGTTTAAACCCCTGGTACTGTGTATTAATTGTAGAAAAGTTTGAAGGTCAGATTCGTTATTCTGACCTCACAGAGAACATTTTTAAAAAATTTATCATCCACGACGCTCTGGGCGGAAAAAATTTTTTCAGTGTAAAGTTTACACCTGCACTAATAACGCAATATTGATTGTAAAGAAACAAAATAAATTTTGACGTGTAGCGCTTAAGACGAGGCAGATTTTAAAGGTAGTTACCACGTTCTTTCTACTAAGTGGAGAATATGGCAGGGAAAAAAATATTTTTTGTCTCAGACTCTTTACAATAAACCGCCTCTAAATTCGAAAATATTACTTTTTAAGAAAAAATAAAAAAAGTTTCTCCTAGATTTTATAACCGTCTACCTTTTGAAACCAATCAGACTGCATAGAATGTAAAACTGAGTTAGATATGCTCTTGCACATGAAAACAGTAAAAAACCGTCTAATTTACACTCCTGTGCAACAACCAATGAGTGTAAAGAAATTTTAAGACCAGATTCGTAACCTACTAATTAGGGAAAACATTTTTAAAAAAATTCATCATCCACGACGCTATGGGCGGAAAAAATGTTTTCAGTGTAAAGTTTACACTTGCACTAATAACGCAATATTGATTGTAAAAAAACAAAATAAATTTTGACGTGTAGCGCTTAAGACGAGGCACATTTTAAGGGTAGTTACCACGTTTTGTCTACCAAGTGGAGAATATGGCAGGGAAAAATTTTTTTGTCTTAGACTCTTTACAATAAACCGCCTCTAAATTCGAGAATATTACTTTTGAAAAAAAATTAAAAAAAGTCTCCCCTAGATTTTTTAACCGTCTACATTTTGAAACCAATCAGACTGCATAGAATGTAAAACTGAGTTAGATATGCTTGGCCACATGAAAACTGTAAAAAAACCGTCTAATTTACACTCCTGTGCAACAACCAATGAGTGTAAAGAAATTTTAAGACCAGATTCGTAACCTACTAATTAGGGAAAACATTTTTAAAAAAAATTGGCCCTCCGCAAATTATTTGAATTTTTGGTGTAAACTTTACACACTCACGACGCGCTCGGTATTGAGTGTAAACAAGAAAAAAAATGGGGGCACTAAGTTTTTTTATTATCTACCTTTTAAAAAAAACCGCACCTCTCAGATGTGTGCCGTTATAGCTGTGAGGGGGGGGACACAAATTTCGCACTCGCTGTGAAAAACATATAAGAAAAAAGGATGGCCAAGTATATTATAGGTAGCGCTATCGCGCTACCTATTTATAATATTAATTTCGAGTTGTGTGTAAGTTGTGTGTGTGTGTGTGTGTGAGGCAAAAAAGTTTTTTACTGGGTAATTTTGTGATACTTATATTTTCACTCAATGGGTATTCTCGGGCGCTAATTACAATTTTTTGATTAAAATGGCTCGATCGGACTCCTGAAACCCGGAAACTACGGAATGATGTAAAAGGTTTTGGTAGCTCTATCCGCTTATGCAATTGCCGCAGGGTAAAATTTTAAAGCCGCCCTAGATCAACTTTTTATGCGCTATCGACTATTGTGAACCACTTTACACTACAGTGTAAACTGATGTGATGCCGTAAGAAAAACGTGATTTACAAGTGTATTTTATCAAATATCTCAAATCGCACCGCATAAATTTTTTTAAAGTTTTCACCAATTATTGGATATCTTATGACTGACCTTACTGTAGAATTTGAAGAAAATTCACGGATTGGTTTCTGAGATACGGGACCCCAGAGATACCTATGCATAGCGTAAAATTTAGGTTTTTGTCTTTTTGCACAGATTGACTGTTGCTTCCAAAATTTGGTCCCCTGGGGTTTCTGGGACCGCTGATTCCATATTCGCTACTTTAAATATACGATCTGGCATCATAAAACATGTATGAGACGGGCTGAAAGGAAAATACGTACGGGTACTTATAAACATGATTAATCACTGAAAAAGAGCTTGCACCAAGTTAAAATTTTTGACCTTGTAAACCAGCGCGCGTGAAATTTAATGCGAAGCAATCGAAAGCAGCAAACATGCGGCTTTCGAAAGAAAGCAGCAAACACGCGGCTTTCGAAAATACAAATCCAAATGTTTTGCTTCTAGCGGCTAATTTAATATGCAATTTTTGCATTTGTTTACAATGAGGGCAAAGTTGAACATTGTACAAAGTTGAACCCGACGCTATAAGATAGGACGTGATACAACATACTCAACGCTATACAATAGGACGTGATGTAACATACCCCATGCTATAAGATAGGGACGTGATATAACATACCCAGTGTTACAGGATAGGACGTGATATAACATACCCCATGCTACAAGATAGGACGTGATATACCATACCCAGTGCTATAACATATCCTGTGCTGTAAGATTGGTGTCCCAAAACATCAAAAATATGGTTTGCACCAAAAAAATCTTTAAACATCCCAAAACATCAAAAAATGGTTTTGACCAAAAAAATTTTTAAACACCCCAAAACATCAAAAATATGGTTTTGACCAAAAAAATTTTAAACCTCCAAAAACATCAAAAGTATGGTTTTGGACCAAAAAGTTTTTTAATATTTCAAAACGTTAAAAATATGGTTATGATCAAACAAAATTTTTAAACATCCCAAACCATCTAATGGTATAATTTCCAGAACATCCCAGAACATCAAAAATATGATTTAGGATAAAGAATTCTCAGAATTATTCTATAACGTCAGAAATATGGATTTAATCAAAGAAATGGTTAACAAAAGACAGTTTTAAAAAATTTAAAAAATACAATACGTTTTTACCAACAATTTTTTTAGAAATATCCCAAAAACATCAAAAGTCTCGAAAAATACAAAAATACAAAAGACATTTCAATCCCATACAGCTATCAGGCCTAAATTCAGCCAGGGCAACGCCGGGCAGCTCAGCTAGATATAAAAAATATAAAAACCGCTCGCCGATCCATTGCAGAGTCATTCAATTTTTTATACTTATTACTGGTTAAGATATTATTTGTTTACAAACACTCTAGCAGATGGGGCAGCGAAGCGCCCCATTTGCTAGTCAATAGATTAATTAACAGTTTTTACTGAAAATTAATAAACTTTTAAAGTGTAAATTGGAACAGAAATGATAATGCTAAACATAAAATAATAAAATACATGCTCCGAAGTGAAATGCTTATACTTTGTTCAGGCTTCTCAACGGAAAAATTAATCTTTACCATAAATAAAATGACGAGCACGTAGCATCACAAAAAATTTTCATTTTTTCAAAAACTGACATTCATTAATTGAGAGCTTAGATCCTAAGAGATATGGGCATTCTATTCCGAAATTTAAAATTACCTTGCAATTCTCTGCCTCCCAGAAAATCAGTCATGAAGTTTTAAAAATCTGAAGACAGTTGCACACAGAAGATTTATCGCTAATAATTGTTACTTAAATGGACTGATTCAGTAACACGTGCATTATTGATATTTTCAGACCGTTTTTTGATTTCTTTAGCTTTTAATTTAAGGCCATTATATGGTGAAAAACCTGAAATGAATCCCTTTTCACAGTTATATGATTAAGTACTAATGTAAAAAACACCGTAAATAATTTTAAGCATACATGGACAAAGGCCGGTCTTCCCATTGATACCGGCTGCCCAATTATTTGGTTGGTTGTCCTTGTACTAAATGGTTGCTTGGTTGGTTAATTGGTTGCTTAGTGGTTAATTGCTTAATTATTGATTGTTTGACTGATTATTGGTTCGTTAGTCATTGATTGATTGGTTGATTAGCTGATTTCCAAATGGTTTTCACGTATTTTCATGGATTCATATTCCATTTTCTAGTTGATTGACTGATTTTAGAGTCATTTTTGTGAATTTCTATCATTTTTTTCTATTTGTTCAGAATTTCTAAATTTTCTATTGATACCGGCAGCTCTTCCCATTGATACCGACTCGGTTCCCATTGATACCGGGTTGAATGAAGTTGCACGGTTTGTCCATGTATGATTTTAAGTGTACACTTATGGGGTCAGCATACATTAGTACGCATAACATCTAGCTCTGACCCGGTGCCGGGGCACAAGCCCCGGCCCCGCCTAAAAAGCCTGCCCGGAACATTCCTAATTTTTAGCTTTAAAGCAAAATTTTTGGCGATATTTCGATGTTCACGTTTTTACGAGTTAGAAAGAAAACGTTGTCTAAACGGCTATAATTTGCAATATTTACAAGTGTACTCGGCGTTTCGAGCCCGAACAAGTCAAATAAACAATCACTCAAATAACCAAATCGAGTTCCTTTAAATGGATCGCATCAAGGAATAATCTTCTACCTGATGGGGACGCAGTCCCCAACAAGACTGGAGGTATTTCATGATCTTTGACCCTCTTTGTCTCAGCCATTAAGCGGCGAAAACGACGACGTCGGCACTGAGATCTCAACGTCGATAGAGTAGCGTCGGCTTTGTTTTTATCCTGAGCTGGAGTACTGAACCAAAAAGCCACGCTTATGCCATCTTTTAACGGAGAATCGGTCGAAGAAGCTGTCTTGCTGACGCTAAATCCAGCGGCAGCATCTGCCGGAGTCGTACAGCTATCTTCATCATGTACTTCTCCGACATTGGGTCGATTTAGGCTATCTTTAAAAAATTAAAATCGCAAGAAGCTGAGGCACATAAAGCTACGCCTAAACATTTTTGGGATCGCAGGCATACATGATCGGGGGGGGACTTTCGCCCCCCAGAAATCGCGATTTTCCTAAAGTTTCCGAAAAATTCTCAAGCACGATGCGTAGCCAGGATTTTAATTTGGGGAAGGGTACATACAAAATTTTAAAGACTGCTTTTGCATTGAATGCTTCGATATGTTACTGTCACACCTTATGTATAGTAAAACTGAGTTTTCCGACGTTTAGTCGTGTAGCATAGCTAATTTATGGGTTTCTGACGATCAAAAATACAAAAAGTGTAAAACGACGCGAAGCGCTGAAAATTTTGATGCTCTTACTGCTTTCAATTAGAATTTACGGCCTTTGATTCACAAATAGTTCAGAAATCATAAGTCCCGCAAAGCGTCAATATATTTAGTCAGTTTTTACCTCTCTGAACACTCTTTTAGCTGTGTAGATACTAAAAGAACAGAAAATTATCAATTTTGTACAAAACAATTTCGACATAATGTAATAAGTTTAGGTCTAACAGGAAAACGGTGCGAATCACTAACTCAGTATGAATCACTAGAATATTTTGATTGATTCGAGCTTTTGAACGCGATGCTGGAGCTTTACAAGCATAAATAGCACAGTAACCGACGCTAAGCGCCGGAAAATTTTGATGTTTTTACTCTTTAAACTCAATTTATGTCGTTTTAGAATCGTACTAAACCGACAAACTAATTCCAGCGCGAAGCGCTGGAAATTTTTAGAAATTTCTAACCCTTTTACCTTTTTTGTCCTCCCAAAAATCTTTGTACATGCACCATACATGGGCAAGGTAGAGTTGGTCAGAGGAGGACTAAATCCAGGAATGGTCATATAGTGATGTGGTCATCGTTTTTGAATAGGTCACTTTGTACAGGTATAAAGGCGATCCCCGAAAATCATGTTAATTTTATACGTGTACATTTTAGGGTGCTATAATATCGCACAGTAGCACGTTGTATGCGGTAAACTGGGTTTCCTGACCGTTATTAGTGAAGTTCGGCTAATTTATGTTTCTAGCAATTAAAAATGCAAAAAATTATCAATATGGCGCGAAGCGCCGAAAAGTTTTATTTTTTAACCATTTTCAGATAGAATTTCCGGCCTTTTTTCCGCAGTAAGCTCATAAATTGTCTTGCGGCGCCTTTCGTTTCCCCAAAATCGCCTGACAGTACCTGCTTCTACAAAACCTTAGGTAGGAGAAGTACCCCCTCTCAATCCCCCTTATGCTCATGCGCATGCACAGTGAGACCTTACGACTTAAGTGTCTGGGCGGCGCGCTCAAACACCTCCCCCAGCGGGGTGCGGGAGCAGAGCCCCGGAAAATTTTGTAAAAAAAAGCTCTCTAATGTACAAGCGTAACACTGAAATTTTTGCAAAAATCGGGCAAGTTTTGCTCCTAAATCAAGCCTAAAAACAGTTAAGATTAATCAACTTATACACACACGCACAAAACTTTTCAACTGCTTGCTGTATTAAAATTTATAAATTATTTTATGTAGGTCAGAAAACGAAAATTGCGCAAATGACAAGACAATTTGGTCCTCTTAACTCATTGAAACTATGCATGTAACAATAAATAATAAAGACTCAGAAAATTTTGACGTTTTTTGCGTTTCTGAACACAATTATTGCACCGAAAAAATCACCAAGATTTTTGTAAAATTTCGGGGGGGGGCACGTGCCCCCTGGCTACTCCTACGGTTTTGAGCGTTTTTAGCTATCCATTAGCTGCAAAGTCCCTCGTGCTACATATTCATTTTTTTGACTACGTTTATTTTGTCCAATCTGTTCGAATTTTTTCAGTTGGTTCAAATGTTATTGTTTTTATGCCCTGATAAGATAGAGAGAGTATCGTCAGAAACGCAGAAAAACGATCTTTTTGGCGCGCATGAACAGTTTTTGGGCACAAAAAGGCACTTTGAAATTTTTCTTACGCCCCTACCCAGAATACCCATACACCATACTGGGCATGTCCGATCACCGGAAGAAACCAAAATTCGGTTTTTAATGAACAATAGCAAAATAACGCTACTGAATAAAAGTTTAAGGCTTAAATTTGGAAAAATTATACTGACTTTGAATAAGACCCCAACCCCTAACATGCGATCAAATAAAGCACAGAACGATTCAAAAGAAATTTGGAACACATTATATATTACAACCTTGCATTAGACGTCACGCATGGGATAATAAACGAGGGTCCAAACGGTAGCATTAATCGACATTTTGAGAGGATCGAACATGTCATTTTATATTTTGGCGGGTGATCCGGAAAAATGTATACACTTGTCAAGTCAGAAAAGTGAGTAGAGTCATGCAATATAATGCTTCTGGGCATACTATTGTAAAGCTTATTCTCTTTACTATCCGACTGTCTTAGAATGGCTAATATATGTCACATGTTGGCGAATCACGTTAAAAGTCAAATCCAACTGAGTATGCCGATGATTCCTCCCTCAGTGACAATATCTGATAGCCGTTGCAAGCTACAAACTTAAGCGAATAAAGTGCAGAATGCACCTAACGCTTGAGCACTTACCACTTACTGAACTGCATTACTGCAAGATAAGTCACTCATATTTCTTGACAATCAATGGCCAGGCATGTATCTCTGGGGGAATGGGGGAGGGCGTTTCGGACTCCCCCAAAATTCAGGAAAATCGGAAAAATATGACTTTTTAAATATTATTTTGTGCTATTTTTGGCCTTTTTGGGCTTAGTCCCCCAAAAATTGGTGTTGGTCTCCTCAAAATAGGACGGCCAACTAAGTGCCTGTCAATGGCATAAACTTTGATGACGAATTTTTTGAAAACGTGTAAGCTGCGTCAATCAGCTTACTTGCGAATTTCCCTAACCGATAATCTCGTAAGAAAAACTAATACTTCCAGCACCTTATGATACAATGCATAGCAGAAGCAAAGCGACCACTCGAAGGTTCAATGCGTTAATGCACTTGATAGGTAGTACATACCTAACTAAAAGGGATGAAATCTAGGAACTCCACCAACACTGAAAATAGAATAATAAATTGTATACATATTATAAGAAGTTGCTTACATTTTCTTTTTAGGTAAGTTTGTCCTCTTCTGGCGTCTTTTTATTTCTTTCATACGAATAGGATGCTTCACTTCTACCTCTTTCTTTCTTTTTTCAATTTATATACTTATTTATTATTATTTTTCCCTCCATATTTTTTCTATAATATCCTTTTTTCTCCTTTTTATTATATTGATGACTTCCTATTATTATTATCAAGGAGTAAGGCAAAATTTTAAGACGAATACCATCCGATATTTTCAGTTTGATAAATAAAAATCAAATCCCAATCAGTGTTTTTTTGTACAAGGTCCGTTTGTACATGTACAAAGATAGTCCCTAAAAGTCTTTATTCATTTTGTACATACAAATTTTTGGGTACTATAATATGGTGAAGTAGCGACTTTAGCGCGGTAAAAACAGACTTGTTCGACCTTTGGTAGTGCATTCTAGCTAATTTCTGGGTTTCTGAGGGCAAAAATCATTAAGAATCGTCTAAAAATCTTTGTACATGTACAAAGACGGTCCCAATCGGGGAAAATCTTTGCCGAATACAAAAAAACCTGTGATCCCAATACCGGAGATTTCTTCCCAGACACTTCTCCTGAAACTTCTTCCTACTCCATTCCATGGATGTAACTGCACAGATATATACATGATAGAGAAGGTCCAATCACAAATGCAATTACATTATTAAAAATCCTACTTAAGTTTCCTTTTGTACCGCAACTGCCGCCCGATGAAGTGGTAAAAACAGAACTAAGACTAGTGAGCCAAGGTCCAATCGCTTGGGCCAATTTCGACGAAGGCTTCTTAATGACGTCACTGATTTCATATCCAGCCTTGATATCACTTTCGAACGAAGTTTTTTCTGATCCGCAGAACGAATTCGACCTCGCCACTTTTAGACAAGGTCTCGGCAATACGTCACCAGAACTCGATGCCAATATTTCGGCAAAAAGTTTGGGACCACCGCCATTTTTTGACTTTTTGACAGGAAAAACGAGGTATTTGGACGGTTCGAGCACACGACTGTCAAAGTAAGACGTAAGTTCTGCCAAGAAAGCTGTCTGTGACACAAAAAGCGTTGAAAGTACAAAACTCTCACAGAAGACAGTCAAGAAAATTCAGAAAACCTCGTCATTTAGATTTATATTATGTTGTACAGAAATAAAGAATAGCGTATTTTGCACTTTGAATGGTGTATTTAACACTTTTTCAGAAATTTTCAATTAAATCCCCATGGAAACTGTTTAAAACGATTAAACAACCATACGCGGCTATCTGTTAACTTTTTATCAATCGGCCCACGTCTTTTCAAAAGAGAATACTTGAATTTTCGATTTTCATCCTGGTCTTCATTTTGCCTCATTTCCCCCCACAGAATTGCCTCATTTTCCCCACAAATTTTCCCTTTTTTATTCTGGGATTTCTAGACCCCCCCAAATCATACATGCACATAGGGGGTGAGGGGGTATTACCCCCTCTGATGGGGTGAGCCGGACAGGTACTGTCCGGCGATTCTGAGCTGATGGAACATTTTTGCATCACTTTTGAGGTCAAAAGCAGTAAAAACGTCAAAATTTTTCTGACTTACTCAAAAAGCGCCCAAAATTAATAAATTTTTCCATTTTTTAATGTTAAAAATGATACAATGCTGTCAAAATGAACTAAAAATGATTTTAAAATACGATATTACCAAGAAAAAACGTTTTATGGGCTAATTTGACCCTTTTGATCGTTAAAACAGCAAAAAAAATCGTGAACGTTAAATTTACTGTTTTGGATTTTTGGGATTCCACCCCCTGCCAACCCTGACCTTGTATACCTATTCCCCAAATCCCCTCTCTTCCAACTTGCTTGCATGTCTGGTCACAACACAACTAAACCAGCTAATTTGTCGACAGTACATACGCCACGAAAGGAATCGGGCAAAGCAACTTCACAGAAAGAGAGCCTATAGCATGGTTATGAATTGAATAAACGATTATTTTAAAATCAGAATCGTTCAGTCTAAGATGCAACTGCGCCATGCCATCATTTGAGCATTTAGCATTTGAAAAATCGCAGAAAAAAGTGCCACGCTATTCATCTCAAGAAATCAAAAACCAGGCAACCGTACGCGGATCATACAGAAAAATAATAAATCATACAAAACATAATAAGTTAAAAACATATTATTAAAATATAATCCAAAGAAAACACTTTACCTTACCCTGAAATTATTTGAGGCGTCGACGGCGAATAATCCAATCAAGCGATAAAATTTATCGAATCTCTTTGTTTTGGAGCAAACGTCGAATAAAAATGAGGTTAATAAAGCGCAACAATCTGCTAAATAAAGGTATAGCAAGAGTGCCACAAGTTCACGATGAAAAGCACGACTAAAAAGTAAATTACACAAGATATAAAATTTGCCTTTCGTAATCTATATATTCTGTAAAGTTGTAATAAACTGAAAAAAGTAAATCTCTATCGATTCTACTCAAGTTTTTAGGTAAACTGCTTCGAAAAAATCAAAGTTGATATACTTCTACAAAACTATCTGTGGTTCAAACGCACTAAGAAATACTGTCGTGCATAAAAATTTTCAGGGAATCAAATTCGCAATTCTTTTTTCGGCAAAATCAAAGTTAATCGGTGCCAAATAGCACGGAAAGCTATTCCTGGGGCCGCTTCGCTTGCACCAACGACTACTGAACTAATCTATTAGTACAGTAGTTGGGTAGTGAAAAAATTTGCTAGCACCAACGTCTACACTACTCATCTAATCTGAACGCGAGCGTTTTAATAGGAAGCCAATTAAATCATTTTCAATTATGGTAGCGCACAATTTGCAAACGAGTTACGACATGCTGTCTACCTGCAGATTTCGTGAAAGAATTTTCCACCACGCACAGCTCCAAAATCATAATCAAATCGCGAAAGCATTGCTAAAATGAGATATTTTATGCGAAAAAAACTAAAGAGCAGACAGTGCAGAGATTATAGTCTGTTTCATTCATCCGAGAGCTTTTTCAGCATATCTTTTTCCGAGGCTACAGTAACTCGTATCTTCCCTACTTACTGTATGTCATTTAGAGACGACTGTAGCTACATAGGAAGGAAGGGTTTTTCAATGAAATTCCTTAGGGCATAATTTATTCGCGTCTCCCAGCACATCATGCAACATGCGGATGGAATTCGCGAATTCAGCTTGTCATAAATCGACCATTAAATACAATAGACTAGCATTCTAAACATTGCCGAAAAGTTCCGCATAGCGCAGTGGTAGAACGTCTGATTGTCGTCGACGCAACACGGGCTCGATTCCTACTGCAAGATTTTTATTAAGCGCACTAACTGTAGTATGTCACAGCACTGTTTAGGTGCTTAAATTGAGACTGTATAGACGGTTTTGTGCATTAAAAATGAAAGAATGGCGGCCGCTCGTCCACATTCAACTTTTCTGTCCAGTTACAGTAAATCACCTTAAATCACCTATTTAGGCATACTGTAGCCTTCAGGAAAATTTGCTGAAAAAGCTCTCGAATAAATGAAACAGACTATAGGAATATTGCTGACATATCATATACATGAAAATGACAAGCCAAGAAGTATATATGTAACGCATATAATGAATGTATACAAATGTGAGCACTGATCAGCAGATGGTATAATTTTTATGAAAATGTCTTGCGTTGCGCTTATTGCTTACTTTACAAATTTATAAGAAAAAGCAAGTCAATTATTTTTGAAAATCACCTAACACTTTGGTATTTTCAACTTTTCATCGTGATCCCGGCTGATAAAACAAGTTAATTTCGTGAAAAGCCATTGCGTATAATGAACTAGATAATAGCCTAGGATTTCTGAGATAAACTTTTTAGTTGACCACAAGTCGAAAAAATCGGCAAAGCACTCGTGAGATTTATTAGTTCTGTTTATCTCAGAAAATTTCTAAATCGATTTAGGACTTTTTTCGCAACCCATTTTTGTAATTAAATCTTCTTCGGCCTTTTTTGCTTCAGAAAAACCCGTTGCTCGAATCCTGTCCTTTCAATGGTGTTTCTTCCGGATCGAAAATCATTATTTCAGAAGATTTACAGCAAAAAGGAATAAGAATAAGGTTTTGCATGGTTTTGCAGAAATTCTATTCTTAGCACAAAGTATAAACAAAATTGTAAAATTTTCACCAAATAGATGTAAGATTTTAAACTCTACGGGAAGGCATTTTACGTTTTTTTCTAGATGCTACTTTTCAAAGCGGGTCTATATTTTCGTGATACATGTACATATATTACTTAACAGATAGCATTCAAAGATACATATCATGCCAGACTATATGATACAAGAATTTCTTTTATCAATTAAGTAAATTAGACGCGAGAAAGCCAAAAATGTCAATATTTCTGAAACTTTTAAGCGCTTTTATGCTAAATTTACATCGTTTGCTACATACATTAGTTTAATTATGCTAAATGAAGCCATGTGAAGATTATCTAAGGTAAGATTAATTACTGAAATTATTTATCATGTAATTACTAATTAATTCTTATCATCAGGTACATAAAACTTACAAAAAATTTAATTATATCAAATTCTAATTCTTAAGAAACATTCATTATGCACCATGCATGCATTGCATTGAAATCAGGATTTTGTAGAAACGACAGTTCCCACTCTAAGCAACAAATTAATGACGACTAAAAACTAAGATACCGTTGATCGTCCGGCCAACTAAAACTATTCATGTATACGACTTTTAATTTTAATGCTAATGAGATAAGAAAATTGGTTGAGCATTCATTATATCGGAATTTCGTTTCAATGTACGATTACTAAGTACTGTGTATATATGATTCCACGTACTGGTGACCAAGCACGTAGCTGACGATCTATTTTGGGAGGAACAACACCAAATTTGGGGGACTAAGCCCAAATAATAGCATAAAATAATGTTTAAAAAGTCCTATTTTTCCAATGAGGCATGCATGTTGGAGGGGTCACGATTACCTCCCCCCCCCCCACCCATTGTCCCCAGACATATTACACTGACTGGTGTTGAGCAACACCAAAATGTTGATAATGTGCTATGCAACTTAGTTTCACGGCTTTAGTTGCATTCATTTCTTAAATGCATGCTTACTTCATCGGAAGCAATAATAATCCATAACGAATCAATAGGTAGTCGAATATTCTTCAAAAATTGTAAGAGTATTTCATAGAAATCAGCTCGATCCATTGACTTATGCACAAGTAACAACGACTGGAATAAAGACCGACCGATCATCATTTGCCCATTAAGCATATCGGATTGTAGTTCCACCGTATCTAGGCAATTTAACATTGCATCTAAAATACGTACGATCAACGCAGATAAATAAATTATTGATTTTAGATGTCAAAAAAGCAGAAAACAGCGATCATATGTATCTTACGAGCAAATTTAACTTATGAACTGCTACGTAGTTACACTGCGAGTATATGCGAACTGTAGAATAATCGAAAATAAAATGAGCCAATACTTTTAAATATGGCATACTGTAAATTCAATTTCCTTATCGAAAAAGGGACGGCTTGGCTTAGAGATAAGGTAAAATTAATCGACTAGCGCATTTGATCGCATAAAAATGAATACTAATGCAGCTCGGAAGCAATTTTTCGACACAGATCAACGTGATCAATTGCTGAACCAATTAAATTGTAAAAAGTATCAAATATTAGGTAGATACGTGTAAAGGCTCTAATTCTCAAACAAGCATTTTCTGCTTAAAACTTTGCAGGCTTCGTAAGCTAGGATTCTCTCCTATACCTATTATGAAATAACGAATAAAAGAGGCCTAGCCGATCTTACAAAATATTTGCCTACTAAATAAAGACAATGTATATAAGTACCTACATGAAGGAAAGAGCTATAACTTCTAGACATTTATCTTTTAATGAAAAAACTTCAGTCTAAAATGACTAAATTCTTTTTTTCGAAAACCGAGGACATGAAAAAAATTTTAAGCTTTGATTTTGAGCTGATTTACCGAAGTTGACATCCCAGAATATATAATACAAAAATATTGTGTATATTACGATAGTAAGTTTCACGCTTATAAAGTGACGATTTTTGACACTTTTATTAGCAGACTGTGTTACGTCCACAGACTTATCAAATTTACCAAAAAATCTCCATGCTAAGAACTGTTTGGAAGTTTAATCCGAGTAAACTTTATTTACATGTCGTACTTCACAAATCAACACATAAAAATTTTTGTCAATCTGAAGTGAAGTACGTGTTATTTTCTCATTTCCTACCTTATCGCAAACAAATGAATAGAAGGGGCATACTTATATATCGGGGACCTATCTTTTAAACACGTAATCGTTAAGTATAGTGAGCGGGCGATGTACCCTGGATGATCGTCGTCGCAGGCACGTATCTCTGAGGGGAATGGGGGGTCCGGACCCCCCAAATTCAGAAATATTGGAAAAATAGGACTTTTTAAACGTTATTTTGTGCTATTTTTGGCCTTTTTGGGCTTAGTCCCCCCAAAATTGGTGTTAGTTCCCCCCAAGATAGGACGGCCAGCTACGTGCCTGCGTCGTCGCGCGACCCATTTAAGATTTCGTTTCTGTGCAGCGCACAATAACCTGAATTTACCGTGAGATTTATTAGTTTTTGGGCAGTGCTTGCATAGCAATGAGACACAAACTCGACACGTACAAAATACTTGTTTGTAGGTCTTATGGTTCTGATTATTGTTTTATAGAACGTAGAACAATGTGAAATTATACATAAAATCACTAAAAGGGCATTGTCCAACTTATAGAATAAAAAAGGATCGGCAACGACGATCATGGATAGTGAAAGGGAAAAAGGAATAGAGTAAAGCCTGGATGTTTCTTGCAAAAACCCATTTTATTTTTGCCTCATTCAGATGCATATGTCCATCTCGAAATTCGATTGTATTCGTAAGTACATCGCGATGCAAGTCAGATCTTTGCTGATTTATTTTTATGCCTTGACTGTTCAAACATAAATTTTAAATATGCCGATTATTGCAACACTCGACAAAAATGAATTTTAAATAAGTCGCTCGGTCGACTCATATTTTTGCTTCATTGTAATAAGTGCAATGTACAAAAATCAGATTAAAAATGAATCGCGCGACGGCTGTCATCCACGATACGTAGCTCGATATACTCTACTATTACATGTAGAAAAGATAGGTCCCCGATTCTATAAAGTATGCCAGATAAGGATTCACTGGCTGTCTAAGAACACTTTAAACTTAGGTTATTTTTAGATTTATAATCAGAATTTGAACAGTTCCATCTAATACAAGTGGTCTATGACCTAAAACTTCCTCAAAATAGTAAAATGTACGTAAAATCAGTCTTATTTTTCTTGATGCTTGTTCTAATCAAACAGTCATTTTCTTCGTGCCAAGTTGTGTCGTCGTTTGAATTTCATTAATAAGACTAATAAGACTTTAATACGGTTCTTATTATTCAATGTATTATAAGTATGGGAACGTTCGCATTGCGATCATCGATATTTTTAATTATGCGCATTGTTAATGCAAAAGTATATATTCATCCATTTCTATTCAAATCTTTTCAAAATAGTTTTATGATATAGCAGGGGACAAATTAAGAAATGGATCGTACTTTTTAAGTTATCCTTTTTCACTGCAAGAAACGATAAATTATAGTATACCTACCCGCATAACAGTGCGATATCAAAATGATGAGCAAACTTACACTGTTTAAATGACCTTATTTCGTCAGAGAGTTCATCGCCAGAATCATCTAAAGTGTCTAATGCAGCACGTGCGCATGGCGCTATTGAAACAGACTCCACACTAACGCTAATTTCCTGAGAAATAAATAATCAGATGATAATTAATTTTAAAAAAGATTTAAATGTCAACAAATTGGGATAGGAGTTCAAAACAATTTCAGCATGGCCGAACAAAAATTTTGAAAGATAAGATAATGCATGGAAAGATGAAAAAATCTCATGTATTTGTCGTCAAATCTTCAAATTTTCGGCGCTTCGCACAAGATATGAAGTATTTTCCATAATTTTGGCTCAAGCGCGGTCAAAAAACGACACTTTTTATAGCGTTTGGAGTAAGAAAAAATTTTTTCCGAAAAGTTCGAACTTTATGATCTTCATGGATAGATAGAGCATGTCGAAAAACATTTAAAAATGCGGTTTTTACGAGCTATCCTGACGAATTTCCCGATAAAATACATAGACCAATTTATGTTGGGTCCGCCATCCCCCCCCCCTTTGGCCGGATCCTGGATATGGGCCTGGCTGCAAATATATCAGCTACATTGTCGACGGAAGGAATATAAAATACAAAAGATATCTCTTTCGCCATTTTAAAACAGGCATACGAAGTCAAAAAATGGCTTACCGATGAGCGTTTTAGCAAGTTCACGTTTCATACACAATAATATTTTCCTGTTTATACTTCATACGTATTTCGCGCATTATTTTTTTATTTTTTCCACAGATAAAACTAAATTTTTATACCGTACATTGCATACATACACCACATGTAAATTGGATTTAGACATACCACTCAAAGTCTATCGCCTCATCACCAGAAGCCCAATTCATTTATAAGCCTGCCAAAGTATTTTTCACTGCCTTTTCAACAAAAAATTGATGAAGATTACTGAAACTTGCCTTGCGGCTTCCAAATTTTAGACAATTACATACTTTATAAGTTAACGCATGTATAAAATGATCAAAATAGTGGATTTAAATGAAAATGACCTGTAGTCAAAATACAACCTTTTAAGGCTGTAAGCTGCAGAGCTGATTCAAATTAAGATTACATTTTATACACTCCGCTTGCTAATCTACATGGAAGGATTTGGATTAGACATCTCTTATGACTTACACATTAGGGTTAGCGTTAAGGCTGTTCGACTTACTCTGGTTTGACTACTAAATCTCTTCATTTCACAGCAGCATTTCCAGAAAACAAAGGTCAGATTCTTCACGACAAATTCGCTCGGAAATATTTCAACGGTCGAAGTAGCAGATAAAAGTGATTGAGCCAGCTTAAAAAATTTGTTTGATACTCGTACATTGTTACATAAGTAATTAAGTGCTGAAATACACTTAGGTGTATTACAAATTATATACATATGATATTTTATATATGCATATCATAAAGCTTAGGTAATACAAATTATATTATTTAGAAATTATATATTGTCACCAACTTACATTATATAACACTTTTTAACAAATTATATTACAGCGTAAATAAGACCTTCAAATGCTATATTTAATTGGAGTAATGAGAATATTTCTCGACATGTTTATCGCACTATTTCGGCCAGTTCCTTGGACAATTGTTCAACGAAAAAGATTATTAAATGGAAAAAATGATTTATATACTCAAAACTAAAGGAATAGAAAATTAATAGTGCTCAAAAAGAAATCGGAATACATTAATTTTTAGCAAAGACATTAGAACTGCTTCCCTCAATTCGGCAATCGTGCTATGCAAGGAGGGATATTTCACAATTCGTCATAACGCTTCAACAGTAAAATAAAGTTCCTTAAATGCAAAATGTTAAATTTGTAGTCCTTCGAATTTCGTAAACACATGCATACAACCAAGAAACATACTAGGTATATTACGATAGTCGGTAAGGAGTCCATGTTCAGGAAAATACTAAAAAATAAATACTTTTCAAGTCAGCAAATTATTTTAAAAAACTAATTTGATTGGAAAATTGCGGAAAACTCAATAGTAAAATAGACGAATATAAACATATCTGAAGGGCAGTAAGTCGATATGCAAAATATGAACGCAAAATTTGAATAAATATCAAAAGCATCACTGTAAGTGTTTAAACTTTTACGGATTTGTGTGCGAACAATAATATTGATCATTTTATAATTAGATGCGCTTTAAAATTTTGCAAATTCTGAAAATGAATTAATTTACAACAATACAAAAAATTCTGTAACTACCTCACCTGATCTGCTGTTGATGTTAAGGACAATAATTCAAGCATGCTGACAGACATCTTGTTAAACCTGACAACGCTTAAATTTTCATGAATTGAACTGAGATTCGTATTAAAATACGCCAAACATTCCAGAGCGGATTCAAACGCAGAAGCGAGCAGCGATTGGCCATTTACTTTGTCAAAGAAAGCTTTGAACGAGATGGAAAATCGACATAAACGGGAAGATAAATCAATTAATTCGACTAATAGCTGTCCAAATTGAAGCCAAGATTCCCTGATACTGATTACTGATAACAAATCAGAATCGACTAACTTATAGATGCCGATCAACTTATCTAACAAATATCGATTTATTGGCGATTTCTTGATCTCGTCCGATGAAAAATCAGTAAACTTGCATAATTTTTCTTCTGCCATCGCAAAATTAGTCAAAAGACGAATTGCATAGGGTCTAAAACTAATTTCGTTGAGCAAAAAATCAGAAAGGCGGCGATTACGTATAAACGAGTCGACGAAGAACTCGTAACCTATAGCAGATAGAAAAAACGAAGATAATAAAGTGATATAAAGAGTCAAAATTCAAAATCAAAAGAAATTAAGAAGATGAGAACAAACTTACATGTAACAGGAACTATGGAAGAATCCCTCACTCAAAGTTGGTCGTGCCCCCACCTCATGAGGTCGGAAAATTTTGACCTCCCCTTTCCTCTGGGGAAAACTCGAATTTTTCGGCCATTTTCGGATTTTTTTAACCATTTTTGGCCAAAAATTCGAGTCATTCATCTCCTCCACCTCCTTAAATTGGTCGGGGAGGGAAGCTTCATCCAAAATTTCGAGTCTTTACATATACGCCGATAAGATTCCAATAATTAGTCATATTTTAATGTAAAAGCCTGAAAAGGGAATTCGTGTTTCGTTGCAGTCAACACAAAATATAAGATTACGACGTTGCTTATGCAAAGAAGCTTTAATATTAATGCGCAAATATACAACAGCTGCAAACCAATTTCAAACAACTTCATAGTTCGTACGCCTATTTTGTACTTTAATGTAATGTCGTACATACAGTGCCGCTCAAAAGTTTAAGCACCCCTTACTGTTTACGTAACGTTGTATTGTTTTAGCGATCTAGTACAATCTTATCCGCTTGTCAAGGTGTGCGATTAGCTTCTTGGTATTTTCTTAGGTGGATAATCGAATTATCATATTTATTTCGCGTTCCAATAAATTCTCTGTGCGTAAAAGAGCAAAAAATGTGTATATTTCTGACAAAAATTGCTGTATTTTTATTCATGTTTAGTCAATAAAATCGGCTTACTAGGAATTATGGATGAATCAAAATTTAATTAGTTTGCATCAAAGTCAATAATTATTGTTCCTTAGCGACTCCGGCAAAGATACAAATAATGATGTTTACGTGTGGTAGGAGGCTGACCCATTTTAATACGGGGTGTTTTCAATGCGCTGATGATATGAAACGTTTGGTTCCCGTCTGTAATAAGGTATCCCAAATTTACTGCAAATCAGTTACTTTAATTTCCTAGAAGAACATTCAATGTAGTATTAGGCCTAAAGCGCTCAGCAGGAGTCAATAAAAATGGATTTCACTATGATGAAACAATTTAAAACAAGCAGTGCATAGTGTCAATGAAACTTTTTACTTTAAAAATGAAGTCATTAGTTGACACCTGATTCCAATCAAATGTCTGAAATCTGATTGAAATTTTATGGTTTGTTATGAAATAGATGCTAATTAAAGAAAACTTTCATCCAAAATCAAAAAGAATTAATGAAAACAAAACTGATAAATATTTGAAGTTCATTGAACGCAGTGGTGGATCTAGGATTTTCCTAAGGGAATAGAAGCGGTACCCCTATGGGGCGGAACCCTGACTTGGGCGGAAAAATTAGCCGTTTTAACCCAAAAATCGCTAAAAATCGCTCAAAAATGCTTATTTTGCGCACTATTTTGAGCCAATGGGGGGGGGGCGGCCCCCTCGCCCCCACCCCTAAATCCGCCCCTGATTGAACGTGAATAACTTGGAGAAATAGCGTATTTTGTGTGTTTACTTTTCCAGGCTACTGTTGGTACAAAAGGTGGTCCAACTAGTTTTTAAATTATGTAAATGCATGAAATTATGTTCAGAATTTAAATAAAAGTCACTCCAAGTGTGTCAAGCTCGTTTTATTCCTATTAGTGCAGAAAAATAGTCAATAAATGCTAAAATGCGATTTTGCGAAGGGGTGTTTAAAGTTTTGAGCGGCACTGTATGTGCTTTATTTCAGCAGCGGTCAAACTAATACGCTTATGAAGTCTTCCATTGTAAAATGACGAACAAATTTAAAAAACCAAACAAAAACGCGCATATTATATTGTATGCTGTATACGTTTCTTCATAGATACTTCGAAATGAAATTTTCTAGTCTGATAAATTCAAAAAAATAAGTGAGGTCACTTTTTATGAGTACCAACTCTACTTTCCGAAAACGTCTGCAATCAATAAATAGCTCGATTTTTCCCAATTGGTTTAACAAACATTCATCAATAATAGGGATGCAACTGGTACCCGAACCCGAATACTCGGGTACCCGAACAAAATCCAGGAGCCGAACCCGAACCCGAATAAAGTGAACTTGACTACCCGAAACCGAACCCGAATAAAATTATTATACCTACCCGAAGCCGAAACCGAATGTTTATGGAATTTATTCGGGTTTATTCGGGTATTTCTAAGCTCTAAACTCCCAAAATTGTATGTCAAAGATTCAAAAATTTTCGGCTTTTTGCGCCGTTTTCAGTTTGCTCAACCCTAAAACGCTGAATTTCATTTAGTTATCAAGTACACATAGATAGCTATGTAATTAAGTGGTATATTTCAACCGATTCACGTGGATTTTTTATCTTTTTATTTCACAAAACGATTGCCAAATGATATCGTATACAATGCTGAACATTGCTTCTTTGGTCTTAATTAAACTTGGTTTTTATCAAATTAAACTTCACGAATAACAGTTTTTCGGCAGTTTCTCCATGCAAGCAATTTCGTTGTTAATGTTATATTGTAGGTGTATATCAGACACAATACACAGAGCACTACCTCTCATTTACATTAGCGTTCTTGCAAACTGAGAGGATGAAGGAAAATCACTGGAAACTTGAGTGAAACATTTTGAATAATTAAGCACTAGGCATCTAATAATAATAAAAATTGTAACATCTGGCTTACATATACCCAGTGTTTTTTGTACTCGGCAAAGATTTTTACCGATGTACAAAGACTTTTTGGGAAGACAAAAATTGGCGCCGAAATGATAATAGCAGAAATTGCATTTCAAATAGGGATTGTTGCCCTAAGAGACCCAGAAATTAGCTAAAATACACTACCAAAAGTCGAACAACTCTGTTTTTACCACACTTAAATCGCTACTGTACCATATTATAGTACCCAAAAATTTGTGTGTACAAAATGTGCAAAGATTTTTGGGAAGACAAAAACTGTAAAAAGATGGAAATTCCTAAAAAGTTTCGGGGCTTCGCGTCGAAATGAGCAATTGTTTGTCCTATATATTTTGAAAATGGCAGAATTTGCATTTACAATGGAAAAATGTCACATTTTTCGGCGCTTCGCGCCGTTCTAAGACTATTCTCAGTGATTTTGCCTTTAATTATAGTACCCAAAAATTTGTGTGTACAAAATGTACAAAGATTTTTGAGAAGACAAAAACTGTAAAAAGGTGTAAAATTCCCAAAAATTTTCGGCGGTAATTGTTTGTCCTACATATCTTCAAAATGGCAGAATTTGCATATTATAGTACACAAAAATTAGCATGTACAAAATGTACAAAGACTTTTGGGGACCATCTTTGTACATGTACAAACGGACCTTGTACAAAAAAAGAAACACTGCATGTACCTAAGAAATTCGCTATACACTGGTATTCTTATATACTTACTGAAATACCCGAACCCGATCGGGTATTGATTTTGATACCCGAACCCGAATTAATTGAAGTGGACTACCCGAACCCGAATGAACTTGGATGAACTACCCGAACCCGAATACACCAAAATTCACTACCCGCTGCATCCCTAATCAAAACTGTCTGTGTAACGTATACATACATATATTATTACATTCATATGTAAGTTCAAGAAAGTGTATTAGTCGACTATTTACGGATAGAGGTGGCCGTTCTTAAACTATTTGACCATAATCTGAAATTTCTGATCTCAGTTTGTAAGAACAATCTAGATACAAATTGTGAAAAAAACCTAATTTCGGCCAAAAATCCTGAAAAGACTAATGGACGAAAGTTTCGAGTGTTGAAGGAAAGGGGAACGGCTGAGACGTGGCGGAGTGTCGAATATTTCTAGGCCCTATTTTACGTTAACAATGCTAGCATAGGACTTTGAGTGTCGATAATATAATTCGAAAAATTTTACTCATGATATCCAGAGCATCCAAGTTGCAGAGACTTGTGCATAAATTAACAACTTTTTCGTCGAAATTAAGACGCTCTTCACTTAATTTGCCGACGAATTGTACAAGAAATGGAAGAATAAGCGAAGCCGTGAACGATTTTTGACTACCGTTTGGCAGAGATGGCCAAATCGCGTTCAAAAATTTTAAAATAGAAATAAAACTCTTGTCAATCTGATCCCCGTGAGAAAGTAATCGACTGCGAAATATTTCTATTAGCTGTACGTCCGAGTGGGCAGCAGACTGCGGGCCGTGAGTCATTTTATCTGATAACAAACTGATTGTTCTATTCAAAATAATTTTCCGATCGTTTGCGGATGAATTGAAAAAAATTGTGGCAATTCTAGACACAATGCTCAAGTTGCAATCGCAACAGCATGGACGGAAATGCTGAAGCATAGATAGGCAATATGTTTTTGCTCCTGGACTGATTACGACACAATAGCAATCCAAGAAAAGATTTCCCATGAGTCTTAGGCCGCAATCAGCACTTCTGCAACTAGCTGACTGGCCCTCTATTTCAATTTCGAAAGACTCGCAATGACTTGTTCGAGATGGACAATTTCTAGGCCGGTACAACAAACCTGAAAGAATAATGCATCAGCGAAAATTGTAAACTACATGGGGATCAAAGCGGGGGTCAAAGCTAATCAAAGTTTTGACGACAATACACGATCTTGGTAGTTTTCCGGGGATTTCATCCCCTGCCGCAAAAGTTTTTCACCCCGCAAAAATATACTAATTCCTGAGAAATTCGCGTTCAAAAAAACCACAAAAAACATACCGATTCGAGCGTTTTCAGCGATAATTAGTCCAAAGAAGCCAGTTTTTTAGGACGAGCCAAACATCCATTTTTGGCTACATTTTATTGAATTCTATCGAATTTTCCTCTAAAATTTTGTACCTTTTTATCATCTATCAACTGAATTTTAAAACTTGCTGGTAACAAAGGATAATCGTGATCAGCTGAGCTATTAACAAATTAATATATGTACATATAACGAAATTCGCTAAATATCCAAATTTTTCGGAAGATATCTACATGAACGGTTTTTTTGTATTCGGCAAAGATTTTCCCCGATGTACTAAGACTTTTCCGGACCGTCTTTGTACATGTATATACAAAGATTTTTGGGCAGACAAAAACTGTAAAAAGGTATGAAAATCGCAAAAATTTTCGGCGCTTCGCGCCGATGTCCTATATATCTTTAAAATTGCAAAATTTGCATTTAGAATGGAAAAATGTCAAATTTTTCGGCGCTTCGCGCCGTTTTAAGACAATTTTTAGTAATGTTTGGCGACAGAAACCCAAAAATTAACTAAAATACACTACAAAAGGTCGAAAAACCAAGTGTTTTAACACACTAAAATCGCTACTGTACCATATTATAGTACACAAAAATTTGCATGTACAAAATGTAGAAAGACTTTTGGGGACCATCATCGTATATACGAGTATATGTACAAACGGACCTTGTACAAAAAAACACTGTCTACATGTGTAAAACTTTTCTGTCCTCATAACTTACATAATTTGATTCCGCACAATCGTCGAGTAGTCGCAATTCCATTCAGGATCTGCATTAGGGCGAAAAAATCGCCGAGTAACGCCAATACCTTGCCGGCGTATAAATCTTGCTCCACTGAAGCTTGTTTATGAGTAGAGCAATAGTTCGGATATTTAATGCTGGCCAAAAAATCCAAAACGACCAAAACTTCGCGGAACAAAGTTTGAAAATCCCACTTAATCAAAGCCGAAAATAGAATTTTGGCCAAATCGCGCACTGTAGCTTTTGATTCTGCAACCGGCAATTCGCGAGCCCTCGTTCTAGCGAACAGGAGCCCGCTCAATCTCAAGCAACTCCCGATCATCAGCCAAACGCATTCTAGCGTATGCTCGACGTTACTATCTTTGAGCGTCGAAAATCGCCCCGTCGAATCGAAGCAAAAAGATGAAGGCTTCTGGGTTGCTGCGCATTGACGAGTGCAACCCAAAAGGCGACATAAGTAATTGATATTCTTGAGCAGCAAGTTTAGGCAATTTTCGTAATCGACCGGAAGCGTAGAAAAATCGGCCCTGAGCGAAAAATACGCGCTCTAAGAGACCGAGCGCGTGAGGCAGGCGAAGTAAATACAATCGCGTATCAAGCGCGCGACGCGAATCGCGCGATGAATCGACCGCGCGACGCGAATCGCGCGACGAATCGACCGCGTGATCCGAACCGTCGTCGGCGGAATGCAAATCGATCGATCGTTCGAAAAAATCGATAATATCGGTAAAACGATCCACGTTTTTCCGACTAATGCTCCCGGTCAACAGGGCCAAAAATAAGGCGCACCATAAATCGACGGGTATTGATTGAGAATCGATAAAAGTAACGTCCAGCTGTCCGTACAGCATGTCGAGTACGAGCGGGTCTAAAGCGGCGACGGAGTCGTAGAATAGCGCGTCGATGACGTCATCGATTTCGCCTTGGGCCGTCGAAGGGTCTAAATCGTTATCGGTGAAGGCTAAAAATCCGTCCGAATCGTCTATCAATCGATGGCAGCCGAATCGCCGACGCCGACGATTTTCGGTCGCCGGTTCATCGGACGCGCTGGAATCGCAATCGTCGCTTTCGCTTAAACGATCCGACGCATCGTTCGCGAGCGAAAAATTGGACGACGGTTCGCGAGCGAATCGCGAACGTGTCCCGGCGCTACGCGACCGCTTCTTGAGATTTTTAAAGAGCCGCTTAACGCCCGCGGAATTTCGCTCATCAACAAAAGCGACTGAGTCATAAACGGATCGCACGATTCCGGTTGCACGCAGCCAGTCGTAACAATCTGCAACAAAAAAGGACGTTTAATGCAGGATCCACAGACGTACAAGGTCCAGTTGGTCAAGGAGGGGTGAAACAGTGTATTTTGTACAAGGTCCGTTTGTACATGTACAAAGATGGTCCCCAAAAGTCTGCAGATTTTTACACACAAATTCTTGGGTACTATAATATGGAGAATATACTAGCGATTTTAATGTGGTAAAAACAGAGTTGTTCGACTTTTGGTAGTGCATTTTAGCTAATTTCTGGGTATTTAAGGGCAAAAATCACTAGGAATCCTTCTTGAAACGGCGCGGAGCGCCGAAAAATTTTCATTTTTACTTTTGAAATGCAATTTCTGCCATTACAAAGATATATAGAACACACAATTTTTCAATTTTTGTGAATTTTAGACTTCTTTTTTGTAATTTTCGTCTTCTCAAAAATCTTTGTACATGTACAAAGACGGTCCCAAAAAGTCTTTGTACATCGGGAAAATCTTTGCCGAGTACAAAAAAACCGTGGGGTGAAATCGAGATGTTTTGGTCAGGGAGGGGTTGAATCTAGCATTTTTACTACAGCAAATCGAGTTTTTGGCTATTTTTACGACGAAATCGCTTGAAGATTCACTATTTTTGGCTCAAACTGCTCGACAGTACCCAACCTTTGGTCCCTTTAGCGGGAGTGATACCCCCTCGACTTCCCCATGTTTATGTAGAGGGGTATTGCCCCGCTGAAGGGTCTAGAAATTAGGTACTGTCAGGCAGTTTAAGCCAAGAATAGTGTTCTATTTTCAAGCAATTTTGACATAAAAATATCAAAAAACGCGATTTAATGTAGTAAAAATCCTGAATTTTACCCGACTCCCTGACCCCAAAATCTCGATTTCATCCCTCCCTGGCCGACCTAAACTTGTGCAACTATGATGAGGGGAAATAAAAGGCTACACCGCAATATTAACATCATAACTCGGGCTAATGAGAACATAAAGCTTTGAGGCAAGTTGTATTAGATGAATAAAATTTCCTTGTTTAAACCGTATAAAAATTTTGGTCAATGGCAAGCGGGATCCTCATCCAACAGAATGAAAAAATGGAAAATTTTCTGGGTAAATGAGGCGAAATGAAGGTCAAAAATGGATGAAAATTGAAAATTTTCTCCAAAAGTGCTTTACATTGACCAGAAACTACGTAATAACGTAATTTTAACGCTATTTTAGCGCTTATACCAGTTTTTGAGGTCATTTTCGCCCAAAAATCTTAATGTGTAATTGTTGAACTTGCTAGATCGGCTGACCCCCACCGTTTTTTGTATTCGGCAAAGATTTTTCCTGATGTACAATAACTTTTCGGGACCATCTTTGTACATGTAAACATCTTTGTACATGTACAAAGATTTTTGGGAAGACAAAAATTGCAAAAAAGGTGTGAAATTCGCAAAACGTTTTGGCGCTTCGCGCCGAAATGAGCAATTGTGTATTCTGTATATCTTTATAATGGCAGAAATTGCATTCCAAAAGGGAGAATGTTAAATTGTTCGGCGCTTCGCGCCGTTTTAAGGCGATTCTTAGTGATGTTTGCCCTTAGAGACCCAGAAATTAGCTAAAATACACTACCAAAAGTCGAACAACTCTGTTGTTACCAAACTAAAAATCGCGGCTGTACCATATTGAAGTATTCCGAAATTTGTGTGTACGACATGTACAAAGATGTTTGGGAAGAAAAAACTGTAAAAAGGTGTGAAAATTCGAAAAAATTTTCGGCTTGTCCTTTTTATCTTCAAAATGGCAGAACTTGCATTTAGAATGGAAAAATGTCAAATTTTTCGGCGCTTCGCGCCGTTTTGAGACAATTTTTAGTAATTTTTGGCGTGAAAAACCCAGAAATTAGCTAAAATACACTACCAAAGATCAGAAACCCCGTTTAACCACAGTAAAATTGCTACTGTACTATATTAGAGTACACAAACATTTGCATGTACGAAATGTACAAAGACTTTTGGGGACCATCTTTGTACATGTACAAACGGACCTTGTACAAAAAACGCTGCTGACCCCCAATATCTATCGTTGTATGCATCTATGGGTGGTACCCGACGGCGATTTGTTTATTTACATCAATCACATGTTTCAATCTCATGGTTTCTGCATTGTGTTTCATACCTGCCTGAGTATTTTGGAATCCTATATTGACAACATCTCCGGTAAAAAAAATTATTATCACATTGATTGAACCTCAAAGTGGGTAATCCTTCCCACTGGTGCAAACAAGTTTAAAAAATGATGACAGTACAGAACATGCCAATCGCTGAACAAATGCAGCGAAAATTTCATATACTCGTACAGTCTTGACGTAGACGTACACAACTTTATGCACAAGCTTTGACTTTCAGTTTTAATTTTTACTCTAGAAACAAGCGAGAAAATTCTTCAATTAATAGAAATACTTTAGCTATTTTTGCCGCAGAAAAGATAAAATTTGTACTTTACTGTTCACATTGAAATCCTCGACCCATCGTGCTTTATCATTCTTAGTACAACTTATTTAGCTAAATTAGGTACTTTTCCTACATAGGTATAGAAATAATAAGCACTGATAAAACCAACCATGAATGAAAAAAAATTTGTGAAGAATAAATTATATATTTAATTGTGATGTGAAGGGGAATACCGTAATGGAAAAGAATCTTTAAAACGAGCTGTGCATCTCATAGAAAATACGGTCATTACATCATTACAAACTACTCCATTTACTTTTTTTCAGATGTTTCATTTAGCATTTATTTTCACGCCATTGATAAGCAATGATTTTTTCGACCTTTTCAACAACGTAAAGTGGTAAGCTGCAACTCTTTTGAAAAAGTCCTTGCATAACTGCATGTGCTTCAAATATAGAACATTTGGAAGCAGAGCGATTCTGCAATTACTTTGGGAAATTCTGTAAAACTCACGCTCGTGAGGGGTTTAGGGACTTAGAATTTCCCCGGAGAAGAAAAATTTTCTGGGTAAAGAGATACAGTTGAGCGAAGACTAAAGATGGATAGAAAATTTTGTAAAAATGCCTAATGTGCGAAAGAATCAAGGTTTTGCGCCAATTTTGAACATTCGAAACAATTTCCAAGACTATTTTATGTACATAGTTCAATTGAACTCTGATCGACCACTTGATCTTGCTGCCCCAGACTGAACTCTACTCGTAAGCTCAAGTTTTGCGCAGACATACGCAGCATGGTAATTCTATGGGCTGAAAATTTAAAGTGCCGTTTTTATACTCAAAATGACGAATACGCGTCAAAAATATCGTTTTTCAACGTTTCTGACGATGCTATATCTTTCTAGATGAAGCATAAGGACAGTTTGGGAAAATTTTAAAAGAAAACAAAAAATTGTAACAAATCGAACAATATTAAGTCGAAACATGAGTATGTGTATGACGCGAAGCCCCAGAAAGTTGACACTTTTGAACAAATATATATATATATATATAACTAGGTAGAAACGCGAATACAGTACCTTTTCTACAAATCTTTCGGAAAATCACGAATTCTGGGGGTGAAAAATTTTCTGGGGGCGGGGTTAAAATCCAAAACCCCCAAGACCATGCATGGCCTTCCGCCGTCTTAACTTGATAGTTATAATCAAACATGAGCTTAGTAATCATTTCTTATTAACATACGTCAGATAAGCTCGCTTGAAATTTCACGAAATACGTACATGATGATGTAAATGATGATGTATGCACATGCATGATGTAACTATGTACAACAAGCAATTTCCTTACTAACAGCTTACGTTTAATACTGCAATGCAGAACACGTAGTGTCTGTTCTTCTGTCTGCGATGCTATGCTATCCATAATTTATTTATTTTATTATTTTATTTGTTTTATTATTTTTACTCATTAATCTGCACTAACCATTTATGTAGACGTCTTTCTTAGTTTCATTCAGATTGAGCTTGAGAACCGTAGGCGACAAAATGATTTGAACGACAGCTTTTAAGTTATCTAGAAAAGCATCAGGGCAGCAACATTCCTCCTATAATACAAAACGATTCATTAAGAGAAGATTATCAACATCCTACAGAAAATTAGTTAAATTGCCAAACGTAAAAATTTGAAACATAATAAAATATAAAATATCGGTATTTATTTACATAGGTATATGTTTATTTATTTATTTCTTAGAATATTCATTTATTTACATTTATCCAATATATTATTTAAATCTTTATATCATAAAATATAAATCTAGATATCAAATTTAAAATAAATTAATAATTAAATTAATTAATTGATAATTAAATTGATTACAAAATGAATTAAATTATCAAACATCCAATCTAAAAAATATAATAAAATTTAAAATATTCATATGTATATATTTACATATTTACTTATTTATTTTATAAAATATTTTATATAAATATTTATTGATTTTATACATATTTATCTACTGAAATATTTATATTACTAGCAAGAAAAAATGCTCTGATAGAGAAAAAAGGTGAATATACTTGAATTTCCTCATTGTTAAGGATGTAGAAGGAGGGGACTAGGGAAAATTTCCCTATATGCGCAGAAGCCATAGGAATGAGCGAAACAGTTAGAAAAATTGCTAGATAGCTATGTGCTGCGTAAAAATGGCTCTATAGTCTTTTTGGGGTCAGAAAATTAGCTATATAGCCTTTTTGGTCTCAGAAAACTAGCTATATAGCCTTTTTGGATTCACAAACATAGCTATATAGCCTTTTTGGACTAAAAATAGCTATTAATCCCTTTTTGGAGTCGAGGAAATAGCTATATATCCTTTTGAATTTTAGAAAAGAAAACCAAATAGCATTTCTGAGCTCAAAAAAGACTATATATATAGCTAGTTTTCTGAGCCCAAAAAGGCTGTATAGCCCCAAAAAAGCCATAGAGCAATAGTTTTTCGGCCAAAATCGCTGTATAGCTATCAGTTTTTCATAGCTTAGGTGGGGTAAAACCCTCACTCCCATGCTCTTGTATGGTGCAGTCCATATACTTCGAGCGCGTAATGAATACTTTTTTGAGGTTGACGACATGCATATAGCGTTGAATATTACACCTAGGAAAAGAAAATTGTGAAAAAATTCTCAAAAATTATTAGATACTGCTCATTTTGACTTCTTTTTAATTTGAATTTTTCGCGATAGTAATTCCCCATGCACTTGCACTTGTTTGGATAATTTTAGTTTCAACGCTACAGCATGCTGTCAGACTCAAGGTCAATAAAAAATTGAGTAGGACATAGTGATCGACCGGGGCCCCGGCCCCGGCAATCCCCGGCCATTTTTCAGCATCCCCGGCCCCGGCCGGGGCAAGGTCAAAAAATGGCCGGGGCCGGGGAAAAATTTAGTGTAATTTGTATTTTGTACACGCTGTGATACTGGCACTTATTTATCAATGAGCAAGTGTTAATTTTGAGAACTGTACTGATTTGACCATATGTATACTTACTTAGTCCTTGTTATAACTTTGCTTCTGTGTATAAATGAGCTTTTACTGAATGAATGTTCAGGAAAATCTGCATGTTTTCGATTCCTCCCCTTAACTTATTTAAACAAAATGCTACTTTTAACTCATTCATTCATAGCTATGGCTAAAAGATTTAGAGTTGACAAACACGTTCTATTTCTAGTTGGAAATTGTACGTTTTCAACGAAGTATTTTTACAAAAAACACTTTTACATTTAATTGAATGGTAACCGCGTGCTTCAAAACGCGTTTCTTGTGTAGTAGTTATTAGGACGGAGGTTAATTATAGGCGAATGTAAACTACGCTGCAGAATTGCGTCCGATCCGATAAACTAAATATGTCTCAAATAGTTTCCTAAGGTCCAGAGTTGAGGGAGGGGTGAAATCCCAAAGTGGAGGACCAGAAAATTAAGTGGTGGACTATTATTAGCCGACTCTATTTTGTTGTACGAGCTTCTTGTGCTTGTACAAAGATCTCCGAAAAGGTCTTTGTATGAGCTAACAAATTTTTGTAGCTATATTATATAAATATATTTTTAAACATACACATTTTCGCATACTATCAGTATGTGACAGTGTTTTTTGTACAATTTACCTTTGTATATTCATGAACAAAGATGGAACCCAAAAGTCTGTACATTTTGTACCAGTGTTTTTTTTGTACACGGTCCGTTTGTGCATGTACAAAGATGGTCCCCATAAGTCTTTGCACATTTTGTACAAACAAATTTTCGGCTACTAAAATATGGTACAGTAGCGATTTCAGTGTGGTAAAACAGGGTCTTTTGACTTTTGATTGTATATTTTAGCTAATTTCTGGGTTTCTAACGCCAAAAATTACTAAAATTGTCTCAAAACAAAAATTTGACATTTTTCCATTCTAAATACAAATTTTGCCATTTTAAAGATATATAGGACAGTCAATTTTTCATATCGGAGCGAAGCGCCGACATTTTTTTTGAATTTTACACCTTTTTACAGTTTTTATCTTCCCAAAAAATCTTTGTACATGTACAAAGATAGTCCTGAAAAGTCTTTGTACATCGGGAAAAATCTTTGGCGAATACAAAAAACACTGTTTTGTACATGCAAATTTTTGTATACTTTAATATGATACAGTAACGATTTCAGTGTGGTAGAACATAGTTTTTCGACCTTTAGTAGTGTATTTGGCTAATTTTGGGGTTTCTGCATATTTGACATTTTTCCATTTTTCCATTCTAAGCGCAGTGTTGCTTATTACAAGATTTAATTCGCATATTACAATTTTTGTAATATTTCTGATTTTGTAGTACAAGTTGTTTTAGCTTTCTCAGTCGAGTTTTATGTGTGAATTCCATCAAAAGCTCATAAAAATTTCGGCACTTCGCGCCGAACTTATATTATCAACTAAATTCAGGCCGAATTATCACATTTAGAAGCACGGTCGTTTTGTATTTGGCGAAGATTTTTGCTGATTTACAAAGACGTTTCAGGACCGTCTTTGTACATGTACAAAGATTTTTGAAGAATAAAAACTGTAAAAAGATGTAGAATTTCTTATTGCAAATTCTACTATTTTAAAGATTTTCAGGGGGTAAGCGGCTGCAAAGATGGAGCCGCTTACCCCCTTCCCCTGAAAATGGCCGAGAAATATTCATGTGACAGGGGGTTTGGGCCATCCCCCATCCACGCTTTGAAGCCCCGAACTTCCTTGAAAGTCAGAAAATATTTGACCACCCTCCCCCATTTTTTGGCGAAAACCTGCGCTTTTTTGGCTATTTTTATGTGTTTTTACCTTTTTTTATCTAGTCGCTAACCCCTCCTTCTAAAAATGGCGAGGGACCCCTACCCTAGATTTCCAGCCGTTACATGTATACTGAGGGACCCTCATTAAATTTTAAGCGATTACATTCATGTTTTATAGTGATAGTTTATCTATTTACTCTAGCTCACATTCTAAAATAATGTATCACTCCGTGAAATTCTAATAGTTAGGTACACTTTTGCCATACTAAAAAATTAAGTTCAAAAAATTCAAAAGGTTTTCACCAAAAATCGTCTGACAGTGACTTGTGTCTTGGACCCTGAGGGGAGTTATACCCCTCCCCCTTATGGGAATGTGTGATGTCTCATTTATTATATCCAATACCTATTGCATCCAATCGCTACAGCAGCAGTATCAGTAGCGAAGATTCGAATGATATAGAGTGTGCTAATAGCAGCAACATAGACTTTATTGATGATTCAGACAATGAAACACTGGACTAAATTTGTTTCTTGTGACATAAATAGTAATAAAACTTGATATGAAAAGGCGCAACTAACTTTGCGCTTGCGATTTACTACTGAATGGAACAGTCGCTCATTATTTCTTTTCCTATGCTCACCCCAAGTACTCTCGCTTAGCAAGCTCATTTTTCAAAACTCTTACTTAGTGAACAGTCGCTCCTAATAATATTTTTCTTGTCTGACCCCGGCCAGCCCCGGCCCCGGCCCCGGCCGGGGATTTTTTTCAGCCCCGGTACCGCCCCGGCCCCGGCCAAAAAAGTCGCCCCAGTCGATCACTAGTAGGACATGCGTGAGCAAACGATATAGGTAACCTGATTCAACCCGGTATCAGTGGGAGCCGAGTCGAATCAATTCGATGTCAAGGGGAAAAAATTTCACGCAAAAGGTGATGAGAAGATAAATGGTAGAAAAACCAAAGAATGCATTCCTTGGGGGGCAACTGCCCATACATGTCACATGGGGATAGGGGATTCCACACCCAAAGTTAGTCGTCCCTCTCGCCCACCTCCAAAGCCAGAAAATTTTAGACTCTCCAAATTTTTGTGGGAAAAGCTTCCATTTACGGCCGGTTTTAGGTTTTTGGCTGTTTTTAAAGAATAATTGGAGATCGTTTATTCCCCCTACCCAAACAGCCGTGAAATTTCGAGCCGTTACATGCATACAACTGTCCCCTTGCCCTTGGGCCCATACACGTACGTCTGATTCACATTAAATAATTACATATACATATGCATGTACATGTATGTAGATACTGATTTATATTAAGCATGCGAATACAAGTACATACCATGAACAATGAATATAAATGCCCCTTACGATTTTTCAACGTGCTACAAAAAATATCAGAAGATATATAGCATAATTAACGGATAGGTGCATTAAGTGAAAAGAAACAAGCAATTGACGCATGCATCGATTTGGATTCAACCCTTGACGAATAGTACTGTTTACCTACGTCTTACGTGTAGTCATACATTACACTGTGCAGTGTACTACTACTATATTTCTTCGCAAGGAAATTTATATGCTGCATCAATTTAAATAAGCTCCATATGCTACCTGTTTGGTACAAGATAATATGAGATTTCCAATTTTCCATACGTCAACGACGAACAGTTCGGAAATTAGCGTCTGGGCGAGCTGATTCAGAGACACGTTCCATTGTCCTTTACAACGGTCGTAATTAATCTTATTCAGAAACGACTCAATTTTTCCTTCAAAAGAATCTAACAAAACTGTTTTCCAGGAGCTAATTTCAATTTTTTCAATCTTCACTCTGAAAAATAAAATGAGGAAGAGATGACTTGCGCACAGATATATTATGGAGGGTAAAAGGGGACTACCCCCTGAAATTTTCAGCTTGAAACTATAAAGGTTGTAAATCTTCTTCAGCGTGAAAATTCTAAAATTTCCGGAGCTTCACGTCATCAATTCAATCAGAAACACCATTTGTTCTCTACCTAAATTTTTTCTAAACTAGTCTTTCACAACATAATTTTTTTTGCATTCTTTCTCTTCAGAAAAATGAAAAATTGAGCATAAAAGGACAAAAATGTGGAAAATTTCCGGAGTTTCACGTTAGATATGATTCCTTCCATACATGCACAGGGTCAAAAGCTCTAAGGGCGGGAATATTACAGCAGTATAATTCAAAAAGCTTTCTTGAGATCTATCTTAATTAGAAAATCCTTCTTTTCGCGTGATAAAAATGATCTCGTTAAGGCCTTCATTGTTTACGTCAGACCGATCCTCGAATATTCCTGTGCTTTAAGGGACCCCTCTTATATTAGTGATATCAACAGGCTGGAGGTTCTTCAGCGTAAATTTACTAAAGATATAGTTGGATATCATCAGGGGCGTAACCAGGATTTTATTTCGGGGGGAGCCCAAAATTTTTGAAGTCCTATATCTCGAGAACTATTATGAGATACGCGAAAATAATGGCATCTTTGAGCGTTTCTCGACAAGATCTATATTATGGTAAAGTAAAAAATTTTTGAAAAATTCAAAAATTTCCTTGCTTCATTTCAAATTTGGATATAAAAAATCTATCTTTTAACCTATCGGTATGACTAATTTCTCAATATCAAATTAAAGCTTGACTTCGAAACATTTCGAAATTCTTTTCTTTGCATTTAATTTTGCAGTTTTGTTAAGAAAACTAATTCAGAACATAATAAATCGGCGCGGAGCACCGAAAATTTTGACAAATACGCTATTTTTAAGTAAAATCTGGGCTTCTAAGGTAAGAAAAAAGATAGAACATGAGAAATCCAGCGCGAAGGGCCGAAAATTTTGACAAATTCGCTAGTTTTAAGTAAAATCTGGGCTTCTAAGGTAAGAAAAAACATAGAACATAAGAAATCCGGCGCGAAGCGCCGAAAATTTTAGACAAATTGGTTATTTTAAAGTAAAATCTAGTCTTCTAAGGTAAGAAAAAACATAAAACATAAGGTATTCGGCCGCCGAACATTTTTGACAAATTCGTTATTTTTAAGTAAAATCTGGGCTTCTAAAGTAAGAAAAAACAGAACATGAGGAATCCGGCGCGAAGCGCCGGAAAATTTTGAGTTTAGAAGCTGAAAAGTGTGCTAAAAACGCATTATGGCTGTCCACAATCCGTTTCCACTTCACTTGACGAAAAAAGCAAAGGGTCCCCCTGTGCTTTTAAAAAATTATTCTTTCATTTCGGGAGGGGGGCCGCCCCCCGCCTCCCCTGGTTACGCCCCTGGATATCATAGCCCTCTTTCATACGACGAACGCCTTAACGAACACCTTAACCCCTAACTTAAAAATATTCAAATCTAGATTAATTGATGTCGACTTATCCAAATATATTAGAGGGCGGGCTTAAATCGTCATTTTCATGACTCGCTCGTCGCCTTTTGCTGTACGCTTTTATTCTTTTGACCGTACGTTTTTTTACTTTTTTTAAATCCTTCGTAATTGTCGTGTTTCAGTAATAAATTATTTCATTCATTCATTCATTCAACTTAACTTGTGTCGATTAGAATTACGTTTGGTATTTATTTATTTTTTTAATTACTTTGGCGGCATCAACAACAGGATTTGTCTTATAGCGAACGATTGAATTTGTTAGATCTTGAAAGACTCGAAACACGGCGTATCTATTTTGACCTTACTTTTGCTTTTAAGATAATTAAGGGACAGTTGCTTTCTGTTTCAGATTTTTTCGAATCTGCACCTAACAGGGGCACTAGGTCAAATAACGACATAAAGTTGTATATTAGAAAATCTCATTTGGATTGTAGAAAGAACGATTTTGCAAACAGGGTGGCTAGAATTTGGAATACATTGCCACAATGTATTGTTGACTGCAGAAATTTTAAACAGTTTAGGGTTTTGGTTTCAAAGCTTAATTTATTAGAATTTCTTAAGGGGCGTATGTAAGTGCACTGCCTGTACGCCTTGGCTTTACTTACATACCAACTTACATACGTCGCCTGCATATTTGCTTATGTATGATGTATCAAACTATTAGTCAAAAATCTTGTCTTTCCATGACAGATTTTTTGTGCTTAATGAAAATACTACTCGCTGCACAAATCGTTTAAAGCTAGTTAATCCTCTTGTCCGTTCTAATTTAAAAATACGACTTTTTCTAGAAGTATATCTCTGTTTGGAATCATCTACCTGATTTTGTAGTCTTTTCCCCTAACTTAAATATATTCAAATCTAGATTAATTGACGTCGACTTATCCAACTTTATTAGAGGGCGGGCTTAAATCGTCATTCTTATGACTCGCTCGTCGCCTTTTGCTGTACACTTTTATTCTTTTGACCGTACGTTCTATTACTCTTTTACATCCTTCGTAATTGTCATTTTCAGTAATAAATTATTTCAGTTCAAAACTCCTGGATACAGGCCTGGATGCAAAATACGCTTGAGCTAAAAATGGAATGTTTAAATCGCAGCGCTTGGGACTAAATAGACTGTGATAATAATTGTGAAATTAGGCGCGATGCACCGAAAATTGTTTGCGATTCGGGACTAAAATTTAGGGGGATTAAACGAAAAAATCATTCTCACATTCCATCTCGGGGGAGGGCACGTGCCCCCTATCCCCCTAATACGGACCTGGATTACCCTATGTACTTCCATCTTCCCTCATCCTACTACTTGTTAAATTTAAAAATTACGTGCGAGCGACGCTGAAAAACAATTGTTTTAAAACAGCTTTCTTTGCCGCACCTTGTAAGTCAGTAGTAGCCAGCCCAGTGTTGCCAGGTCGAATTCTCAAAAACCCCCAAAAATCCCCCAAATGAAAAAAATCCCCCATATTGAAAAATGCTTTATTGAACAATTAAGTTTATAAAACGCATTCAAACGAGCTGGATGCGCTGAATAACATCGTTTTTGTGCATTTTACACTGTGCCACATCGTTTGCAGCCAAAAATAAAAAATCATCTTTTATGAATTTTTCATCTTTTTCTAGTTGAACAAAAATGTTTTGAAATGGTTCTTTTGCGCAACATATTTTGGATTCTTAATTCTCATAATAGAACGTGTATAAAGTCTGCCAATTCATGCAGGCCTACGCCTAGCTAAAGCAAAAGCTCCGAAATTTACAAATGCTTTCTTGAACAACTTTCTGATGATATTCATGAATTTTTTGTTCAAAAAATGCTTTCAACTAAGCAGCATAATATACATTAACAACCTTTTATGAACAATTTATTTCAAAACGGTTCACCAAATGCACTCTAACACGACTTCAGCAGCATAATTATTGATTTCTTCAAACAAAACATCATCCAAACAAAGTTGGACATCATTTACGCGCGAGCGAGAATCAGTTTGAGAATCATAAATTTGATTGGTGAATTTTAGTAGCATAAATTTTGTTATTTCAAAATTTGAGCAGGTTTGTTCACGCCACAATAATCCGTATCGAACAGATATAATATTGTCAACAGTACTGGCATGCATACGGTTACACAACTTATTTTTAACAAAATTCATAATGGAAAACACGCGTTCGACAGCAGCATTCGAAAATGATAACGTGAGCATTGAGAGTGCAAAATTTGCTATATTATTGTATCGGCCTTCACCAGATGACTTTAAAACTTCATTGACTTCAAGCCAAAAGCATATTGAATCATCAACTCTGTTCCCAATCCTTTTTCAATTTTAGTAACGGAATTCAAGCCTCTCAAAATTTAGCGCTTTTAACCTTTCATCATAGAAAGTTCAGTACATCCAAATGTTTGAATAGGTAACAGAAACAACCAGCAAAAAGACTAACCAAATTAAAATCAATATGGCACAAAAAAGGAAAACATGACATGACGTGGAGAAAAACAAATGAAACGATGGATTATTAAAGCAATTTGGACGATGAACCTGGACCCGGGCCGTGTTGCCAGGTCTAGATTTTTCATCCATAGAAATCCAAAAATTTCCCTAGATTTCTGGTATTATTGTAACAACACTCACCTTTGTGTACTTAAGGTTCGCTAATCTTTCAAATAAACTTAGTCAAATCGATGGCGACTGTTTATTAACACTATATTTTAGAATGTGTCGAGTAGCTTTGTGCTGTTCTGCTTACTTTTTCTTCGTGAGGGTCGTCCTCGGTTTCCGCGCAGATTTTCTTACTCTGTTCACGGAATATTCTTTCGGTTTTAACCCAAGTTATTAAGGTGCCGAAATTATTTTGACCCTCATTAGAGGAACGCTCTGATACGATATTCATTCAATGGCGAAAAAACGAGCTAGTGATCCGAAATTCGATCTCGAGTCGTGCGGCAAGTGCAGAGGTCATGTGGACGACGATGCAAAGGCGCTTCGCTGCGATTTTTGCGACAAGTGGTTCCACGCTGGTTGCCTTGGCCTGACGGACGTTCAGTTCAACGTTATGGCCGATTTGGATCAATTGTATTTTTGCCCCATCTGTTTGCCGATGGGGAAACGCATGTTTTCGCTCGAATCTAAGCTCACCAGCTTGGAAAAACGGTTCGCTTCATTCGAATCTACGGTTACAAGTCGTCTCGACAAGCTGGCTGATCTGGTCACGAAAAATCCTGCTCCGAACAATCTAGCCGCTGTCCATCCACCGATGGATCTCAACAAGATGGTCATTAGTGCTGTTCGTGATACGATGGAAGCCGAGTCAAAAAAGACCACTGTCGTCCTGGAAAACTTCGCTCCGATCAATCAAGACGAGAAATTGGACGATGATGTCAAGCGTTTTGCCTCACAGACCGGTTTCGACACGACAAAACTCGTCAGCATCCGTCGGTCGGGCCCTGTCATCGTCTCGAGGAAGGACAATTGCGATTTGCCACGGATCCTTAAGGTAAAGTGTGATTCCGAACAATCAAAGGCCGAATTGATCCGTTGCGTTTCAAAATTTTCTGATCGAGGCCGTCGATCGAAGGTCTATGCTAGACCTGATCGCACTTGGCAACAGCGCAAAACCCTTCGCCATTTGAACGCTGAATTGGCTGAAAAACGGGATTCGGGCGAGATGAATTGGTTCATCAATCGTAATTCTTATGAGTTGAAGCAGTTTAAGCGTCTTTTGCCTCGCCCTTAGGGAGTTCACGCCCCTACTGTTCCTGTTAAAAAGCTAAATTCTAAGAAAATCAATATCAACTGTGTTTTATTTAATGCTAGAAGTTTGCAAAATAAGATATCTGAATTTCATGCTCTACTTTCTTCAGAACGTTATGATTTAGTGTTCGTCTCTGAGACATGGTTACATGATCATATTTCTGATGGCCTTATTTGTCCATATGCAACTTATTCTGTTCACAGATGTGACAGAATTGGCTATAGGGGAGGAGGTGTCGCACTCTTTTTCAAGAAGTCCCTAAAAATCAACAATGTTTCTATTGTGGAAGAATTCTTGTGTCCTGAAGTATTAGTTTGTGATTTTCACTTGTGTAAAAAATCTGTCAGATTCATAATGTGTTATCGTCCACCCCAATATGACTCAGAAATCGCTAATAAGTTAAGTAAATTATTTGAACATTATGTCGAAAATGCTCAAAATTGTATCCTACTAGGTGATTTTAATTTGCCTGATTTGAATTTGAATATTATTTCTGCTTATAGAAACCCTGTGACACAAGTATTTTATGATTGTTTTGTCAATCTTGGTCTTATACAATTATCTTTTGATCCAAATAGAGATGAAAATATTCTTGATCTAATTTTGTGTACTTCCAGCAATCTTGTCTTCAATGTATTAACTACTGAACCTTTCTCTAATAGTGATCATTGTAGCATTGAGTTCAGTTTACCTGCGTCTGTAGTACCCAACCAAACTTCCCTTGAGTATGACTTTAGAAAAGCGGACTATGCATCTATCGAGATTTTTTTAGCCTCTATCGATTGGCACCTCTGTTTTACCCATTGCATTAGCATTAACGATTTTTATGTTGTTTTTCTTGACATAATTAATGAGGCTATATATCGATACGTTCCCTTTAAGCATACTGTGCATAAAAAATCACTGCCAAAGTCGTGTCGTAAATTGCAAGTAATTAAAAAGGAACTTTGGGAAAAGTATAAAAAGAGTCGTTGCCCTGTTATTTTAAGCAAGTATAAGAAGATTACTAAAGAAATTAAATTTGCTTTGAAAGATCTTTTCACGAGGGAGGAACGTAAGCTTTTAAATTCTCGAAATGTAAAAAATTTTTATTCTTTCGTAAATGACCGGTTAAGAAAGACAAAGTCAGCTTCAATATTAATGTGTGATGGTAGGATGATAGATAATGATTTTGAAAAAGCTAATGCTTACAACTCTTTTTTTGCGAGTAATTTTGTTATTGACGATCTTGTTTCTCCCCATTTCGCAAACAGAGTCAAAAGTGATGCTCATCCTCTTTCTGTAAAATTTGATGTTCTGACTATTTCTGAATCCATAAGTAGGCTTAAGCCCACTTTGTCGCTTGGCCCCGATGGCTTGTGTGCATATTTTATTAAAAAGTTGAAAACAGTGTTGCTCTCACCTTTAGAAACCATCTTCAACGTTTCTTATCAAAGTGGAAAGATACCCGATTTTTGGCGAAAAGCTGTTGTGATCCCAGTTCATAAAAAGGGGGATATGTCATCAGTTGATAACTATCGTCCAATTTCCTTATGTTGTGTTTCTTGTAAATTAATGGAATCTATAATGAACATGTCCTTGCTTTCTTATCTAGAGAAGCAAAATCTGCTAAGTGAAAAACAGTTTGGTTTTAGAAAAAATAGATCATGTGCGTTACAACTTGTTGAGTGCAAAAATCAGTGGACCAAATTTCTAGATGAGGGAATTCCTGTTGACATTGTCTACATTGACTTTTGTAAGGCTTTTGATACCGTGTCACACAAAAAACTGCTAATTAAGTTGGCATCTTATGGACTGAACAAACTCTCTTTTAATTGGATCGAAAATTTCTTGACTAATAGATCCCAAGTCGTTAAAATTAAAAATTCTTTATCTGATTCCATTCCTGTTACCAGTGGCGTGCCCCAGGGTAGTATACTAGGTCCCACACTTTTTTTAATCTTCATTAACGACTTATGTGAAATGCGCCAAAACAGTAATTTTACTTTGTTTGCTGACGATATCAAACTTTGGAATCTATCATCCAATTTCATGACACTTCAAGCTGACATAAATTATGTGCATGAGTGGGCCAATACATGGCAATTAAAAATATCAGTTAATAAATGTTTAGTTCTATATCTGGGTAGTTCAAACCCTAGGCATTCTTATCACATAAATGATTTCTATCTTTCTACTGACACACTTTGTGTAAAAGATTTGGGTGTTTTTCTGAATTCTAATTTATCGTCCAGATCTCATTGTGAATATATTGTGAAAAAAGGCATGCAGTTAAGCAATCTGATCTTGCGTAGTTTTATTTCTAAAGATAGATTATTACTTGTTAAGGCCTTCATTACTTACGTTCGACCAGTGCTTGAATTTTGCTGTGTTTTGTGGAGTCCTTACCTGCTGTGTGATATCACCTCCGTCGAACGGGTTCAAAGAAGGTTTACGAAACGAATTTTTAGTGATAAAAATTTGACATATGCTGAAAGATTACACGAACTTGGTCTGGACACTCTTGAGCTAAGACGCCTCCATAACGACCTAACATTAGCCTTTTCTATTATCAAATGTAAAGCTCTTCCTTTCAAGGATTTCTTCACAATTAATTTAAATTCTAATCGAGCAGCAAATTCTTGTAAACTTCTCGTCAATCATGTAAATAAAAATTGCAGAAAATTTGATTTTTGTAATCGAATAATTCCTATCTGGAACTCTCTACCTGAACAGATTATAAGTGCTCCAAATAGACACGTTTTTCTGACTAAACTTAAAAGATTAAACCTTTCTAAATTTCTTAAAGGGGCGTAAGTAAGAGCAGTTTTTTCTATTGCCTTTACGTTTACCCTGCTTCGTCATACTTAATTTGTTTTGTCTTTCATGTATTTTCATTTTCGTTCATTCGTCCTATCCATGTATGTTAATATTTTCTTTTGACTTAGCGAATAAATTGTTGTTGTTGTTGTTGTTGTTGAATTGAAATAAATTCTACCGTAATCACAGGGCTAAGAACCGAAGTCCTGAAATAAAAAAAGTCAGCTGAACTGGGCACGCACGATTGTGTTGTAATGTTGGCTACTATTGACAAAAGCTTACGCCTCTAAACTCACTAAAATTTGATACTTGCACATTAAATAAGAAACCCCCAAAAATCCTCAAAAATTTTGAAAAACCCCCATGAAATCCCCCATGAGCTAAAACCCCAAAAAAACCCCAAGGACCCTAAAAAACCCCCAAAATGGGGGGAAAACCCCCGACCTGGCAATCCTGAGCCAGCCCAGCCACACGCCTTATGTTTCAAGCACAGTAATGAGGAGGAACTGATAAACCTCTAAAATTATCAACATCCCTTTCTTTTAAGGTAATAACCAATACTTCTACGCAAGTACTAACAAAAAGAATGTACACACGTACATAGGAACAGCTTGACATACACCTTTAGACTATTTTTAAAGCTAGTGCATGAATTCGCGTGATAACTAAATGTCTTATCACTGTAATGCCCGATTTCTCTATTGCGGTATAGAATACGGTGTGACCCGACCCGAGTCATCTGAAGTCATCATAGTTATAGTCATCATAGTCATCGACCTATACTAGAATATTGCACGGTTATTTAGTCACCACACAAAAAGCAAGACGTGAAAAGTATTGAGAGAGTTCAAAGATACTTTACTAGAAGTGTCTTAAATTTTCCCGACTTGAGCTATAGTGAACGATTAGGTTTTCTTAAATTAGACCCACTTCAGTTACGTCGAGTCCGTCATGATCTATCGATTGCCTATAAAATTTACCATGGTCTTATAGACATCGATTTTAACGAGTTGTTCACGGTGTGTAACGGCATCACTCGATCAGTTAACTCGGTAAAGCTAAAAATACCTAAATCTCGCTTAAATTTGAAAATGTATTGTTTTGCAAATAGACTCCCTCCTCTTTGGCTTAATTTGCCAGAAGAAGTTGTAAATGCCCCGAACTTTCCCTCCTTCAGCAGTCGTTTAGAGAAAATTAGTTTTACCTCAGACTATAAGTAGGTACGTGCAAACCGCATTTATAATCCTTGCGCAGGTTATTTCATTGCATCAACGGCATTTTAGTGTTCTTTTTTTAATTTGAGCAAATTTGTATTGTTTTAATTCCGTCTCTGTCGCAATAAATTATTTCATTTAAAAAAAAATCTGTCGAGCAATGAAAAAATGAACTTACCGTAGTTTTCATTCACTTGCTTAAAAAACAGACAATAAGTATTCCCATTTTCAACGATTGCAACCTGAAATTTTATTCATGAAGAATCGAACCTAACTATAGTGCGCAAAAAGAAGTGTGAAGTAGTTCCGATAAACTATATGCACAACTATAAATACAGTAATGTAATCATACGCATTCATCAAGTCATGAATGAAATTGAAGGATAAAATAATATTTATGTAAATAGAGAACATAAAATAGTAGTTTAGTAAGCAGGTGATAAGAACTACTCATTGTTCGTTGCTACTGTAATTAAGCTACGTGGATATAATGAACAAGATGGACATACACGCAAGCCACTACCCAGAATCGCGAAAAATAGGCTTTACATTTGGGCGTAGTCGTTGTTTGTGAAATCATCGAATTTCGTTAAAGCGCGTTATGTGGGTTTGGGATTGGTTTTCAAACGTTCTTAGTCAGCTTGGTAAGTGGATGTGCTATTCTGTGTGTCGTAGCCAGAGGGGTCTCGGCGGTTGTCACTTCTTGTAATTATTAGAAACGGAAGGTCAAAAGGTTTTTATTCCTTGTTAGCATTTATTTCTTAATGGCATTTATATTCGTTAAAAGTAAACAGCCAATGGTATAAAGAGGTGTATAAATGGCGAAAAAGATGGCTTTGTCAGCGATTGAAAATGCGGGTATTCTTGTAGCAGGCTCACATTCGGGCCCGTATCTGAGGGAATAGAGGCACTCCCCCCAATGACATGTTAAAATGATTTTTCCTCTACTCTTCCTTTGCTTGTCTTAACCAAAAATCGTAAAAGTTTTCGGTACTCATACAAGACAAGAAAATATTTATTGTCCAGAAAAGTACACGAAATTTAGAAGAAAGAAATTCTATAACTGTTGCGACTATGCTTGCACAACAGCAGCTACAATTCTGTATAAGTGCCGAATTTTTCAATAATTAGAGTCTATTTAGTTCCAAGCGCGCGGTTTAAAGACTCCAATTTTAGTTTTTGTACAACCTAAAGCGTATTCCGCATCAGCATATTTAAGCAATGTCGGTCGTGCCCCCTCCGTATCAAAATCCTGGATACGGGTCTGTTCTAGTATGTAATTAGATAGTCATACTACAAAGGCGTATTTGTGCAGTTGATAGCATCCGATGAAATGAAAGAAACTTGTTGTCAACCTGATTCGAAATTTGGACCTCTTGCTCCAAAGCCTAGGACCTTAACCTCAAGTTGTAATCGGAGGTTTAAACTTCTGAAGATTTTTATCAGTTTTATGGTCATTCGCGTACTAGGAATGCATTTGTAAATCAGATCTATTTAGGTAAATCTCGATTAGATTGTAAAAAGTATTGTTTTGCTACTATATCAGGTAGAATTTGGAACGATATTCCACAACATATTCGAAATTCTCCAAATGTTGAGACATGTAAGAGAAATTTGAAAAAGGTTGATTTCGAGAATGTTTTGCTGAGGCACACGTGAGTGCAATTCACTATTTGCCTGAGTGTCCACTGTCCAGGACATTTCACATTTTATACTTTGCTATCTTATTTCCCTCGCGACTTTTTTATCCCTGAGTTTATTCCGGATAAAGTATTATTATTAGACTAACGCTGGTTTATTTTGAAAAAGAATGCAAGGTGTCCGCAATGTTTTGCATTGGGTTACTGCTTGTTAGGCTTAGGCTAGGTATCGTGGGCTGACCAAAATGTTGGTGTTAGTGTTTAAAATACGCATGAGTGATGGGATGCGACGAGCGGAGCCAGTGACGCGGGTCGCATCCCATTACTTGGGCTTAATTTAAATGCTGGCACCAACATGTTGGTCAGTCACATTAATCTTCAGAAATAATCCGAACACTACCTTATTTGCTTTTGACTTGGCACGATTCGAACCAGTTAGGTAGCTGCTTTCACCGGATACTTCTTTGCTGTATATGTACTTATAACGTGACTATCCTAATACATATGTGAGCCACCTACACCAATGCCAAAATGCGTTGTGAGCGGAATGCAAAATTTTTGTGATGTCCTAATGAATTCTGAAATTTGCATAAAATTGGCAGTAAATAATTATATATATGCATCGATATTGAATAAGAAATCATATTTTGGATTGGCGCATCAATATGACCAAAAGGCATAATTTTTGGGGTGGAATCTGGCGGAATCAAATGAGACAGATTTTTAAAAAACTTTCAAAATGTGAAAGATCTAATTGAGTTGAGCAACGGATTTAAGATTAACGATTCAACAATACTTAGTCACTCAAGAAAATGCAAGGCAGTTTTGTCACTTGTCCAGTATCTACTTAAGTCGATTTTTTGTTTACATTTTTCTTAGGCTTAAGCATAGTTTATAATAAAATGAAATTTTAGGCTGGTTAGGTCGACGTATAAAGTTAAACTTAGCAGTACTTATTCTAGATTCAGCGTAATCTTTGTAGTAATCAACGAATTCTAAAATTTCCATAAAATTAACGTAAGTAGATTTGCATTTTTCCAATAGATGTAAGCATCGGTGTTAAAAGTGGACATAAAATTCTTGATCATCGCATCAAATATGACTGAACCGATTATTTTAAAGAAAAAATTATTATCGTATCGTTTCTACTCTCTAAACTCTAGGAGGGCTGGGAATTCTTTTCGGAAAAATTTTGAAATTTTCAGAAATCGAACCTTGTTGTTACATGAGGCTGTGAAAATACGTTTTGCTTTATACTTATTAGTATTTTATTGCTATAATGGTGACATTATTCAGTAGGCATGCACAGCATTGAGAGTTCAAGCGGTGTAACCTTATAATTTTCCATGTTGCCCAGGCCCGTAGCCAGGGAGGGACAGGTTGCATATGCCACCCCTCCCCTGAAATGAAATATGAGAATGATTTTTCCTTTACTCTCCCTTTGCTTTTTTAGCCAAAAATTGCTAAAAATTTTCGGCGCTGCGTGCTGAATTTTCTCTATTATAATTAGAATCTATTTATTTCTAAATGCGCGTTTGAACATTCCATTTTTAGTCTTGATACAACCTAAAGCGTATTTTGCATCTGTTTCTACTGTACTACATAGGTTTTCAATAAAATAAACAAAATAGACAAAAATGGCTATTTGGCGCGAAGTGTCGAAGCACTTGGCTTTTTTAACTAATCGATTGCTAAAATTTCCTAAATCGGGACATTTTCTATGACTTTTTGGAAAATCAAAATTTATGGGGTGGGGGTGAAAATTGTTTGCGTGGTCGAGGTGAAAGACTTAATGCGAAGGCGAAGCCTACAAGATCAAATATGGTGGTAATGATTAATACGGCTAAAGTTTTCTGACTTAGATTCAGTGCTCGTTTACAACATGTGCTTTCTTCAGAAATTCAATCTATTCGCTCTGTTATCCTTTAATTTCTATTAATTTGATTTTGTGCATATTAATTTACTTATTTTTATATTTTTAATTACTGCCTCATGGTCATCAAACGGGAATTATTTACATTCATTCATGTCCTTAGTCACTTGTTCATTTTCTGTTGATTATCCGGAAATTTATTACAGGTTTGTACAAAAAATCTGGCAAGCTTGTCTTTTTGGGCCTGGATAATGCCGGAAAAACTACTCTCTTACACATGCTCAAAGATGATCGTATGGCGCAGCATGTGCCTACGCTACATCCTAGTAATTTGAATGCTTTTACTTCATTTTTATAGTTGTGCGCATTGCTTGTGTATAGGGTAGGGCGTACAGCGTGGCCGGTGTACCGCGTGTGCCAAATTCGGAAGAATTGAATTTTCTTAGCGTTTTTCGAATAAAGAGGCCTCATATGGCGCTGTAATTTATAATATATAAAACGTCGACGCTCAGGCTACCTTAACGGTTTGTAAATGATCTCACAGCTTTACAAAAAATTGATTTTTTTATACATGTCGACTACAGGGTCAAGTGAATTGACCACGGCGGCTGAGCAAGCCCGCAACTCTGCGGAGAAAACAGGACCAACCTCGCAAGAGTTTTGAAAATTTTCTGGATAAAATGAGGCTAAAATGAATGGAAATTGAAAATTTTCTTCAAAAGTGCTTGAAATTGACCACAAACTGTAGAATGACGTAGTTTTAACGCTGTTTTATGATTTATACAAATTTTTGAGGTCATATTGGCCCGAAAAGGCTCATTTTTTCGCCTTGCTCCCAAATCAACCATTCTCTGCATCTATGACCATATGGCCAACCCCGCTGGTTCCAGGCAATTCATTTGACCCTGCAAAACCTGAACGTGCCAGTGTATTTTTTTATACGATTTTCAGTCATATTTTGTCATATTCTCCATAAAAATTTTTTCTGTCTAGGAGTAATTCCCTCACTCGTGTGCCTGATAACCAAAGGACGCTCTGCACGCCAAAATTATTTTCATTTATTATTTATTTTTATTTGAAAATTTAATTTTTAAAAATTTTTATCTTTGGCATTGCTTGTGTTGGGTAGTCGAATCGAAACGTTTACTATTGAAATTTGGTCTGCTAGGAATTTCATGCAGACTCCTCAGATCCTTCTGTATTTATCACTCTGTGTTATCAGTGCCTGATTATTCGGGCTATTTTTATGTCAATTTGCCTCAGAGCGAAAATTTAACGTGTTTCGAATAAGAATTCGTTCTTGAAGACCCAAAGTATCGCTGCGGATTGTCTTGTATGTAAATTTAAGAGGCCATTGCTTTTATGTCGTCATCTCACAAAAGTACTTTTAAAGCTGATTTTGAAAGATTAGATCAAGGGTTAAGATTTTTCAAGATTATAGTCAAAAATATTCGCAGGCGTGGACATGCGCAGGAGACGGCCGCTCTGTCTACTTCCCCTTAGCCCAAAGATAATTTTGGAAAGGCGAGCTAATGTATGGAAAATCTCAAAATTTTCGACGCTTCGCGTTGTAGGATCGTTATTTATTTTCGATAACTTTTTGTTCAACACGGCCAAAAAACGTCAATTTTCATAGTTTTTTGAAAGGAAATAAATTTTTTTAAAGCTTTGAATTTTATGAGCTTAATGGATAGAACATATTCGAAAACGTCATAGAATGCACTTTATTCCGTCTACTGCCGAAGATATCCGGAAATATAGCGTCGCTTATTTTTGGGCTGCCCCCTCCTTTAAAAGTCCTTTGCACGTCCTTTTTAGCTGGTACAAGTTTTCTCGTGGCATCGGACATTCATAATACCTAGGTTAGCATTACTTTAACACGGTTGTAATCGAGCGAGCGAAGTGCTAATGATCGTATCGTCGTAACGTTGCAAGTAGATGGCACAAAATGTATTTTCACTGCATCATACGTCTTTACCACACATGGGCGGCGAGGAGGTGGGGTCTCTGGACCCCCGAGAATCCGGCGGACCACACATTCCCATAGGGGGTGAGGGGGTAATATCCCCACCTCAGGGTCCGAGTCTTGAATCACTGTACGACGATTTTGAGCTATCAAACATTCTCTGCATGATTTTTGGGTACAAAAGCAGCGAATATTTTAAAATTTCTTCGGCGCTTCGCGCCGACTAACACATTTCTGTTTTGTTCACCCATAGAATACCTAGAATGAACTTAAAATGATCTATAAAGTCAAAATTTTTGATGAATTCTCATATTTTTTACTTACAAGAGTGACGAAACTAGTAAGAATGGGACAAAAAGTAGTTTAAAATGCAGTTTTCCACATTAAAACATGGATGTTTTAGCCATTTTTCATATTTGACCTGCAAAAAAGGCTAGACTCTAAATTAAGTGGTTCTGAATTTTGGGATTTCACCCCTTTCTGAACTTTCGAACTTGGGAAACTATGCGGCGGACCCCCTTCCCTAAATCGATAGACCCATCAAAATTGATTTTTCAGTACTATTTTTGGCAATTCCGCCCCATTGGACCCCCCAGAATTAGGTCGCTGCCCATGTATGGTCTTTGCTCCTTTCTAGCGTTTTAACGTTCCATTCTTGATTTAAGGAAATTAATTATTCACTTTGTTGAATTAAATGTTCGATTATAGCCATTGTTTTGTGTATCAGCTTTATTTATTTTTATAATAAAGATGCATGGATTTAATTTTGCACAAGTGGAGTAAAATAGCAGAATTATATTTTTACGATGACTTGCCAAAATATTTATACCATAGTACATAAATAATATAATGCTTCATTTTCAAATTTTTTTGATCCTCCTTATGAGGGAGAAGTGATAAAACTCTTCATGGGTATTTTAATTTTTTCTTGTCCTTTTCGAAATTTTTCAGGTAAGGATTCTATTTATAAACTGTTAATTGCAGAAAACTAAAGAATTGCAGTTTATGCCTGTGAAATTATGCATTATAAACCGATTCCGACCATCCTTTTTTGATAAATTGCAAAACAGTGCATAAAGATTTTTAACCATTCTGTTTTTGACATTTGAAAATCTTATGAAATGAAGTGTGCCATAAACTGGAAGTAGTTTGTCTAACATAGTAGCGCAACATAGATGCTCAAGTTCAGGTTGGTCAGGGAGGAGTGGAATCAAGATTTGGGGGTCAGGGAGGGGTAAAATCGAGGATTTTTACTACAGTCGCGTTTTTGGCTATTTTTGCGTCGAAATCGCTTGAAAATACGCTATTTTTGGCTCAAACTGCCTGACTAGTACTTACGTTTTGGACCCTTCAGCGGGGAGTAAACCACTCTCCCATCTAACCCCACCCTATGTGCATGTGTGGTGCGCAAGGTCAAACTTTCAGGGGGGAGGGTGAGAACCAAAAATTTTTAGATAGCTAAGTGCTTCGTAAAAACGGTTATATAGCAGTTTTCGGGCTCAGAAAATTAGCTAACATAGCCTTTTTGGGCTCAAAAAACTAGCTATATAGCCTTTTTGGACTCAAAAACATAGCTATATAGTCTTTTTGGACTAAAAATTGCTATTTAGCCCCTTTTAGTCCAAAAAAATGCTATGTAGCTAGTTCTCTGAGCCCAAAAAGACTATAGCTTATGTTCGGAGCCCAAAAAAGGCTATTAAGAAATGTTTATCGGCCAAAATGGCTGTATAGCTATCACTTTTTCAGAGCTCAGGGGACCCCCTCTCACCTCACCTCATGCTCTTGTATGTTTTTAAATATTTTTCGAATCTAATGATAAATCCGTAGAAAAGAAGAATTTATCGTGTTCTGATTTTATCAAGGATTCTGCTATTTGCAAAAGGTTCTTGCATTTCTACTCCTTCACTGGCTATAGATTGATGAATTTTCTACATTTTTGTTTTTAAAATGAATAATAAATTCTGTACATAAGCGGTTTGTTTTTTAAATTTTTATTATCTCTTCATCGTATATCAGAATACATTGAGTTGAGTCCCTCCCGAAATTGGCCGGTTCGCATATCTCCTCGCCTATAGTCCAAACTCGAATATGAATTTTGCTATTCTTTCTCCCAATTTCAGTTTTACGAGTATGCATGTGCGAGTATATAGCTGTCCTTCATCAGCGTTGTTTAGGGATTTCTCCATTTCCGCTTAGGCTGCTCTGTCCAGAATTGATTTAAAAATTGGGCATTTTTTATTTTTTCAGTAATTTGTCAAAAATTTCATCAGGTTCGACTGACTATCCTAAAAGGGACTCGTCAAGCTCTTTATGATACTGCATTATGGTTGATGGTGTTTTTATACCATAATTCGTATAGGGATGAGGAGGGTATCACCTCCGCTTAGGTACTTTAGGATTTTCACTTACATAAAAAATTATCTGCTATACAAAAGATTTCGTGGAGTAGACCGTGGAAATTCTAAATAATGTGTCTTATTTATTTCATTACAGGCACATTCGTCTTGTTTTAAATCTTTTTGTATATATGTACTGCAGCTTCTGAACAGTTGTCACTGGGTGGCATGAACTTTACGACGTTTGACCTCGGCGGTCACGCGCAAGGTAGCTTTTTACCTATGTCTGTGTTATATTTTTAGTTGATGCCCTAAAAAAATGTTTGACTCATATTCAGACGTGCTTAGGCAAACGATTTGGGTTGAAAGTTCGAAATTTGTAAAAATTATGAAAAATTAGGCGTATTCAGTAACAGCCATTTTCAAAATTTTGACGATGCTGCAGAGTTAGTGAAATCCCCTGATATTATATATGCTTAGTTTATATTGTGCTCTCGGATTATAATACTATTATTATGAATGTTCTAACATGGCGCTTTTACGGATGAATGTCTGACAAAAATTAAAATGTTATGAAAAATGTTGGAAGTGATGATGTTGATTAAGAATTGATTATTAATTTAAAGATGAATACGCGGGTAGGTATTGGAAAACGAAAAGGATTTATTCTGCAATATAATAAATAATGCAATTATTATTAATCAAATAAAAAGTATAATAAATGTAATAGAATTTTTAAATTTCATGTAATCTGCTCTCGTAATAGTCGTTAGCATTATTAATAAAACCTCGTCATTTCTGGTATTGCTCTAAATTATCTAAGCAAACGAAAGATATTTCTGGGTATGTATGATACAACATCTGAACCATTTCTATGAAGCACAGAATTCGCTTAACATTTAGTTTTGCAAAAACCGATATTGTTTCATGAACTCAAAATTTTCCGGCGCTTCGCGCTAAATTCATTGTTTATGTATAGTTTTGTCTTCTAAACCGCTAAAAATCGCTCAAATTTGAGTTAGTCATAGAGAGCGTGTCATTTTTTTCGGGCGCTGTGCGCCGGATTCATTGTTCAGCTATAGTTTTTGCCCTTAGCTCACTCAAAACATCCCTAATTTGAGTTATGTCTTGGGAATCCGATCTTTGGTAGTGTAAATTAGCTAATTTCTGGGTTCCTGGCGCCAAAATTACTAAAAATTGTCTCAAAACGGCGCGAAGCGCCGAAACATTTCACATTTTTCCATTCCAAATGCAAATTCTGCCATTTTGAAGATATACAGGACAAATAATACTCATTCCGGCGCGAATCGCCGAAAAGTTTTGGAATTTTACACCTTTTTTACAGTTTTTGTCTTCCCAAAAATCCTTGTACATGTTGTACACACAAATTTTGGAGTACTTCAATATGGTACAGCCGCGATTTTAGTGTGGTAAAAACAGAGTTGTACGACTTTTGGTAGTGTATTTTAGCTAATTTCTGGGTCTATAAGGGCAAAAATCACTAAGAATCGCCTTAAAACGGTGCGAAGCGCCGAAAAATTTGACTTTTTCGTTTTGGAATGCAATTTCTGCCATTATAAAGATATATAGAATACACAATTACTCATTTTTGCGAATTTCACACCTTTTTTGCATTTTTTGTCTTCCCAAAAATCGTTGTACATGTACAAAGACGGTCCCGAAAAGTCTTTGTACATTGGGAAAAATCTTTGCCGAATACAAAAAAACGGTGGTTTATACATGTTTTTTGTCTTCTAACCGCTCAAACCGCTCAAATTTTAGCTTGACCTGCATAATATGTCAATTTTTTCGGCGCTTGGCGCCTAATTATTCATTATCTGTATTGTTTTTCTCTGTAAAGCACAATGATTAAGTACAAAGGCAAGAGATCAGAATTAATTCGTCGATTAAGTGATGAGAAATCAGAAAAATTAAAAAGAAAATTAACTTTTTCAGTGTCAAATCCATTGTTTCCCAAGGTCGAAAGTTCAGGGGGTGAAATCCCTAAATTTGAGGCCACTTAATTTAGAGTTCTAGCCTTTTTTGCAGGTCAAATATGAAAAATGGCAAAAACATCCTGTATAGCATGTTTTAATAAGAAAAAGTGCCTTTTTAACTACTTTTTGTCCCATTCATACTGGTTTCGTCACTGTTGTAAGTAGAAAATATACGAATTCATCGAAAATTTTGACTTTTCAGATCAGTTTAACTTCATTGTAGGTATTTTATGGGTAAACAAAACAGAAATGTACTAGTCGGCGCGAGGCGCCGAAAAATTTTACACATCTTCGCTGCTTTTGTATCCTTGCAGAGAATATCTGATAGCTCAAAATCGTCTGGCAGTGATTCAAGTCTCGGACCCTGAGGGGGTAATACCCCTCTACTCACCCCCCCTATGGGAATGTGTGGTCAAATCGAAAACTTTTTTCAAAAAATTGTGTCTTTTCCATAGAAAAATATTTTCGCTTTAAGCTGTTTTGTTTTTCTGCTTGTCCACTGTTCTTCATTTATTATCTCGTGTTCAGTTGTAGGAAATGAAGGAAAAGATATGTCTGACAATTATTTATGCTAATCTAAATATTAACTTTTATTGCGCCTGTTTTAGCGCGCCGGGTTTGGAAAGATTATTTCCCCGCTGTTGATGCCATTGTTTTTCTCGTCGATGCAGCCGACTTGGCCCGGCTAGACGAAGCGAAAGTTGAACTTGAGGTAAGGGCTTTTCAAGTGATCATTTACGCAGCATAGGAATTCGGGAGTTGAATCCAAAAATTTGTTGTGAAGTATCTTTTTGGGGCTAAAAACGGTGAATACGCGTCAGATACACTATTTTAGCTGTTCCTGACGATGCTCTTTTTTCTGAAACAAAAATCTTTCTAAAATCGTGAAAATATCAAAAAATCGAGTAAATTGGATAAAATACATACAGATTAAAAATCAGTAAATGGCACGAAACGCCGTAAGTTTGACACTTATGAACTAAAACATTGCTAAAAACGCGTAACATTCAATAACACCTCTTCGATAATTTTTTATAAAATCAAAAATTCTGGAGTGAAAATCTTTATAGGAGGGTGAAATTCACATCTGGGCGTGGGGGTTTGGGGGTATGAACCCCCCCCCGAGAAGCCAAAATACCCCCAGAAATCAATTTTTGACCAGAAATCAATTTTGAAATTTGTTTTCTTCTTTTCGCAATTTTTTGATGCCAATGGATAGTGCTTGATGAGATTGTGGTATGGCGAAAAAACACCATTTCTAAACGTTTCTCACCAAACACTTTCCATTGGCATCAAAAAATTCCGAAAAAAACAAAAAATTTCAAAAATTGAATTCTGGCGGAGGTATTTTGATTTCTGGGGGTATTTGGCCTTCTGGGAGTGGATACCAAACCTGGGCGTGGGGGTTTGGGGTATGCAACCCTCCGAGAAAGCAAAATACCCCCTAGAGTTCAATTTTTGAAATTTTTTTCCGTAATTTATTGATGCCAATGGATAGTGCTCGATGAGAAACGTTGAAAAATGGTGTTTTTTCGCCATACCACCATTTTTAAGGTTGCAAAATCTTGCACCACCCCCCAGAATTTAGGTGCTGCCCACGTATGGTGCATACTACCCTCCAAATCCCCCTCCCCCTCGCCCACGTGTGATGATGACTAGCAGACGTGTAACGGCTCGAAATTTCGGGCGGGCTTAGTCTGTCAAGTATATATCAAGGGGTAGAATTTTTTACCATTTGAAGACGTCCATAATTTTTTTATGGAACACATGAGGGTGTAAGTGCAGATTCTACATCAGAAACGTTGTTTAATGAAGTCAACAAGAGTTCTTCGTTGTACAAGTACAGTGCATTAGTACGCTAATTTGGCTTCAATTTTGTTATGTAGAGTTTATTGGACGACGAACAAGTCGCGAATTGTCCGATATTAATATTAGGAAATAAGATAGATAAACCAACGGCGGTTTCGGAAGAAGTTCTTAAATATCGCCTTAATGTCTGCGAGCTAGCAACGGGCAAGGTAAATATGCGTGTTTCAGTATGAAACAGTGTTTTTTCTGTACAAGGTCCGTTTGTATACATGTACAATGATGATCCCCAAAAGTCTTTGTACATTTTGTACATGCAAATTTTTGTGTACTATAATATGGTACAGTACCGATTTTAGTGTGGTAAAGCAGGGTTTGTCGACCTTTGGTAGTGTATTTTACCTAATTTATGGGTTTCTAACGCCAGAAATTTTTAAAAATTGTCACAAAACGGCGCGAAGCGCGAAAAATTTTACATTTTTTCATTATAAATGCAAATTCTGCCATTTTAAACATGTATAGGACAAACAATAACTCATTTTGGTGCGAAGCGCCAGAAATTTTTAAGAATATTACACCTTTTTTACAGTTTTTGTCTTCCCAAAAATCTTTGTACATGTACAAAGACGGTCTTGAAAAGTCTTTGTACATCGGGAAAAATTTTTGTCGAATACAAAAAACGTGGCGCGATGATACAGATTCTTTCAATATTGATAATTAATTTGAGCTTTTAACAAAGATTCGTCGCTAAAAATTACATTATTAACTTGTTTTGATTTATTTAACAAATCTAACAGCTTCATAAGAAATCAAGCGCGTATTACATATATATACGTTCGGTATTCGTTCTTTACACTACATAAGTTATCTAAGAGTTTATGATTTAATAAAGAAATTAAGTTTACGAGATAATTTTATGAGGCTAATTAAGCATTTATATCTTTTACACACTTATGATTCTGGGTGTCCAAAAGTTTTCACAGGTCAGCAAAGTACCGAAAAATTGATGGGAACAAACCATTTTCGACGTTCCTTATCGGGCCCTATCCATTGGCATCAAAAAATCGCGAAAAAACGTTCAAAAAATCTGAACATGTAATTTTGGGCGTCTCTGGTTTTCTAGAAGCGCCGGAAAAATTTCGTTCTTCATATTGTATGTAAATTTGTAAATTTGAGCGATTTTGAGCAGTTTAGAAGATAAAAACTATACCTGAACGATAAATCCTGCGCGAAGCGCCGAAAACAATTGACATGCTCTCGATGTCTAACTCAATTATGAGAGATTTTGAGCGGCACAAAGGCAAAATCTATACACAAACAATGAAAATTTTGCGTTTTCAGCACAAAAGTACCCCAAAAAACCTGTTTTAGCGGTGTTCTAGACGCACTTCGGGAGTTTTTCATTCTTTTCCTTGAGGTACCCTTGTGGGATTGAAATTGTTTTTAAAATTTTGTCGGCGCTATGTGCTTTTTACTTAAAAAGCTCCCAAAATTAATTAATTTTTAAATTTTGTATTGATAAAAACGGTATAACGCAGTCAAATTGGACGGAATAAAAATGCTTAAAAATGTGGTAGTCGTTTGAATAATTAAGGAATCGGGAACACTAACTTTACTGGTTTGGATTTCTGTGGTTCACCCCCTGCCGACCCTGACCTCTTGCATCTATGCACAACGTATCATAAATGCATTATGTCAGTCGTATAGATTAGGTGGAATCAGATGATTGCCTATAGTCCACAATCATTCAAAAACTGCATACAGATGTTATACAAACTTTCCAGATTTGTATAAAAAGCGCTCTGTAGCTTTTTTTATTTTCCGAATTTTAGTCGAAATTATGCTTTCGTCAAAACTTTCAGACAAATCTTTTGATTTTAATTAAGATTTGTGATTGTTAGATAAGGGAATAATATGTGTACGACTACGAGTATAATTCGCATTGTTACAGTGGCAGGCATAATTGTGCATATAAGGTATACGTATAATACAACATAATCTATGTGCATAGCAAACTGTGATACAATAAAAAAACAGGAAGAAAATTATCTTTTAAAAGTTCAGTGTGACCCAATCAGTCGAATTTTGTGGGTCCAATGGGACGAAACTGCCAAAAATAGCACCAAAAATTCAGTTCTGGGGTCTATCGATTTAGGGGTGCAGCCAGACGCCCCCCACACTCGCACATTATGTGGACCTAACCAAGTCATTGCCTACTATTTACTCTGTAGAAGGTCTCTAATTACTATAATTGCTGGCTTGATGATTGCATCGGCAGCTTCGTAAATTTCAATGACAATTACAGTAACCTATACTGATGGTTTGTAAAGTAGGATTAACAGTTTTAGAATCTGTTTTTCATGCACCAAGTTGACATCATACCTGGGCTTGGGGGTATGCAGGCACCCCCAGAAACCAAAATACGCCCCAGAATTCAATTTTTGAAATTTTTTTGCTTTTTCGCAATTTTTTGATTGTAAAGGATAGTGCTCGATGAGAAACGTTGAAAAATTGTGTTTTTTCGCCATACCACCATTTTTAATGCCATTTTTGACCTTTGAAAAAATCTTGAACCCCCTCCCCAGAACTTTGGTTCCGCCCACCTATGGTTGACATGAACTTAAACACATAATTCGTTTGTGTCATTTTTCAGGGTCAATTTAATCGATCCGACTTGAATGCCCGCCCTATTGAAATATTTATGTGCAGCGTGCTAAAACGGCAAGGTTACGGCGAAGGATTTCGATGGCTAGCCCATTACATCGATTAATTAATTGACTGATTTATTTTCAATCAGAACTATTTGCGCGTTCATCGCTATTTCTTTCAACTTTCGTCATCACAGTAGCCGTGAATGATTTTCTCAGGTTGTTTAAAAGTCTTGCGTTTTCCTAATCTACTTTAAATTCTTTTCCCGCATTCCTGTAGATAAGGAAAAAAATTAAATATTTTTGGTCTGAATTTTGTTTTCCCGCCTTTTTAATTAATTGTGTATGGATTAAGCAGAATCATTGGGCAATAAGCGACACATGAGTTATAGATGAATATGTATGTTTATTTAAATCGGATGACTTTGGTGCTTTGATTCATAATTTCAGTGTAAAGTTATTGTGAGATGTAAGATGTGATATTTATTCATCATATAACGTGTCAGCAGGACAGTATGTATTTCTCTACATGATTGCTGGGGACAAGTCGTCTCACGTAATACTGCGAATCGCATGGCGCTAAAATTCCTTCCTGATCTGCCGTTTCGCTTTGCTCTGGTTTGACGCGTATTGGTTTAAACCGCATTGTTACGGTGTGTAAATTGAGATGAGCCAATTATCTATTTGCGACTTATTAATGCGCAAATTATACGATGCTGTTTTTGTGTTATTACTATGTGTTACAGATAAGTACCCCAGGGTGTCAGAAAATTGATTGCAACGTATGATAAATGGATGAGACTAGCAGTACATACTACCAATTACATTTAATCATAGGTGGGCAGCACTGAAATTCTGGGGGGGGGTGAAAAAATTTTCAAAGGTCAAAAAATGGTCTTAAAAATGGTCGTATGGTGAAAAAACACCATTTTTCGACGTTTCTCATCGAGCACTATCCAATGGCATCAAAAAATCGCTGAAAAAGCAAAAAAAGTTAAATTTGAATTCTGTGGGGTATTTCAACTTCTGGGGGCCCCCACGCCCATGTGTGCATTTAATGCTCTTCTAGGATTGTTTGCGTCTTATCTAAGACCTGATCGAATAAGCTCCAGGTATTTACAACTCAAAATCTTGGTCTAAGTATGTTAGATCTACACTAGTCGCAGCCATTGTTACAGAAAGAAATTATTAGGTATATCTTTCATGTGGTCAAAACTACGGGATGTGATGTGCGCTGGAATTTGGCAGACGGACCAAACATTTTGAGTCTGGAGCCAAAAGCCTGTTTTTGCGTTTCTCATGCTATATCGTTGCATCTGTAAGTAGAACACTTATGTACACTTCCGAAATCGTCTGCGTAGCTCAGTTGGCAAGAGCAGCGGTCCGGTCAACCGTTGTCCCGGGTTCGAGTCCCGGTCGCAGGTACTACTTTTACACTGGAGGTCTCACGTCCTCGCCATTTTGCTAACGCCGGATTAGATAGGGTAAAACCTTTTCGTTCTATATTTTCATCAAAATTATTCCAATTCCTTTTCGAACCAAAAACTAAAAATTATTACATAATTTTTATAGAAGATGACAGCCCGGAGTAGAGCTCTTTGTTGTTGTGATTATTATTCAGAGTGCTTGTAAAATCGAAATTAGTAATTCGTTTCGCTTTAAGTATTCTCAAGCGAAACATCTTGGTGTTTATCGCGAAAAATATTCTTTTGGTCCAAAATAGGTCTGAGGACCTTGGGTAAATTCAGGGTTGCCTAATTACTCCTGTGTTAGGTGTTGTGGTCGGATTCCCCTGTCCGTTGACTCCTTAGGTACCGGACCTGCTACGTCCGTGGAGTCTTTAGGTAATAGGTACCTAGGCGAATTGCTGCAGCACGTTAATCAGCGCTAAGGTGTAGCAAGGTACATTAGGTAAGCCCTGAAGGTACTTAGAGTGGGTTGTTGCTTTCGTAGTTGTTGTGTGTTGGGTATCTCCCCCGGCGGCGTGCTGCTGGTTTGGATGATATCCGTACATACCGCAAGTACTTAATCAGCAAGTCCCTAGCGGCGCAGCTTAGGTTACTGAGTTAACTCCAAAGCGCGACAGCCGACCTAAGTTACACATCAAAAGTTGCTGAAATTTTTTAAAATCTGCACGGGACTAAAAATTTCTGGGTTTTGCCATCCAGTCTTCGTTATGCAAATGGTCTGAGGAAAAATGGAAAGCATAATGCAAAAAATGAAAAAAATCAAAAATATGCCACAGGAGCACTTAAAACTCGGACTCTTAAGAAAATTTCTCATTTTTGCCAGCAGCTAAGAAACATCGAGGTATATTTTTCATCCCTGCCACCATACATGCACAGCACGGGAATTCTGGGGAGAGTGAAATTATAAAGTGTCTTTTGGGTCCTGAAATGGTAGGTACGCGTTCTTTTTCAGCGTTTCTGCTGACGATGATTTATCTAGAGAAATAAAATCAGTCGGAACAACTTGAACAAAATGTAGTCAAAACATGAGTATAATGGGGCGAAGCGCCGAAAATTTCTCACTTTTGAGCAAATGGATATCTAAAAATGCTTAAAGAGCATCTTTTCAACAAATTTTTAGGAAATTTTTGGCAACTTTGAAAAATCGTCAATTCTAGGGGTGAAAACCCCAAGATCATGTATGCCTGCCACTCGTATTTGCTAGTCTACCCTAATTAAAAGTAAATAATTTTGAAGCTGTAACGTTGAGTCTGCACTCCACCAGGTCGGCTATGCGTTGTCCGGTATTCAGCTAAGCCTTGGCGATCTAAACTTTCTTCAAGAATATGTTTTTTCAGCGACGAAAATTTTTATGACTTGTAAACCATTTCACTTTTGCTTTGTCTCATTTTTCAGCATAAATGGCCAAACATTTCAATGCTTTGCACCGAATGTTTTAATCGGCCTTATGCTTCTTTCGAACAAAAGGTAAACTCTATGTACCGTCACTTGCTTCGGACGCTACGGCGAAAAATTCTACTTTTCTGTGAAGTTTCGGCTTTGGTTTTATTAGTTTCGTCTCTTAAAAATCAACCTACCGCCTGCTCGCGCAGCGGGAATATGGAACTGGTTATACGTTTCCCTGGACTGTATATTGTATTACGTGTGGTCGGTTAAATATTACATTACTGAAGTCCATATATAGGATATTCGCCCAAGGGAGAACCGGGAGGGGTGGAATCGGAGCTTTGTCGAATTGAAATGGCCTAAGAATCGATTTACGCTAAATTCGAACCTTAGTTAACAATTCGTGACCATCTTGGGATTTTTTACAGAAAAATTGGCTTTCAATTGTTTCTTATCTTACTTTTGTTTTTCTCTTGAAAAGTCAGCCGTCTTCCGGAGCGCGCATCTAGCCCCAACAAGTGTATTAGATCAGGTATGTAGATATGTACATAGGTACCTGTAGTCTGTTTCACATGACTGGGCATAAATCTTGGGGTTTTTTTCGTAGATAAAAATTCTTAAGAAAAACAGGGAAGCATAGAAATTTTTTGGCTAAAAAAAGTAGGTAGGCATAAATTCGTCCAATAGAATAACGTTAGCAATTACGACGCCCGCATTTGCACGAAGCTCATGTTTTTAACCTACATACGTACCTAAGGAACAATTTAGACGTTGTCGCATGCGAAATGAATTTATTCATATCTTCTAATTCTAAGAAGTTCCTGAACCATTTCTTTCGTATTGCAATCAAAGCAATGACGAAACGGAGCAAAACGCGATCAGTCAACTTAAAACGCACAATAAAACTCCCATAGGTACGATGTATTGGCCGCTATTAATAACAAAGCAACGTTATATAATTATTAATCAAAAAACACTAATGAACGAAAATCGAACGACGAAATCGAAGGTTATTGTTGTGTTGTTCCATTCAAATTCGGACAATATAAGTTTAGAAATATACAAAGGAACAACCCATGCGTAAGTAAAGATTAGTCGAAATACGGAGATCGGCAATGCGCAAAGAATTGAGGAAAGCGAAATAAAAAAGATCAGCTTTTGCAATTTAAATCGTAATCTGAAAAATGCTTAATTTAATAAAGCGTGTTGAATATGTTCCAAAATGTTCATATTATCGCCATCCGCGTCGACTCGTTACGCATATACGCGATCACATCCAATAATCAATTTTTTGCATACACGACTACAGTAAACCGAGAAATCAAATATACATCGTATAACACATGAGCAGAACGCGGCCCATTAAATCGATCGATCATTCGCGATTTTTGCGTGGGATAAATGGAGTTGTTTGTATCCAATAAGCAAACAATTGACGTCATCATCGGCTAAAAGCGAACGACTGGATCGATTTGAAATTACGTACAGACGATGCATAGGTGTGGCTGTCGATAAAACTGCCATAAATTGTGTATCCGATACGATGTTCCTCAATTAGTTATCTTTCATTTGGTTTGCAAAACAAAATCGAAACTTGGTTAGTTTAGTCAAAATAGAAAAACTTTGACTAAACATTTGTGAAACATATTTTTATAAACTGCTTTTGCTACGTTGAAAAAGCAAGGACAATAGGACAATGTCCGCTTTAAAAAACGAATTTGGTACATTGCCAAGTCAAAAAAAACTACAGATGTGTCGCCGTAAGCGATCCGTGGAAAATTAGAAAAAACGTCGAATGACGGTTCTGAAAAGTTGAATTATTTTGTCAGGATTGTTGTCAGTGTCACGCAATTGGGCATAAGGACCACACCAGGGCGTCGGGTGTATGCAACCCACCCCCCCTTCGAAAAATCGAAATACCCCCAGAATTATTCAATTTTTGAAATTTTTTGTTTTTTTTCGCAATTTTTTTGATGCCACTGGATAGTGGCTCGATGAGAAACGTTGAATAATGGTGTTTTTCGCCATATCACCATTTTTTGACCTTTGGGAAAATCTTGCGCCCCCAGAACGTTGGTGCCGCCCACCTATGATAAGGACTAATCGATCGCGCTCACTGAAGCGTACCTACTTACTTATTAAGCTTGAAAATCGAACCCAAAGTCCGGAAATATTCCCACTTACGCGAGCAAACGTAACATACATAATCATAACCACGCGAATAGAAACACACATCGTTATATTAAAACCCCAGAGGATCGTTGATTTAAACTACGACTCAATCGAAACTTTAGGTCCAAAAGCGAGGGAAACGCGGTAAACGACAAAACGATACGAAAAAGGCGGAAAATTCGAGTTTATGCAAATTTTCGCACACACAGAAGAGATCCGTCCACGGGCGAATGTCTCGTTTTGTTTTTCCAATAGACAGACGTCGGAAAATGTATACAATGTACCGAACAGACCAGCGAAATGAAAACGTACGAAATAAGAAAATTAATTGGCGGAGTGCGAGCGAAAACGATCGGAAATTTGTAATCTACATATTTTTCAAGCAATTTTTCAATCTACGCAATAGAAACTTTACCCGGGCTTATTTCTGACCAAAAAATCAACAAGTTGATTATCGTACTAGCCTAAATCAATCGCGATAAGCTTAAAAAATGCCGTACATGTTGACTATGAAAGTTTATCGGCATCCACAGTCGACCGCAGCAATTCAATTGATAAAAAAGACGCCTCGTTTTTCTTGAACCGCCTGTTCCCCAGCTTTGTTTCATTGTCTCTCCGCGTTCCAATCAGAAAATACGATATTCTAGGTGGTTTATTCGAAATTAACCTTTTTGTTCAATTTTTGAAAAAATTGCGGGCATGGCATTCGTACAATTGTTAGATCGGCGATCAAAATTGGTAAAAAAATGAGAAGCGCCAGAGTTTTCGGTATGGTTTGTAGCCGACGAAAAAGATAGTCATATATTACATAGTTTGTTGTATTTTAAAATGTCTCGATTCGATCAATACCCGAAATCTTTATTCACGACGCGAAAAATTCAGCAGTTTTAGAAGAAATGTCGTAACATTTTTGAGGGGATTGAATTTAAAATTTAGAATTAATCAATTTTAACTCAATTTCTCGTCATATGTTCGCATCGCCGTACGCACGTATGTACAATACTGCAATCTCAAGGAAAAATCACGCACCGAAACCGAAAAGAAGCGGCGACGAAAACGCGAACCAGCGAAGTTCACGCTTCCATGGCTAGTCTAGTCGACGGCGCGCCGCAGTTCGATCGACGTTTCGTCGGCGTCGTCGCGGACGGCGTCAGCGTCGGCGGCGTCGGGTCGTCGTCACGATACTTTCCGCCGCCAATGTGCACGTTGCCGCACAGGGCGTAATACTCGTTGGCGTCGTTGACGAACGACGACGGCGAATGGTGACGCTTGAAATACGACGATGACGTCATCGTCGGCGAGAACGACGCCGACGATGACGTCATCGACGGCGACCGGCGGTTGAACAGGACGACGGGCGAAATACGATTCGGCGGAGCGGCGTTGGTCGACGATCGCTCGGTCGTCGCGCTGGCGACGCTGCGCGATTTGTTGAGCGAAGAGTGAGAAACGGGCGTCACGGGAGCCGATAGCGACGACGATGAGGCTTGGACGACGCCGTTCTTCTCGAAATACACTCCGATGCTGCCCTCTTCGCCGATACGCACGTTGACGTCGCCGGGGTCGATCCAGAGTTTAGCAGAATCGGCATAACAATAAGCAATAAAAACGAATTATACAATAAGCTATTAATCTAAAATTTAAGCAAAACAGGGATTTGTTAGGGTCATGGGCATAGGTGGGCGGCATTAAAGCTCTGGAGGGGTGCAAAATTTTTTCGAAGGTCAAAAAATGGCCTTAAAAATAGTGGTATGGCGAAAAACCACCATTTTTCAACGTTTCTCATCGGGCACTATCCATTGGCATCAAAAAATTGCGAAAAACAAAAAACTTCAAAAATTGAATTCAGGGGGGTGTCTTGGTTTCTGGGGATTGCATACCCCTAAACCCCCCACGCCCAGATATGATCATAGGGGCCCAAGGTCAAACATCCAGGGAGAAGATGAAAATCAAAAGCTTAAGTGCTTTGCAAAAAACGATTCTATAGCAAAAAATGATGGTATCGCTTTAAAACCATCTTTTTCGAACATTTATGGCAAATAATAAATAACCTTTTTGAACTCACAAACATAGCTATATAGCCTTTTTAGACTAAAAATAGCTATGTAGCCTTTTTGAAGTCGGAAAAATAGCTAGGTATCAATTTAAAACTCATAAAAAAGTAGCTATATAGCATTTCTGAACTAGCACTGTATGTTTCTGAGTTGAAAAAAGCTACTTAGCAGTTTTATGAGCCCACAAAAAGGCTGTATAGCAATGTTTTTCCGACCATAATGGCTATATAGCTATCAGTTTTAAAAGTTCAGGAGGATTCCCTATCATACCTGAACGTGGAGGGTTTGGGGGTTTGCAACCCCCCCAGAAACCAAAATAACCCACACCAGAATTCAATTTTTAAAAATTTTTCGTCTCGTTCGCAACGGATGGTGCTCGATGACAAACGTTGAAAAATGGTGTTTTTTCGCCATGTCAACATTTTTAAGGCCATTTTTGACCTTTGAAACAATCTTATACCCCTCCAGAACTTTGGTGACGCCCAAATATGGTACCCATGTCCATGTGTAATGGGGTGCGTGAAAAATATTGAGCCCTATCTAATAAAATCTTTCATTTCAGCACAAAGAAACGAAATTTGAGCTCTTTGTTATGTAATGATCCCATAAATAGAAGTTTTGCGCGGCAAATATGTAGATTTCTGTTTTGAATCGCACTTCAATATTTAATTGAAAGTGAGCCGGATATATTCTTTGAATGACGCATTCTCTTTGTTTGTTTATTTCTGAGACAACGGACCATTGCACGCTAATGCAAGATTTAAACAATTAAAGATCGAAAACAATAAATGAACTATTGATCGTCGAATGAGTCATCCGAATTTTAAACGTCGAGATATAAACAGCCGAGATTTAAAACTGGATTTTGTATGATGTTTTATTACCAATAAGCATGCATGATCTTTGACGCTTGGGTTGGGACGGTTTTCACCACCCTCCCCTCGAAATCCGCGATTTTTTGGAAGTTCCCGAAAATTTCCTGAACAATTTATCCGTAGAAAACTGGCTTTTTCAAGCGTTTTTTGTTGTCTACTTGATAAAAAGTGTCAAATTTCATACTCAGGTTTTGACCATATTTTGTTCAAATTGTATGACTTTTTTATTTTTATCATACTCTAGAAAGATAGAGCATCGTCATAAATGTCGAAAAACGTTGTTTTTGACGCGTCCCTACCATTTTTGGGCCCGAAAAAGGCACTTTAAAACTTCACCGTCTCCCTAGCATTCCCATGCTAAGCATGTCTGCCAATAAAGAGATTAATTTTACGGCACTTATAAACGAACTTGTGTAGACCCCAATTACGGCGATTCTATCGGACCATAGATGAACAGGGCCGAAATTTTAGAAAGTTACAAAAATTCCAAAAATCTGAAAACGGCCGACAAATTTGCGATAGGGATAAAAACGCCATTTTAATACATTTCGTATCACGTTCCATTTACAGGTATAAAATAATTTCTAAAAAAACGAAAAAGTTTTAAAAATATAATTTTGAGACCTTCGGGTTTCTTTCCATTTTCAGAGGTTCCCCATCACACCTGCGTGTGTGTTGTTCGTGTCTAACTATCGAACGACAAATCAGTCGGATGATCAACCGAAGATAATTATCCTTCAATTTAAAAGCTAGCAAATATTTTTGTATTTTACCTTCGGCGCTATACACAACCTCTGCATACCTTATCTGGGAAAGAAAAAGGACTGAGGAAAAAAATGTTATTAATACGTTAGTTTCTATCGTTATCTAAAACGAATACGGCAATTCAAAAAAATATCCGAAAAAGAAAAAATCTAAGCTAGCAATGCTTGTACACAACGTTAATCTGTGTTAGCATAAAATGGTAGATAAATGATAATCCATTTTTTAAATTATGTAGCCGAACGGTCCGCACAATAACTACTAATTCAACCGATAATTAGGATGCCAGTCACTAAGCGATTTACCCAGATCGTGAATTCGGCAGGGAAAGCACGACGAAATTCAGTCAACGGAATTTGGCAAAGAGCAGCAGCGTTTGCCAATAATGGATGCATTACTCCATTTACTCTCTAAAATTACAAACAAAAGTGATGTGATAACTCGTACGTAAGAGTTTTAACGGATGGTGATAAATACAGCCGATTTAAGCAAAAAAAGATTTGCATACAAGAACCGCTCTGTCGTAATTAGTAGGTATTCGGAAAAAATACAAACTCAGATTCGTTCTCCAATAGCGCAATATTTACATAATTCCACAAAGACACTAAAAAAAGACGGCCGGTCTTCCGCGTCCAACTGAACGCAGTTCAGTAGAAACACATGTAAGAAGGATATATAGCTCCTTTGTTGACCAAAAGTTGTCCAAAATGCTAAGAAGTGCATGAAAAGCCAACTCTCTAGCGACTAGCAAGCTTTAATCATTCGCTATATTTTAGAATAATATTCCAAAATATAATGAGCAATGTCATTCCAATCATAAATAAAGTCAACAAAGTAATATCGGCAATATTTTTAAATGAATGTGAAAATTGAATAAATTGAATAAATTGACACCATATGGTAAAAAAATGTGTGTATGGCACGAAGCGCCGATTATTTGAGATTTTTGAGCCAAAAATGGACTAAAAACGCTTAAAAAGACTTACTTTTTACAACTTTTACAAAAAAATCGATAATTCTGGGGGTCGCAGCCATTTTGCGGGAGGGGGGTCAGTTTACATTCTGGGGGAGTCGAACCGACCCCCTAAGAACGCGTCTGATACTAATTAGCCCTAAGCCTACTGAATTAAAGGCTAAAATTGCTCGACTTTTAAAAACCCATGGGACAAAAAATTTCTGTCAATTATTGAAATCATTCATAAAATCATTGGATAATTAATTTCCAAGCTATTTCACAAATAATAATTGAAACACCTTTTCAAAGCTAGCGCATCATAAGTCAACAAAGTTAAAAAATGAAATGTCATTAGAACATGACAATTTACAATAAATGCTACGTACAATCAAAAAATAAGCCTTTAAGTCAAGGTTTTTTTTGTATTCGGCAAAGATTTTTCGCGATGTACAAAGACTTTTGAGGACCGTCTTTGTACATGTACAAAGATTTTTTGGAAGACAAAAACTGCAAAAAAGGTTCAAAATTCGCAAAAATTCTCGGCACTCCGCGCCGAAATAAGAAATTGTGTGTTCTATATATCTTTATAATTTCAGAAATTGCATTTTGAAAGGAGAAATACCAAATTTTTTGGCGCTTCGCGCCGTTTTGAGACAATTATTACTGATTTTTGCCCTCAGAAACCTAGAAATTGCTAAAATACGTAACCAAAGGTCGAATAACTCTGTTTTTGCCACACTAAAATCGCTACTGTACCATATTGTAGTACCCAAAAATTTGTGTGTACGAAATGTACAAAGACTTTTAGGGACCATCTTTGTACATGTACAAACGGATCTTGTACAAAAAAATCACTGCTTTTAGTGATTATGGCCAAATATTTTTGTTTTGAGAGTTGAAGCGAGACAGAATATATATGGATAGGTAGAATTTAAAGATGAATGCATTAAAACATTTGCGAGTTTATTTTTAACTCATATGAAAAAATGTTAATTTCGATGTAAGAGCGAATTTTCTGTTTGCATAGTACATAATTCACATGAAATGCGGCACGAGTGCTATCCTTAATTTACTGAAAGCAAACAAGTAAACAGTTTACAAGCATAAATATAAACATCTTAAAAATGCTGCTCGTGCATGATGCTTAACGTTTTAACGCCAGATAGAATTCAGTCAACTCAAGCTAAAACATTTTTCTTACTATTAGATTAAAGAACCTACAGAAATAGCCAAAAAATCATTTAACAACCCTAAAAAATCGACATAATCCATGTAACAGCTGCGGGGATCCCACCCTTTTTTTTTGTACAAGGTCCGTTCGTACATGTACAAAGATAGTCCCCAAGTCTTTGTACATTTTGTACATGCAAATTTTTGTGTACTATAATATAGTATAGTAGCGATTTTAGTGTAGTAAATCAGAGTTTTCGATCTTTGGTAGTGTATTTTAGCTAATTTCTGGGTTTCTGACGCCAAAAATTACTAAAAATTGTCTCAAAACGGCGCGACCGAAAAATTTGACATTTTACCATTCTAAATGCAAATTCTGCCATTTTAAAGATATATAGGACAAACAATTACTCAAGCGCCGAAAATTTTTGGGAATTTTACACCTTTTGCAGTTTTTGTCTTCCCAAAAATTACACACAAATTTTTGGGTACTATAATATGGTACAGTAGCAATTTTAGTGTGGTAAAAACAGAGTTGTTCGACTTTTGGTAGTGTATTTTAGCTAATTTCTAGGTCTCTAAGGGCAAAAATCACTAAGAATCGTCTTAAAACGGCGCAAAGCGCCAAAAAATTTGACATTTTTCCTTTTGAAATACATTTTTTGCCATGTAAACATATATAGAACATACAATTACTCAGCGCCGAAAATTTTTGCGATTTTCAGACCTTTTTTGCAATTTTTGTCTTCCCGAAAATCTTTGCACATGTACAAAGACGTTCCCGAAAAGTCTTTGTACATCGGGAAAAATCTTTGCCGAGTACAAAAAGCATTGATCCCACCCACTCAAATTCGGTCGTTCCCGATCCCTCCAAAGTCAGAAAATTATTGGCCCTCATTTTTTAACAAAAACTAGTGTTTTTTGGCCATTTTTAGCTGTTTTTCTTTGCAATCTTTGGCCAAAAATTGGAAGTCATTTACCTCCCACCTTAGAATGGCCGGGAACTCCCCACCACATATGCCCAGCATAGCCGATCTGGGGGTCAATAGATCTAGGGGTCCAAAATTTAACTGTTTTGACCAAAATGATCACAAAAACCAGTATACATGCTAAAATAGCGTTAAAACTATGTTATTCCACAAATTCTGGCCAATTTCAAGCAGTTTTAAAGAAAATTTTCCATTTTCATTTTTTTCTGACCTTCATTTCGCCTCACTTTTGTCAAAAAAATTCACTTTTCCACTAGATCCCCCCAAAACTCCCCAAATGCATGTCTGCTCCCTTTCCTGAATTTCGAACAGATAGCGCACATACACAATCGCTAGAAAGTAATAAACAAGAGACACGTGTTAGGAATTTTCTTCCCCAACGATCGAGCGTCAACTTATTCCATCAACTAAAAAATAGGGTACCTATATAATTCATTATAGAGTAAAAATTGAGAGCGCTAGAAAAAAATTGAAAAGTCATTTTCGCGTCCTGGACACAGTTTCGAAACTGTGTCCAGGACGCGAAAATAACTTTTCAATTTTTTTCTAGAGCTCTTAATTTTTACTCTATAATAAATTACTTTTTAAATTTTGGATTAAAGGATCATAATTTATGCAAAAAGGGCGTCACCAAATTGTTTGATAAGCTAACCTATTTTTGTCGAAACAAAAAAAATAAGCTTATGTTTGGAAAACCAGTTGCCGAATACTATGGAGTAACAGATTCTGATTGAAGAAGGGATAAAAGGGCAGTCTATCTTGTGTGGCTCGTATCCAGACATACACAGCACAGGAATTCTATGGTGAAAGAAAAATTTCTTTTATAGTGCCTTTTCAAGGCTCAAAAACGATAGTTGTGCCAAAAACTATTTCTTGATGTTCATGATAATGCTCTTTCCTTCTAGAACATAACTTGAAAAATTTTCCAAAAAATACTGAAAAACCCGAGCAAATTGAACAAAACGAATGAGTATATTGCGCTTGGTGCCAAAAAATTTTAAACTTTTGAGCTAAAAGATCGCTAAAAACGTTTAAAACAACGCTTTTACTACGATTTTATGTAAAATCGAAAATTCTGGGGGTGAGAAAAATTCTGAGGGGCAGGGGTTGAAAAACTTTTTTTGAAGGAGCGGGATTAATTCCCCCAAATCCTTAAAAACATAAATAATGTGGACGGGCATCAAAACATTAACCAGACATCAGATATTCACTCCGTCCCCCGGAATGGAAAAACGGGAAATTTTCTGAGAAAATGAGACAAAATGAAGATCAAAATATATAAAAATTTAATAGTTATTCATTAGTACTTTAAATTAATCAGAAATTGTACAATTACGTAGTTTTAATGCAATTTTAGCGCTTGTACTAATTTTTAAGGTCATTTTGACCCCACAAAAAATTTGCCCCCCCTCAGACCAGCTGAACCCCCCCCAACCCCCATCAGATCGGCTATACTATGCATCTATGCTCGTAACCCCGTGTTACATCCGTGCCTCGACCCTTCAAGCACGAATCCAGAGATTGCGCCTATTTAAGAATTTTTCTCAACATTAATAACTTACCAAGCATCTATAACCTGATCCCTTGAGAGGGTCAGTTGGGTACCAATGGCCGGCGTAGTGATCGATCAATAATGAAGTCAGAGCTTGCCTAAAATTTTCAGATGCTTGCGGAGGATTAAGCCTGGCTTTTACCAACAAATGAGCCAGAAAATTCACCGCCGCGTCTACTTCGGCTTTCATAGCGTTTAAAACGATCACGGTTTTCAACGATTCCGTCGACAGTTCATCAGCGCCGATCGCGCCGCTGCCGAATGAAGAGAACGGCATAGAAGTTCGGGCGCCGTTACTCGTTTCGCAGCGGTCGTTGTCAATCGAGCAGTTATTCGGTAGCATGATATGACTCGCTAATTTATGCGTCCACAATAGCGTTAGAAATAAAGCATCCGTCCGCGAAAAAATATGCAAAGCAAGCGAAATTTATGCAGTATAAACTATGCTTTTCCAATGATAAGTTTTTTGTCGCCGATTTCGTATTCGCTACTACGCATAATATATTGAAGAATAATGGGTGTGAATTTTTTTACTTTTTTGCACCCGTACCAACCACACTGAATAGGACTAAAAGAAACTATAAGACTATAGTCATAGTCATATACACTAATTAATAGGAAAACATCACCAATAATATACGACAATACAAAAATATGTATATATCCCTACAGATAATGTTGAATGAAGTCATCAGGATGTCAGTTTTTTTGCACACGGTTCCTTTGTACGTGTACAAAGATGGTCCCAAAAGTCATTGTACATTTTAAATATGCAAATTTTTGGGTACTTCAATATGGTACAGTAGCGCTTTCTGTGTTAAAAAACGCGGTTTTTCGACTTTAGTAGTGTATTTAAGCCAGTTGCTGAGCTTCTGACGACAAAAATACTAAAAACTGTCTCAAAACAACGCAAGCGCCAAAAAATTTGACATAATGCAAATTTTGTCATTATAAAGACATTATAAAAATTTTTACAACAACAATTTTTACACTTTTTGTCTTCCCAAAAATCTTTGTACGTGTACAAAGACGGTCCCGAAAAGTCTTTGTACATCGGGAAAATCTTTGCCGAATACAAAAAACCGTGCAGGGCATATTTAATTTTCACCTAGAAAGCATCCGAATGAATTCAAAACCTAATAGTACATGTGTTACATTATTTTTCATAAAAACTACCGGTGAGCCGACATTAGAGCGCACGGCATTAGAGCGCGCGGCATTCGAGCGCAGCGACATTAGAGCGCAGCCATAATACATGTTTCTCACGCAACTTTACAAAACGTTTATGCTAACGGGGCAAAGTTAACTACCTACGCATGAATATCTCGGTATCAGGTAGTGATAAATGCATGCGGGTTCTTTTGTTTTGTAAAGCAATGAACAGACTTTTGGATTCTTTCTTTACATTCTGGTTGAGTTGTACACTGGTGAAATTAGTGGATGTACGAAAGTATAAATTTTGACTTTTTTACTTACCTTTGGAAAAAGGACAGCAACTTTTGAAGCAGTAGAATTTGTGTAACGCCATTATACCCTTTTCACTTATTTTCTTGACACAGATTACAGTATTCATTTTCACAATTTTTTGTAAATTGTACGCATTTACTGTAAGTTGTGCAAATCAAGCGTGAACTTTATTGCTGCAGTAAACGATCATAAAACTGCAGTAAATAAGCAAAAGATCGGAATTTGTGTAAATTTATCCTGCATTTCTGTGTCAAGAAAACAAGTAAAAAGGGTATAGTTCTATTAGAAAGTGCATGAAAAGCTACAAAATAATGTCCTAGAATAACACTCTTACTACCGTAGTTTTAGAGCTGTATGTGTCAGAACACAGATCAGTCTATTCCATTGCACAAAAGATGTTTGAATTAACGTCAAAATTTTTTTAAATAAGTAACACCTACAACTTTAAAACTAGCATAGCAAGGGGTCATTTGGAGACACTGTTTTGCAGAGCATTTATCTCACTTACCAGCCACTTCTTAACCAAACAAGAAATTTAACTGATCTTCGTAATGTATGCTAGGTATAATTTTGTACACCAAATTTTAGAAACAAAAAGTTACACATTGTTTCGTGGGAAAGGAAAAGTCCAGGTCTGCCTCCATAACGCACCATTGTAACTGCACTTTAATATCGGCACTCTAATGTCGCGCGCTCTAATGTCGCGTGCTCTAATGTCGCGCGCTCTAATGTCGCGCGCTCTAATGTCGCTGCGCTCTAATGTCGTTGCGCTCTAATGTCGTTGCGCTGTAATGTCGCGCGCTCTAATGTCGCGCGCTCTAATATCGCTGCGCTCTAATGTCGTTGCGTTCTAATGTCGTTGCGCTCTAATGTCGGCGCTCTAATGTCGGCGCTCTAATGTCGTGCGCTCTAATGTCTGCGTGCCAAGCTACCAGCAGCAGATATCCTCATTAAAATAAATAAACTTAATTACGTAAAAGCAAATTATGAGATCTTAACAGAATTTAACATTCCGCAAAGGAAAATTAAACGAGAGGCTGCAGTACAAGGTACACAAAAAGATAATTGGCGAAGTAAGTTGACGAAAAGGCCGTTATTGTATAATCTGTTACAATATGCTGTTACGCTAGTAAAAAATTAAAGCCGGTTTTCAGAGAACAGAATCGATCTTTTTGTAACTGCAGAAATTAACGCCTACTACTGCAAAAGTAAGAATGATGTAAGGCAGTTATTGTACGAAACAAATTGCAATCCTGCACTCAATTTCGTAAGATATAAATCTATACTATGAGCAGGATTTCTGCACACTTGATTATTGTACTGCAAACAGTTTTGGTTGGCTGAATAAATAGTTGTTTTAATGGTAGGATGACTAATACCGTCATATGCTGTACGGCGTCTTTCCCTGTTTATCATAACAAGGTAAAAGATTTAGCGTAGTATACTGAATCATGCTTCCACAGAAAAGAACAATGTAATATGGTATATAAATGCTAAGTTAAATAAGTACTGAGAAGAGAGAACAATAATGAGACGATGAGGAGCTCATTCATCTTAAGTGCTCGGATTCACAAAAATATCTGTTCTCTCTACCTCTAGTCTACCTTGGCTTTTTGGATAATCCCGCTTAACAATTAGCGATTTAATAGTTCGTTTCGGTCAATCCTCGTAAACATCTAATGTGCACTGACTGGCCAGCACGAGAGACGATCAGCAGAGGAAGAGGTTCAAGCAGCACAACTAAATATATTGACACTACTATGCTTTCTGACTTAAGTTTCATATAGAATGCGTTTGACGGGAAGGAATTGGGTAACCCTCCAAAGTATCCAAAGTCAGAAAACGTTTGACTCCCTCAGATTTTAATGAAATATGCGTTTCTTGCCATTTTTAGGTATTTGTGTCATTTTCGGCCAAAAATCGGAGGTCCTTCCCCTACCCCGCTTAAAAATAACCGGGGCCCATCTGCCCATCTATACATAGGCATTGCCCCAATTCTCGGGGTCTGGGTGAATTAGGTCCCGTTGAAGGTCTAAGGTCTAGGCGAATTAGGTCCCATTGAGCAGGTAATGTCCGGCAATTTTGAGCTGATAGAACGATTAGGTCCCATTGAACAGGTACTGTCCGGCAATTTTGAGCTGATGAAACGTTTTTTTGCATCATTTTTGAGGTCAAAAGCATTTAGAATGCCAAAAAATTTCCGGCACTCAGTATTTCTATGTACCTACTTTTTACTCAAAAAAACGCGCAAACTTGATCAATTTGCGCATTTTTTAGTGTTAAATGTGATAAAATACAGTCAAAATGGACTAAAAATGTTTTTAAAATGCTGTATTACCACAAAAAAACCTTTTATAGGCCATTTTGACCATTTCGATCGTTTAAACAGCAACAAAATCGTGAACATTAAATTTACTGTTTTGGATATTAGGATATTCATCCCCCCTTACCGACCCTGAACTTGTGCACCTATGTTTCAATCACAAGATCTCTAAAATATTATTACGTACACGATGGAATAAAAGCAGGCAAACTATAATACTTTAAGAAAGCTTAACCGTTGCAAGAGAAATCAAACAAAATAAGTCCTGCGGCAGAGCCAGCGCCGCATTTTTCTTGCGGCATGCTTAGCAAAAAATGAAAGCGTCGTGGTTTCATCGAAAAAAGCGCACTTGTGTTGCCTAAAAAGTGTTAACTAATGAATCAATTCTTGAAAAGGCTGCTAAGATTGCAACACATTTGCATAATGCTTAGGAAGACTTAAAATACCCTGCCTTCCATTTAATCTAAGAGATACGAGCACAACGATGCATTGAAGAGTTTCTTGGATGTTCCTCTTGCGCACTCTAAATCGATCGTCGTATGCAGTAGATAGGGTTTCCGGGTAAGCACTCGCCAAACAGCTTCGCTTCTTCGTTAAACTATGAAAATGGTTGCTTATGCAATAAGTGACGCACAGCAAGCAAAGCAGCTAATCCGATGAGCTTTCCGATAAGTTGTTTTGCGCGGTAGATAGGTACTCGTGATTTATGCATAACATTTGAGCTCAGCAAAATCAACTTTTGCAGGTATTGTTGATTAAATAGCACATCGAGCCTACATTTGACGATGCTTCGCTCTACGTAAAAGGGCGCATTCAATGACAGGAAATGACAGTGACATTTTTGCTAAGGTCATGCGGAGCGGGTTAGTTTGTTATCAGAAGGTGAGCTCGCGAGCATTTTTAATTTGTCTCGACAAAAAAGTAGGTTTTCCTTCGTTTATTCTAGCCCAGACGAATCGCAAACTAGCCTTTAGGCGTAATGGTCAGACATCAACCAAAATAAAATGTAAATACGTTATACTTTGTGACGTGCCACGTGGAATTCGCCATTTAGATAAGATTTGGATAGAAAGCTAAGATTGAGCCAAGTTAATGTTTTAAATCACGAAAAGCAATGCGGCATAGAACGTGCATACATAGATGTGATATACAAATCGCGAATGCCCGAATCAAAGCGGCCGTTTGTAAAACGTGTAACCGACTATCTAAGTAACTGACATTATGCTTCATGTAAACAATATATACAGCATCTAACTAACGCATAAACGAGGAAGTAATACTCATGCTGACCATTTTTTCGATGGCTAACTGGCAAAACAAGGTTTGCGTTCAAGTGCTTACTTCGTCAGACTGCGAGACCAACTAATATAGATATTTTAGTACATAAGCATCCATGACCACTAAAGAGAGAAAGCCTATAGGTTTGATTAGTAATGGCAAGGCAGGAGATGGTACAGGAATATTTTTAGATTTTTATGAACATCGAGTTCATCGGAAAATGGAAAATATTCAAGAACTGAATTACTCAATATCAGTTATGAAGAAATAAGAACTACAGAGAAAATAGTGCCTCATAAGGTCAGTCGCCTCTTACACAATTATTGTACTCCATTCTCAGTGCTTACAGCATAGTCAGTCTGAGGGCGACATTGCGAGGCTTTTATCATACTTAAAATCGGCCGCTTCCACTTTTCCAAATTTAGAATCGTACCAGCTACTGTGAAGTACGAAAAGTTAGTTGAAAACGGCGTTCGTTCAAGATTTCATGCATTAACGACAAGCGATTCGTTTAAGCTGTACGCTAATATTGAATAAACTGTATTTTTATAAGATGAAACGCCTATTCCGAATACGGAACTCGGATATTTCTGACTGTCTGTTAGACTAAATAGATATTAGATCGGCCTTTAATTTAAATAAATCAAACGTATGATCCAAAAATATAAGATTTACAGTAAGAATGTGTACGACGAACCTACGTAAGAGTTCGCCAACAGCTTATAGCTTACAAGGAAGCGGGCACAATTTAAGAAGTATAAGTGATAATGCATCAGTGATGTGAATTTTGCATCAACGCGCTAAATAAGGTCAATGAAAACACTACGCAAAATGGGGTTTTTAGAGCCACCTTAGCGGCATATGATACAAATAAGGCACACGAGTTGACATGTTGCGGTTGAGCTATATGAATAACTGAATACAAAACGCTGATCCATATTACAATGCACGACAGAAAAAATAAAAGAAACCAAATAAATCATCTGGCTTTTTTATACGACACAAAAGTAATAAATCATAAGACCATGATTTACAGCTTTTTGATGAGCTTAGATCATGAATTTTTTAAATCTTTTTTAATTTTTAGGCTTGCGTTTACTTAAGTGGATTAAAAGTTTGGCCAAAATGTCGGGCGGTGAGCGAAAGTCTGTGCTAGAATTAATTAGCCACCTGATTGACGGCATAACAGCGTGAAATTGGATAGACCAAAATGAACATCCTTGATTAAGAACTGAATTCAGTAGCATTGACTCTCAGAGCAACTTCTAGCAGCGCAAAGGAAGGGCTGATGCGTAAAGGAGTAGACAAACGTTTTCTTCGATCGCTCTGTACAAGGCCGTATTTATGGGAGGCGGGGGCGACAGTTCCCATGACCGGAAAAAATTTTTGAAAGGTAAGATAATGAACGAAAATATGCTAAAATTGCATGTCTTTGACGTAAAATCTTCAAATTTTCGCACCGCGCCAGATGTAGAGTATTTTTCATAATTTTGGCTCAAGCGCGAACTAAGCAGCAACATTTTTTGAGAAAATTTTTTTGAAAACTTAGACTCTTATGATCTTAATGGATAGAGCATGTCGAAAAACGTCTAAAAATGCGGTTTTAGCAGGTTATCCCGACGAATTTTCCGAGATATAGACCAATTTATATTGGGTCCGGCCCCCTTGACCGAATCCTAGATATGGACCTGGCTTTGTTTACAGCTTTTAAAGGTATGGCGTTCAAGTCTTAAGGGGAGTCTTAAAAAAATAAAGTGTGAATGGCATTTGAGCAGAAAATGTTTCATGATTCAATGAGGTCAGAAATGTCTAAAAGGTCTAAGGTGCCATAAAGGGTTCAGAATCCTTAAAGATCAAAGGACATCAGTCACATAGCGACGGGTGAAAGGTACTACCTTCCGCCCGATGAAGAATCTGAAGTTTTGGTACTGTCAGTGATTTCGACCCAATTAAATCACTTTCAAGCGTTTTCGACTTAATATGCCTTATAAACACAACTTACATCGAATAAATTGAAGCAAATATAAAAAAATGAGTAAGAAAATTTAACACTTTTGAGCAAACAAATGTTTAAAAACGCTTAATACGGCACATTTTCTACGAACTTCCCTGAATTTTTCGGAAAATCGCGAATTCTGGGGATAGGGTGAAAAAGTTCTTAGAGTGAACCACAAGATCATGTATGGTAGTGATAAATTTTGAAAATTATAATTAGATACCTAACCTACTGATTTTCTGATGACCCATCCAGGATCCGGCCAAGGGAGTCCAAACTTAATTGGCTACTATCTCGGAAATTCCGTACGGATAGATCGTAAAAACCGCATTTTCTGACGTTTTCCAGAATGATCTATCCGTTAAACTCATCAAATTCGAACTTTTCGGAAAAAATATCTTTCCTTTCAATAAGCTCTAAAAAGTGTCATTTTTTTGGTGCGCTCGAGACAAAACTATAGAAAATACTTCAAATGAAAATTTGACAATTTTCGGGCAAACAGATGCAATTTTCTCTTCTTTTCTGTGTTATATTTCCTGCCAAAAAATTTTTACGGCCAAGGGGAGAGCGGCTGCCCTACCAACTACGGTCCTGCCGACTTTATAAGACAAGATTTTCCTTGGGGGCTAGTAAATTGTTTTACCGTTGTCAGGAACGCAATAACAAAACCAAATTATAATAAAATTGACGACAAAAACGCTTTTAGTCATTTCCGTCATTCACTTCACTAGGAAACGCATGCTTTAAATTTCCTAACAATGCATTTATGAATTCTCCTATGATTGCCATGTCCCATTACACCTTTCGTACAATGAAGGTGAATGCCTGCTCACAAGACTGAAATATTTGAATCAATACCTGAGCAAGTACACGCCCTTAAGCAATCGGCACAGACGTAGGTAGGGGGCGCATCAACATGAAACAGAGATAACTGCAGATAATTTACTACTTGATCACGTGTTGGTAGAACATCATTGGCACGCAACCAACAAAAATCAAAATCATATGATAAACGATTTTGAAGTTTGTTTATATTTCCAGTCCAGCGCTTCCATTAAACGTACACGTAGGTAAGTTACGTGTGATTTCATTCTCGCAAAAAATGTCTAAAATGAGTCGGCCAAACACATTCGTTCGAAAGATTTATGCTGAGTATTTATCACAATTCACAAGCCAACATGAGAATATTTAAAATTTTTTCAGAAAAGAGCCTCGATCATTAGATGGAGAAATAAATGTCAATTCAAAATCGACTGCAACTGCACGGGAAAGACTAAAAAATTAGATTGCACTGCGCTGGTTATGTTTGCGTCCTACAAAAAACTTAGTACTACCACATAAAACAAAATGCAAAAGAAATTAAGAGGATTCCCCCACCCAAAGTCGGTCGTCCCTAATTACCGAAAGCCAGAAAACTTTTCAGTTCCCCCTCCACCGATTTTTGGCGAAAACTTGCGTTTTTTGGCCATTTTTGATCCAAAATCGTAAGTCATGTATCCTTCCCCCCAAATGATCGTGACCCACCTGAAATTTTGAGCCTTTATATTAGAGCTGTGCCGGGTCCGCCTTTTTGCCGGGGCCGGGGCCGGGGCCGGGGCCTAGGCCCCGGTGCCGGGGCCGGGGCCAGTGATCGGACCGAGGGTACTTTTTGGACCCTCGGCCTCGGCCTCGGCCGAGGCGGCTTAAAATCCTTGCCTCGGCCGAGGCCGAGGCCGAGGGTAATGCCGAGGGTCAAGCTTATATACCTATACCCATAAATAGTACTCTTAGAATATTTTGTATGCACATGAGCTAGAGAATAATCGTAATGTTAAACACTTTATCGAATGTCAAACAATTCATTTTTATTTTCAATAATAGTAGATTGAATGTGTGAAGGATTTACTGAATAAAGTCAGCAGCATGAAAGCATACTTAATTTGACAAGTTGCCGTTGATGAAGACTTGGAAAAGTTACATAATCAAAAATATGGCTGAACAAGCACTTTAAAACTTTCATTACTATAAATAAGAAACAGTGTTGAAGAAATAAACGAACAAACGAAATTAGCTAAGTAAAGACAGAACTGTAGCCATTGTTGTGCTCGCTTCTGTAGTAATGCATGTTCACACACGCTTTTTCAGTCATCCAATTCTGGTGTGGCAGGTAATATGACGGAAACTGCACTGTACTTTCCGATCATAGTTTCCCAGGGTTCAGAGTTGAGGGAAGGGTGAAATCCCAAAATGGGAGACCAGTAAATTAAGTAGTGTCTTTGTATGAGCGAACAAATTTTTGTAGATATTTTATATAAATATATTTTTAAACATACACATTTTTACATACTGCCAGTGTGTGACCTGCAACCGGAAAAAACGCAGTCCTAAACAGTGTTCTTTTTATGCAAGATACCTTTTTACATGTACAAAAATGGTATCCAAAAGTGTTTGAACATTTTGTACATGCAAATTTTTGTGTTTTATTATAGTATGGCACAGTAGCGATTTAGTGTGGTAAAACAGGGTTTTTCGACCTTTGGTAGTGTATCTTAGCTAATTCGTGGGTTTCTGAATATTTGACATTTTCCCATTATAAATGCCAATTTTACTATTCTAAAGATATATAGGTCAGACAATTACTGATGCGCCGAAAATTTTCGGAAATTTCACACCTTTTCACAGTTTTTGTCTCTCCAAAAATCTTTGTGCATGTACAAAGACGGTCCTGAAAAGATTCTGTACATTATGAAAAATCTTTGCCGAAGACAAAAAACCGTGGCCCTAAATGCGATAATTCGGCTTGAATTTAGTTGATAATATTAGTTCGGCGCGAAGCGCCGAAATTTTTATCAGTTTTGGATGAAATTTACACATAAAACTCTACTGAGAAAGCTAAAATAACTTGTACTACAAAATCAGAAATATTACAGATATTGTGATATGCCAATTAAATCTTGTAATAAGCACTACTGTGCTTAGAAATCCAATGCAACATCAGGATAAATTAGTCAATTTTATCTTTGAACGGCAAAAAAGTGCAAAGTTATTAAATAGTACTTATCTTGCATAAAATTTTTGAAAATAGTATAAATAGATACAAATGATATTTAAATCTGCATAAAGATGCCTAGATTACACAAAAATTGATTTTGGAGTGTTTATTTCCCCTGCTTCAATTGAAATACAGTATATTAGCGATATTTTGCGCGAAGCGTCGAAAATTTTTTGAAATTTCCTAAAATATACTGAAAAACGATATAATTAATATCACGTTGTCCAAGAAAGTATTTCAAAATTGTATAAAAATGGCTCCAAGAAAATGCACGAGCCGAAATTGATTTTTGGCAAAACCTGCATTTATTGGCCATTTTTAGGTGCATTTTTGCGATTTTCGGCCGAAAATTCGTGATCATTTACCCCCTCTCCCATAAAAATGGCCGAAAACCACACGTGTAACAGGGGGCTTTGGGGAATTCCCCACCCACCCAGGGTTGGACGTCCTCCCCACACATTTCCCTCCAACGTCAAAAAGTTTTTACTCACCCAACCCATTTTTGGCGAAAATTTGCGCTTTGTTGGCTATTTTTAGGTGCTTTTGCCATTTTTGACATAAAATCAGAGTCGCTAATCCCTCCTCCTTCTAAAAATGGCCAGGGACCCCTACCCGAAATTTCAAGCCGTTACATGTATGCCGAGGAGCCCCTCCCGAAAATTTTGAGCTGTTGCATGCATGTTTTATAGTGATAGTTTGTCTATTCACTCTTGCTTACATTCAAAAATACTGCATCTTTTCGTGAAATTCTAATAGTTAGCTGCACTTTTGCCATAGTAAAAATTAAGTTCAAAAAATATTCAAAAGGTTTTCACTGAAAATCGTCTGACAGTGACTTGAGTCTTGTACCCTGAGAGGAGGGTAATAACCCTCCCTCACCCCCACCCCCTTTGGGAATGTGTGTTTCCGATCCATATAGCGAGCATGAGAATTAAAACTTAGTCATCACATGAATAATAAATTGGCACTTTGCTGTATGTAACTTGGTGTAACTGGGTACGCGACTAAAACCATAAGAAAAGTCTATAGGTAAAAAATAGCCTCTGTACTGCAGATGCATTCTAAATAGTTAATATTCAACGGATATATTAAATTTATTCAAATTTGATTTTAACCCTCGGCGCCTCGGCACTTTTCAGCTTCGCCCTCGGCGCCGAGGCCGAGGCTCCAAAAAACGCCGAGGCTTGCCGAGGCCAGGCAGGCCTCGGTCCGATCACTGGCCGGGGCCTGGCCGGGGCCAATAATAGCGTGCTTTACCATGCTCATAGTACGACCCTGCCCTACCCCTTATATGTACCTATGCATATATTCTTGCTTGTAGATATGCACGTCAAGCGTTAATATTTGTTGGGATTACAAGATATAATAGAACATGGGCATTGGCGGATCTAGACCCCCCAGAATTCACATTTCCCCCAGAAAAAATCCGCTAGACCCCCAGAAATTGATTTTCAGAATTTTTTCTGTTTTTCTGCGGTTTTTTATGCTAATGGATAGCTCTCATTGAGAAACGCGAGAAAAGGGTGTTTTTTTCGCTCTACCATATATTATCAGGCACTTTTTGAATTTTGGACTCCTAGAATTTTTGAGCTGCCCATGTATGGATTTAACTCCTCTGACTTGGATGCGTTTTTCAATGTACTTTACTTTGCACTTTTTTAGGCTTACTATTCTATTTGTTCTGATAGACGTAGCTGTCTGCTACCATGCAAGCTGGAAATGCTCGTTTATATGAATTGCAATTTAAAATATGTCCATTTTGATTATAATTAGAAATTTGCATTAATCTGACATAGTGAAATAAAGATTTGAATTAGCAAGATCTGTTGTTTGCTTGAAATTGAGTTTGAAGGTAAATCTGCCCAAAACATTATCAATTTTCTACATTATAATCAACTCTAACATTGGCCCCGGCCCCGGTGCCAGCCTGGCCCCGGCCCGGGGCCGGGGCCTAGGCTCCGGCGCCGGGGCCGGGGCCTGGCCCCGGCACAGCTCTACTTTATATATGTATGACCGAAAATGTACGATGGTGAAGAGAAAAGCAATCAGTACTCAAATAAATTGGAAAGCAATAAAATGGAAAGGAAGCAAAACTGTAGATAAACATGATTTTGAATTTTTTTACTATGTGGCTAAATTTCTAACTTCATTTTAGACAACAATCAGCAAACACAGTATGAACTAAATAGCACAAGTCCTAAACTCAGCAGAAATAGAATATTATAAATAATATTGTCCGCAATTTAATGTACACATTTCGGTAAAAAATGAAGCGCAAATAATGTCAGGCAGGTTCAGAGATTTTTTGTAAAAACCATTCAGTAAAACCCAAAGATCAGTTTATCATATAATGGGGAGAGCCGGGGATTATTCTCGGGCTGAGCATCAGGTGATGGCTTAACTATATGGCCCTAATCAGACATGCACAGCATGGGAATTCTGGAGGGATAGGAGTTGACATTTTAAAGTGCCTTTCTTGGGCTCAAAAACGGTGGATACGCGTCAAAAACATCATATTTTGGCGTTCCTGACGATTCTCTATATTTTTAAAGCGCAAAACAAAAGAAAAAATTCAAAAAATATCGAAAACATTCGAATAAATTGAACAAAATATTGTCAAAAAAGAGTATATGGTGCGAAGCGCCGAAATGTTGCTTTGCCAGAATATGAGAAGTTTCCTAACCCTAGCCTCAGCTAGAAAGACGGTCGCAGCACAGCTCTACTTCGAAAATCATTTGAAAAGACAAGGGAGAAGCACGGCGCGCAACGGTGAAACATAAACCAAAGAATTTTATAAGCCGCGCACGTCGCATAAAAGTAGAAGTAGGTACGTTGCAGAGAAGTGAAAAATCTAGACATTCATTCTGAAGTCGCTGTTGATTAACGCATTTTAAAAGCTCCTCTCCGTCTTGGTCATTACTTAAGCCATAATGTTTACGAATACTTTGTGAAAAACAGAGAAACCCTATGCAAATAGGAAATCCACGTGGCAAACGGAAAAAAACCGTTTCAAAAGTGCGAATTTACGCAAACAAATAACGTATTATAAACGTAGAAGAACGCGTCAGGTCAGGCATAATGAGAAATTTGACAAAATATATTTATGGATTGTACCAATGTACGTTGACCTATAAATTGAAATTCAACATTGAAAACGAATTCGCGCGTGACTTACCAAAGACTGGTGCGGCGACCAGAAATTTTCCGTCAAAACACGCGAAAGGTCGCCATGAAAGTTGGCGCATTTTGTACATAGACACAGAAAAGTAGTAAAGCTTTGCCGTATGCGTACAAACATGCGTATACATAAAGGAACAATAACCTATATTCGTCACCAATGATCGATAGACATAACGAACGAATTAAACAGAATATAGTGTAGGTATATAAAATCAGTCATGTCAAGGCGACAAACACTTTTTAGTTCATCTTCAGGCCAAAGAAAAAATCTTTCTCCTTCGAACAAATAATAGGGACTCTTTGGTAAAAGGTACGCGAAATGCGGGTTCGATTTGAAACCATAAGTTATTTCATTTGAAAAGTTTTAATCGCAGAACGAAGGGAGAAAATTTAAACATGTATTTTAGGTTCAGCCCGCAATGCGGTTATGGGTGAGGAGCACACGTGGGCGTAGGGGTTTTGGGGTATGCACCTCCAGAAGGCCGAATACCCCCCCAGAATTCAATTTTTGAAAATTTTTTTCGTTTGTTCGCGATTTTTTGATGCTAACGGATAGCACTCGAGCAGAAACGTTGAAAAAAAGGTGTTTTTTTCGCCATACCACCACTTTTAAGACCATTTTTTGACCTTTAAAAAATCTTGCACCCCCCGCATTGTACGGTTTTAAGTAAACGGAACATTTTCAGCATTATTTTTGAGGACAAAAGCAAAAATATCTAGATTTTTCCGCGCTATATTCATAATTTTATGTACTTTTTACTCAAAAAGCGCCCAAAATCGTGCCAAAATGGTCTAAAACATCAGAAATTTCTCGCTAAATTTATCAATTTATATATTTTTCAGTGTTAAAAAGTATATAATGCAGTCAAAATGGACTAAAATTGCTTTTAAAATGCGTTATAATCACAAAAAGCGTTTTAAAGGCTATTTTAACCATTTTCGTCATTTAAATAGCAAAAAAAATCGTGAACACTAAATTTACTGGTTTGGATTTCTTTGATCCCCCCGCCGACTCTGACCTTGACCATCTATGATTCAAATCACGCACAGATCTGCAGACCTACAAGTAATTGCAAAAGTTCATCGTCATGTAGCGTACTAACAAAATAATAAAATTAGACTTGGATATCCCGTCACAATCATGCACAAGCAGTCAAATTCTGGGTTGTTGAGGAATCTTATAGGATCTAGTATACAATTTACCCAACAGCGTTTTTTAGCCGATCCGTAATGTATTGTAATGTGTCATGTGTAATGTATAATGTGTAATATGTACACTTTACACATTACACATTACACACTACATATGACACATTACGCAATACACATTACACATAACACATTACATATTACACACTGCACAAAAACGGTGGTGGGTAAATTGTATACTAGATCCTCTAATAATTTTCAAAGTCAAGAATGTGACAAAAAACTGATTAAAAGAGAGATAAGTCACCGCATTTCGACGTTTTCATTGGCACCAAACACCGTGGAAAATAACGAAATAGTTTTCAATAGTCGAAATCTGGCGAGTCTGCGGGTGAGGTTTGAATTTTACGGTCCGACCTAAGCATGCAAGGGCAGCAACCGAAGTCTGGCTGGTCTTAATGAGGTAAAACTTGCAAAAATCGCAAGGTCATTTTATGAAGAATTTAAATCGTCTTCTCCAAACGTCTGAATGCAAAACAAAATGGTAGGGGATAACATGCCACGAACCCTCAAATTTGAACATAAAGAATAGATTCACAAACTAACGATTTTATGAAAGGCAACAATCAGTTTTCCGTTTTCAGAAACACGATCTAAATTTTCTAATCCACGCAGATTTAATGCCATTTTATAAAAAGCGTCGCAAAGCTAATGAGATCACAAAAAAGTACAACCGTCTAACTATAAGTGATTTTGATAGAAAGATATGAAATGAAAACTACCTAAGAAGCAATTTTCTGAATTACATCGCGTCACCTCACTTTTTTGAAATATTGTTCATTAAAGGAGAAACGGCCGCTTACGTCTAGAAACAAGGCCTTAATTGATCATTAATCACTTGTTTATGTGCGGAGGCTGATGAAATATGAAAAATAATTACAAATATGCAAACATGAATGAGAACTAACATCATACGTCTTCTTAGACGGTGGTTTCACCCCACAGGTGGACGGCACCAAAGTTCTGGGGAGGGGTGCAAGATTTTTTCAAAGGTAAAAAATTGCCTTAAAATGGTGGTATGGCGAAAAAACACAATTTTTCAACGTTTCTCATTGAGCACTCACTATCCATTGGCATCAAAAAATTGCGGGAAAAAACCGAAAAAAATTTCAAAAATTGAATTCTGGGTGGAAGGAAATTTAGATTTCTGGGGGGGTATTTTGGTTTTTCGGGAAGTGCATACCCCCCTTAAGCCCAGGTATGTTTTACCTCCTACCTCCACCCCAGAATGGCTGCTGACCCACGCAAAATGGCTGTGATCTACCCCCAGAATTGTCTAGTTTTAGTAAAAATTGTAAAAAGTATGCCTTTTTACGCGTTTTATGTTCATTTGGCTTCCGGCGCCTCGCGCCACGTAGACATTTTTTGACTATATTTTGTGCAACTTACTCATTATTTTTCGATTTTTTCGAGATATTTTGTTCTAGAAAGAACTAGTATTGTCCAAAACGTCAATAAACGGTGTTTTAGACTTGTACCCATCGTTTAAGCCCGAAAGAGGCACTTTTTAAAAATTTTTTGAATCCCCCTTTCCTAGAATCCCAAGCTGTACATGTAGGGCTAACATTGTCGAGAAAGATCGACTTAACTTATTGCGCGTTGCGCATGCCACAAAACGAATGCGGAACGAAGAAACGACGTACAGAACACGAGTCGAAATAGGTAGCTTGGATTAACAAAATCACATCGACCACCCGTCCTAGTTGAATGTTCAATTAAACCACAAAATTGAGCGAAATGAACGTCATTTACATAAGCCTAACCTCAGCCATGCGCATAGGAAAACACGGGTAGTCGGCAAGTTTGTTCCGCGTTGCTATTTAAAATACAAAAAAGTTTAAAATGATGCGCAAGTTCAACGCAAAGTGCGATACGGGAAAATTGTGCACCTAATCTGCGATTTAACCGATAAGACCGCGTTCCTTCAAGTAGAAATTATGTGCGCATAGCGTCGTCCTTCAGATCAACGATTGCGAGACGGCGCATGATCTTATACTTATTCCTAAGTGGCCGCATTGAATATTTTTTTCTATATTGTAAGCCGGCCTGAGCAATTTAGGCGTGAGAGCCAAAAAACGAAACCGCTCCTTCAAAGGAGCAAAATAAAGTAGCGCCGCCGCCGTGAAAAGCGGCGATGGTAAATGAGTTAGAATGAATTTATAAGAAAACAGCCAAAGCCGAGTGAGAAAGATTTTATTACGTAATAACGAAAACAACGTCAGCCAGCATAATGACGATATTTTTCCGAACAGGTAAATAGCACGTAACCAACGAAACGAAACACAAGCGATCGAGCAATCATACCAATCGACAGCTAAGATCGGCGGCGCGATTTCGTCAAAATACCGCAGCAACAATTATTTGAAAACAGTAAATAAGAACATTATTGTGAAGCGATCGTTAGTTCCCACAAGCGTTTTAAAAGGAGAATAATGTAAATAGCAAACAACTTTGCTTACTCATAGCTTTTCGATTAACTTATGATTCAAGAATATGTATATCTACCTACGCATGTAGCATAAGAATATAAAACGACAGGAACGATTGACTAACAAACAAAATGAAGAGAACTTAGACGCATCTCAAAACTAACGAGGACTTAGGAGGCTCATTTTAATTTTATGTACTCAATTATAGAGGCATTTGTGTTTTGTTTTATTACGGTATACAAGTAATCAATTTTCAACAGCTATGACGTCTTCCAGATAATGCTTCACTTGGCGTAAACTTGAGGCCCACGAATCAAGCTTGCATCTAAGCTGCTCCCATTGCTGAGTGGCAAACTCTCGATTTTTCACGCCGCCTACGATCAGTCGATTATTGATTTGATCTATTTTTGCCTTAACAACGAAAAACAATGTGAAAAAAGAAAGAGCATAAGCACAGCACGTGAATAAAATGCTAAATGATTCGGATGACGACAACGAAAATAAATAAAATTAATAAGATAACGTGCATATATCTATTCCTGTCATACATGTAACGGCTCGAAATTTTGGATAAGACGGGTCCTGGCCACACCTGGGCGTGGGGAGGGGGTTTGGGGGGTATGCAACCCCCAGAAATCAAAATACCCCCAGAATTCAATTTTTGAAAAATTTTTTTTCGCAATTTTTTGATGCCAATGGATAGTGCTCGATGAGAAACGTCGAAAAATTGTGTTTTTTTCGCCATACCACCATTTTTAGGGCCGAAAAATCTTGCACCACCCAGAATTTTCTTGCTGCCCACGTATGGTCCTGGCAATTTTTAAAAGGGCGGGGGAACGGGGGATGACCTCCAATTTTCGATCAAAAACGGCCAAAAAACATCTAAAAACGGCCAGAAGACACCTTAAAAGTGGCAAAAAATACATTTTTTCCAAAAATCGGAGGGGGTCAAAAGTTTTCTGGCTTTGGGGGATGGGGGACAAGCAACTTTGAGAAGGGGATCCCCAACCCCCCTGTTACATGTATAATCCCTGCCCTGATCAACCGATTATATAAATAAAGCGATTTAAGGATGTCGGCGGGGGGAGGGCGGCCGAAGAAGTTTTGAAACATAAGATAATGCGCAAATATATGGATAAATTGCATCTCTTCGTTAGGAAATCTTCATATTTTGGCGCTTCAGGCCACAAATATTCGAGTATTTTTCATAATTTTGCCTCAACTACGACCAAAAAACGAAACTATACAAAGCCTATTGAGAAAGAAGATAATTTTTTTCGAAAATTTCCGCTTTTATTATCCTAATAAAAAGAACGTTTGAAAAACGTTGCAGTTCTCAGCGACATAATGCTCAGGCAACCAAAAGGTATTTGAAGTCTGAACGACAAAATGTTCACTACACTTAAGCACAATACAGTAGACTTATAAACGCGCTAAAAAACAGAAGCACCGGAAGACGAAAATTAAGTAAAATTTACAATTTACCAATTCGGTAATTAAACACTATTCGAATTCGAAATCTGTTCAATTGTACTACTGAAAGTTCAATTGAACTACTGAAAGCTATTTAAAGTCCACTTAAGTAATCAATCTATTCGTATGTGCAGACGGACATAATGCAAAGAGCGAATTAAAGAATGGTTTTGCTCTAATAGCTCTGGAATGAACGGCTTTAATAATGAAATCGTCCAACTCTTCGTCCATATTCAGCTTCAGAGCCGCAGCTATTTGCTTCAGCGGTACTTCGGTGCAGTTTTGGCACATAGTAGTCAGAGTGAGTATTCGAATTTTTTGAGTCAATGCGGCGTGAGACAATTTGAGTTGCGCTTCGATATAGTCAGAGTTCTTGGCGTAAAATTTTTCATAGTCGCTAAACGATCCGGAATATTAATCGTCAGCTAAGCGCATGTGTGCATTAATTAATTATAGATCATTAATGTCGATCGCACAAGCTTTAAGAAGGTTCGACAATTCGAAAAGAAGTTTTAAAAAACACCTGAAGTCATGAAATCTATTCAAAAAACGAAAATGGTAATTTTGTTGTTATTTTTGTCCCTTGCGACGTTTTATCCTCGCGTTTATCTGAATAAAGTATCATTTTTATTATTATTAAGGCTATTTAATAAATTGATTATAATTTTGTACTTATGTAATTAACTAAAATTCGGCGTGTCCCGAAAATTGCTCGCCAGCAATTGCTCGATAACAATTGCTCCCCAACAATTGCTCGCCTAGCAACTACTCGCCCAACAATTGCTCGCCTAACAATTGCTCGCCCAAAAATTGCTCGCCTAACAATGGCTCGCCCAACAATTGCTCGCGTAACAAGTGTTCGCCCAACAATTGCTCGCCAAGCGACTGCTCGCGTTACAATTTTTCGCCGGACAATTGCTCACCGAACAATTGCTCGCCGAACAATTGCTCGCCGAAAAAATTGCTCGCCAAACAATTGCCTCAACGAACAATTGCTCGCCGAACAATCGCTCGCCAAACAATTGCTCGCCAAATAATTGTTCGCTCAGCAACTGCTCACCTAGCAATAGCTCGCCTGACAATTGCTTGCGTAGAGCTACTGCTCGCCAGCAAATTATTCATTTGCCTAAAAATTGCTGGTCACTTATTGTCTTTCGGACAGTTTGCTGGCATGTCTGGCGGATTGCGTAGTGCTTAATTAGTTGAACATTGACGATTTGCATATTGCAACACGATAAGACAGAAATTTTTTCGTTTTTCAGAACATTGTATTGGCTAAAGCACAATTTTTCCAGTCTGCCTGCGGGCCGTTATGTGATGATGGAGATTCATAAGCGCAACGCTATTTATGAGAGCGACGCTTTTCACAAGTGCGAAGTAAGTCAGAAGCGCGACATTATTCAGAAAAGCGAAATGCGTTAAAAAACCTGAGCGAATCCAGCTCATGACTAGACATGTGTGGGAGGTCGCAGACCCCCAGAATGGAAAGATAGGGAATTTTCTGGAGATAATGGGATAAAATGAAGGCCAAAAAAGAATGAAAACTAAAATTTTTCTTCCGAAGTGCTCGAAATTAACCAAAACTATGGAATAACAACGTTTTATAACGTTATTTTAAACCCCCAGAAATTTCTTCACCCCCAACCATATTTCGCGATTTTTGAAAAGTTGTGCTGTTTTAAGCATTTTTAGCCAAGTTAGTGCCCAAAAGTGTCAAATTCTAGGCACTTCGCGTCACGTTTGGACTATATTTTATTCAATTTATTTGATTATTTTTTAATGTTTTTACGCGCTAGAAAGGTGGAGCATCGTCAGAAATGCCGGAAAACGATGTTTTTCACGCATATACCCATTTTTGAATGAACAATGGCACTTTAGAATTCCCCCACCGAATTCGCATGCTGTGCATGTCTGTATGTATGTAAATCGATGCAACGTCATCGCAGAACTAATCATAAATTTAATGGCCCAAAGTAATGGATGAAGGAGGCAGCTGACCATTTTGAGAGAAGAATAGCCTTCAATTTTCGCTCACAAATATAGCAAAAACCCTCTGAAAAAAGGCGCAAAATGTAATTTTTCACCCAAATCTTGTAGTCGGGCGAGATCAAGGGACGGCCAACTTTGGATGGAGAATCCACTTTCCATCTCCCGTGTTACGCGTATAATTTAGATCAATGGAATGACTTGATGTACAGCGAACGCGTTAAGTTAAGCGAGAGTTAAGCTTGACAAATAATTGGCCAGCAATCGCTAGAGAAGCAATTTTCTGGCAAGCAATTGCCTCACGAGCAATAGCCAGGTGATCGATTGATCAGCAAACAATTGTTCGGCGAGCAATTGTTGGAGAGCAATTGTTCGGCGAGCAATTGTTAGGCTAGCATTGTTATGCGAGCAGTTGTTGTCGAGCAATTGTTGGCAAGCAATTTTCCGGTAATCAAAATTCGGATTAAGTGGTAAAATGTAGAATACGATAAATAGTCACAATCATGCATGGGATGTGGGGGGTTCAACCCCCAGAAAAGTACCCCCACACCCTGAATTCACGATTTTCCACAAGTTTCTATCTATTTGCTCTAACGCGTCAAAATTTCGGCGCTTCGCGCCATATGCTCATTTTTTATTATATTTTCTTCGATTTATTCGGACTTTTCAAATTTTTCTTATGTTTTTATGCTTTAGAAAGATGGACCATCGTCAGGAACGCCTAAAAACAATGTCTTATACGCGTATGAGCCATTTTAGAGCCCAAAAAATCACTTTAAAATTTCACCCCCTCCAGAATTTCCATGCTATGCATGTCTGGTCTCAATCCAAAGAACATATTACATTATACATATGTAAAAACGTTGAGAAATGAAGTGTCAAATTTGATTACGATTATGATTATGACTCACGTAAGCAATGCGAAGACTTGTATAATAGAAGAAGGTACACTGAGATGTCACTTAGTGCCTGTTCCAACACAGTGCTATATTTTGTGCAAAAAAAATTTCAAGGGGTGACGTGCACACATGGGCGCAGGGGGGTTGGGGGCATGCACCCCTCCAGAAAGCCAAATACCCGCCTCCACATACCAAAATAACCCCCCCCCCAGAATTAACTTTTTGAAAATATGTTTTTTTTCGCAATTTTTGATGCCAACGTTAAAAAATGGTGTTTCTTCGCCATACCACCATTTCTAAGACCATGTCTGACCTTTGAAATGCAACCCCAGACTTTTGGTGACGCCCATGTATGGTGACGTGTGCAACTAACACAGACCATAAGAGATACACCGCATATTTGTCTTCGCCATGCTGCATTTTCAATTATTTTTATTTTCCGACGCTGTTTTCATATACTACCATGCGACTTTAAATGATCAACTTAAATGTATGTAAACGCATGTACAGAATAAAAATTTCGGGGTTTACTAGCCTAATTTTTTCTAAACTACTTTTTGTGCTCGAAATAAAACCATGGCTATGCGTCAAAGACACCACTTTTGACGCTTCCAACCAGTGTTTTTTGTGCTCGGCAAAGATTTCTCCCGATGAACAAAGACTTTTCTGGACCGTCTCTGTACATGTATAAAGATATTTGGGAAGACAAAAATTGCAAAACAGGTCTGAAATTCGCAAAATTTTCGGCGCTTCGAGCCGAAATGAGTAATTGTGTGTTCTATATATCTTTATAATGGCAGAAATTGCATTTCAAAAAGAGAAACGTCAAATTTTTCGGCGCTTCGCGCCGTTTTAAGACGAGTCTTAGTGATTTTTGCCCTTAGAGACCCAGAAATTAGCTAAAATACACTACCAAAAGTCAAACAACTCTGTTTTTACCCCTCTAAAATCGCAACTGTACCATATTAAAGTACCCAAAAATTTGGGTGTACAAAATGTGCAAAGATTTTTGAGAAGACAAAAACTGTAAAAAGGTGTAGATTTCTCAAAAATTTTCGGCGCTTCGCGGCGAAAGGAGTAATTATGTGTCCTATATATCTTTAAAATGTCAGAATTTGCATTTAGAATTAAGAAATGTCAAATTTTTCGTCGCTTCGCGCCGTTTTGAGATAATTTTCAGAAATTTTTGGCGTCAGAAACCCAGAAATTAGCTAAAATACACTACCAAAAATCGAAAACCCTGTTTAACCACACAAAAATCGCTACTGTACCTACTATATTATAGTACACAAGCATTTGCATGTTCAAAATGTATAAAGACTTTTGGGGACCATCATTGTACATGTACAAACAGACCTTGTACCAAAAAACACTGCTTCCGACCAGCGTTTTTTAGGTCCGTTTGTACATGTACAAAGATGGTCCCCAAAAGTCTTTATACATTTTGTACATGCAAATTTTTGTGTAATCTAAATCTAATATAGTACAGTTCCGATTTTAGCGTGGTAAAACAGAGTTTCCTATCTTTGGTAGTGTATTTTAGCTAATTTCTGGGTTTCTGACGCCAAAAATTACTAAAAATTGTCTCAAAACGGCGCGACCGAAAAGTTTAACATTTTTCCATTCTAAATGCAAATTCTGCCATTTTGAAGATATTATAGGAAAAATATTACTCATTCCGGCGCTGAGCACCGAAAATTTTTTGGAATTTTGCACGTTTTTTACAGTTTTTGTCATACCAAAAATCTTTGTACATGTTGTACACACAAATTTTGAAGTACTTTAATATGGTACAACACAACCACAATTTTAGTGTGGTAAAAACAAAGTTGTTCGACTTTTGGTAGTGTATTTTAGCTAATTTCTGGGTCTCTAAGGGCCATAATCACTAAAAATCGCCTTAAAACGGCGCGAAGGGCCGAAAAATTTGACATTTTTCCTTTTGGAATGCGATTTCTGCGATTAAAAAGATATATAAAATACACAATTACCCATTTCGGCGCTAAACTTTCTCCGAATTTCAGACCTTTTTTGCAGTTTTTTTCTTCACAAAAATCTTTGTACATGTACAAAGACGGTCCCAAGAAGTCTTTGTACATCGGGAAAAATCATTGCCGAATACGAAAAAACGGTGCTTCCGACTAATATTCTTCTTTCTACGTGTACATAGAAACAAAAAATTAATGAAATTGGAAAAAGGATTGTCAAGAAATGGCTTTTTAATGCAAATCACTGCAAAATTGATAGCACACTACTCAAAAACACGACTGTATCGCGTTTCTGAACTCACACGGTATGTTTCTGAGACCAAAAAGTCTATAAACATAGCTACTTTTCTGAGCCCACAAAGCTATACAGCAATGTTTTCAGAACCAAAATGTCTTTATAGCCATCAAGTTTTCAGAACTCAGGGGAGTAATACCCCCTCCCCATGTCCATGCAGGCACGTAGCTCTGGGGGAATGGAGGCGTCCGGACCCCTCCCCTTCCAAAAAAATTCAGAAAAATCGGAAAGATAGGAATTTTTAAACGTTATTTTGTGCTATTTTTAGCCTTTTTGGGCTTGGACCTCCCCTAAATTGGTGTTGGTCCCCCCAAAATAGGACGGCAAGCTACGTGCCTGTGTCCATGTATGCATTCTAGTGTTTATTTTATCGGTTCCATGTGTTCATAAATCACAAAGTCTACATAATTTCTATTATGTCAGGTAGCCAAATTCCTACTTTGATTTGGGAATATTTATGATTCGATAAAATGATGAATCAAACCAATACGATAAATATACTCGAGCACATGCATGTAACAGGGGGATGGGGAATGATCCCCAACCGAAAGTCGGATGCCCCCCATCCCACCAAAGCCAGAAAATGTCTGACCCCCCCCCTTTTGGAAAAAAACAATTTTTTAGCCGTTTTTAGGCGTTTTTGGCCGTTTTCGGCCAAAAATTGGAGGTAATTTACCCCCTCCTAAAAATTGCCGGGACCCTCCCCACGAATTTCGAACCATTACATGTATGTTTGAGCATAACGATGCGTATCTGCATTGATTTACCTTAATAATTCAATCTTTTTTAATCTTCTTTCAATCAGAAAGATAGATTGAACTTCTGCGACACAAACGTTTCAGATGCAAGCACATAGGGCGGGATGAGAGGGGGTCCCCGCTAAAGGGTCCAAAGGTTAGGTATTGTTGGATAATTTTGACCCAAATTAGTGTATTTTCGAGCAATTTCAACCCAATTTACCTAATTAACACAACTACTGTAGAATAAATACCGAATTTCTATCCCTTTTAAAAATTCATCAATGCATAAAATCAGCTTCAACAAACTTTTTTTGGAAATACAGTCAAACTCGGATGACACCCCTTGGGACCAGCTTTGAATGCGTCTCATAGCCGAGTGTGTCACGTAAGCAAGGTTATGGTTTACTTGAAAAAAGTACTACGTAAGGAGTTTAGTGAAAATAATCTGTTATCGAAGTTTGTTCCAATCATTTCATGATATGCAATAATGTACTAACAGACTAGAATAAGTAAAAGTAGACATCAATACTTTACAAAGGCAAACTTCACACATGGCACTACACACTTCCTTTAAACGTAACCTTATTTGTAGGATGTTGTACGGAATTTCACCTTTGCTCAGAGACATTTATGGATTAGTTGAAGTGGTCGCGTCTTACAGCCAAGGTGCCCGCGTCTTATAGCCATGCGTCCTATATACCTTGCTCTTTATGTATTAAGTATATGCAATGGAAACAGGTCAGCTGAGTCTTAAAGTTTATTAGCTGAGTGTCTAATAAGCGAGTCCAATGTGGTTTGCATGTGTAAAATGAGTTTTCTCCTCTACTACCAGTTTCACGAAAAGTTGTAGGCTAGTTGTCTGTTTATTTTGTTCGGCGAATGCTCGTTCGTGGGGCGTTATTTACACTACAGTACACAAGAAATTGTTTGCACAAGTATTTTTTACTAGCAACGCAACAATCTCATTAGGCGTGACGAAATTTCATGCGCTACGTGCTTAACAGTATGCACATGAAGCTAAGCACTATTAGTTATTTACCATCCATTTTTATATTTTTTAATTAAATTAGTGAAATGAATCAGTCTGCCAGTGCCAAAACCGGCTTATCACACTAGATTTTCCATAAATCCGAGGAAGACCTATCACAAACTTATTCCCACATGTGAGAATATATTGTAGCTAATGGTTTACCGGAAACAAAAATTTGCAATAGCTCGAAAATCCGGTCGCCTGACAATGACTGAACGGGCTTCAAGGCGAGAAGATGGTCGAAAATAAATGTTCCTGGGTCAGCTAATGCAGATTTAACGCACTCTTTCGCGTCGTCTTTAGCGTTCACGGCATCCGTGTCCGTCGTATAAGTGCTCAGCAGCTCAAACATCACCTTTGCTAACTCATCACCTTGTTGGCTCTAGGAAAAGGCGAGAAAATTGAAGAAACTACCAGATTGGGAAGTAACGAGCGGCAGACATGTAACAGGCAGGATGGAGAATTCCCCACCCAATGCTAAGTCGTCCACCCATCCCCGAAACCAGAAAATTTTTGACACCCCCTCCCGATTTTTGGGAAAAATTGGATTATTTTGGACGTTTTTTGGTGTTTCTTGGCCGTTTTTGGCCAAAACTTGGAGGTCATACCCCCCTAAAAATGGCCGGGGACCCCCAACCGGAATTTCGAACCGTTGCATCTATGACCAAGGGCGAACAAACAAGCTCTTATGATTCTCTGAGATACTGTGAAAGCCGTTTCAGGAAGTCTCAATGCATGCACGCATACGTATGGTCAGAATAAGACAAGTGACAGGGGGATGGGGAGACCGTCCCACCCAAAGTTGGTCGTCCCCCATCCCCTCCAGACTCCGAAAAATTTTCAATACCACTACCACCCCCATTTTTGGCAAAAAAATTTGAGATCATTACCTCCCCCTTAAAAATGGCGACGGACCCCTCAAACTTCAGGTAATTGGTAAATTCTTTAAAATTTCAGATATGAGTGACTCATTGAATTAGGAGCTAGGCAGCATATCTTAAGCGCGTAGTTGACAAATAAAAATTTTAACTTTAGCATAATCTATAAATTTTACGTCGTAGGTTCCCCATTAAACTTTTCGCTTCCATATCTTACAGTTTAGATCTTTTACACATCTTCAAATATTAAATCGGCAATGACTTACAGTGTATCACCGTGAAAAAATAAAGTACGTATTTCACAGAAATGCTAGAAAATTAAAATGTATAGGCAAAGCATTAACGGGAGTTCCTATAACTGAAAAATACCAGACTTCAAAGCTCGTGACTTTTTTGTACCACTGGACGGGCAGAGCCGAAAGTTGGACAGGGAGAAGGGATCATTTGGACGGGGATTTGTTTTACTTAATTGGAACCAAACAACAACTTTTTTTAAGCTGTGCAAACCATACAACATGCACACTGGGGATATGGGGAGTACACCCCTACCAGGAAATTTGAGAAACATACCCCCACAGGCCATTTTGGACCAAAACCGACCGCTTGAACTATAAAAAAGCGTCAAATGACGTCTAATAGTGTAACTTTAAGCACACGCATACATTTAGTTTTAGAGCAATAAGCTGCTTAATTCATTCATCTATACATTGTTCCATTATTTTGTATATGTACATTTGACTTTTCAGGTCATTCTATTGCCCTTATTATTTTTTTCACGCAAATTTAAGCATAAATTTTTAAGAAAAATAAAATACGACGAATTAAGTACAAAAAAGGTGACCTTAAATGGTAAAACATTAGTCATTTACCCCCTTCCCCTAGGTGCTCGGTTTAACCCGCTCCCAGAGCCTTTGACTGTGTGCATGTATGGTATAAACGCTTTTTGGATTAGGCTAACTCATTATCGGGCCTAAACAACTACTTTATGGGCCAAAAAAACCACCTTCAAAAGCTTGAAAACAGGTTTTCTGAAGCTGGGCAAGCAGTTTTTGGACCTGGATAACCACTTTCAAATTCAACATTAAAAACCGCTTTTTGAATCAGGACATCTCATCTTTTTCGGGAAGTTGGACAGGGAGAACCACTGACCATTGCCCATTTCGGTTTGCAGTTTCCAACATTTGAAAACAAAATTGATTACGAAAAATTTCAATAGAATTGTATAAAAGAACTGTATGCTTGATAATTTCATTTACATAGAAGAAGCATTCGTGATAAACACGAAGTTCGTCATCTAAAAAGTTGCAGCAAGTACAGAAATGTGTTTCCAAGGAAATTGAGACACCTGTTGCCTCTAAAATAACATAACTAAAGAATAATTTTTATACGCTCGTTATATAATTCAATTCGCAAATTTTCTAGTTCGGAATAACGGCTGATCAAACCAGTGTTTCTTTTGTACAAGGTCCGTTTGTACATGTACAAAGATGATTCCGAAAAGTCCTTGTACATTTTGTAAACACAAATTTTTGGGTACTATAAAATGGTAAAGCAGCGATGTTATTGTGGTAAAAACGGAATTTTTCGACCTTTAGTAGTGTATTTTAGCTAATTTATGGATTCATGATGGCAAAATCGTTAAGAATCGACTCGGAAAATTTGACACTTTTCCTTTCGAAATGCAATTTCTACTATTATCAAGATATATGTAAAACACACAATTATTCATTTCGGCGCGAAGCGCCCGAAAATTTTTGCGAATATCAGACCTTTTATGCACTTTTTGTCTTCCCAAAAATCTTTGTTCATGTACAAAGACGGTTCCGAGAAAGTCTTTGTACATCGGGAAAATCTTTGCCGAATACAAAAAAAACCGTGGATCGAACCCATTATTGTGTCTCTATATGCAAACGCCTTAGATGAGCATGGGGTGAGTAGGACATTACTCCCCAGCCACCCTGAGCTTTAAAAAACTGATAGCTATATAGCCATTTTGACCGAAAGAACATTGATATATAGCCGTTTTTGCACTCAGAAAACTATCTACATAGCCTTTTTTGAACTCAACCAGAAACAAACTGCATGTTTGGAAATGCTATATAGTTCTTTTTCTGTGTTTCAAAAGGATATGCACTTAGGTGCAAAAGGTCAGCGTCGGCAGAGGGGTGAAATCCCAAAAATTCAAAACAGTAATTTAACGTTCACGATTTTTTTGCTGTTTTAACGGTCAAAACGGTCAAAATAGTCTACAAAACGTTTTTTCGTGGTAATATCGCATTTTGAAACCATTTTTAGTCCATTTTGACTGCATTGTATCACTTTTAACACTTGAAAATGCTAAAATTTATCAATCTCAAGCGCTTTTTGAGTAAAAAGTACTTAAAAGTACTACTCTGGCGCAAAGCGCCGAAAAAAATTCTGACGGTTTTACTGCTTTTGACCTCAAAAATGATGCAAAAAACGTTCCATCAGCTCAAAATCGCCGAACAGTACCTGTACGGTTGACCCTTCAGTAGAAAATACCCCAATCACCCCCCTGTGCATGTATGGATATGCAGCTACATTTCTTGACTTCAAAAAGGGTAAAATAGCTATATTTAGTTCAAAGGTCTAAATACATAGCCAGACCCGTAGCCAAAATTTTATTTCGGTGGGACCAGAAAAATTTGAATGTCAGATATCTCGAGAAATATTAACGGGTAGTCAAAAATAAAGGCCTTTTTGAGCGTCAACGAGCTCTACACGATGGCGAAGAAAAGTTTCAGAAAATGTTGAACACTTTTCACTTTATTTCATCCTCACATACAAAAAATCTGCCGCTCAAACTATCTGCACAACTAATTTCTCATCGTACAGTCCATAAACCGTTTCTTAACTTCATCTTTATGCTCAATCTCTGCATAGAAAACAACCAGAAAATTAGTGATTCGCTAGAATTTGTACATGTTCTCCATTATCTAACTCAGACTTGAGCGTTTAAAAGGCAAAACTTTACAGAAATACTCCGCAAAATTTTATGTTTACTAGCTCAAAAGTACACAAAAAACCTGTTTTGGCGGTCATTTATATATGTTAATGCACTACGAGAATTTTTCAATTTTTTCTTCACGGACCCTTGTGAGAAACAAAATTTTTTTCAATTTTGGGGCTGCCCCTTGCTCCCCATGGCTACGGGCCTGGTAGATAGCTACATATATAATGTACATATATATGTTTGTGAGTTCAAAACGGCTATATATTTGCTACAAATGCTCAAAAACCATGACTTCAAAGCGATACTATCGTTTTTTCGCTGTAGAATCGAATTTTTTTACAAAATTTTGATTTTTTTCCCTTTTTTACAAATTTTAATTTCTTACTTTTTTACAAATTTTAATTTTTTGTAATTTTTTTCTTTCTTCAAATAGCTAAGGCTATCTCCGAATTTTTCATTTTCACTCCGCCCTAAAAGTTTGACCTTGTGCACCTATGACAAACGCCTACAGTGTGGTTTAATAACTTTGCTGAATGCGGCATGTAGAAGGCGCAGACATGCTTGCTTCTCATCCATGGATAAATTCCACTTTTCGAACCATTCTTTTACGCGGTTGAGATCAGTAATCAGCGATCGAACAAGACCTGATCTGGCCGCTATGGTTAGCATGGCGCAATAGAGGCGATACTGTAATCGGCTGATTTCACTGAACATGTAGAACATATTGCTCAGAACGTGCAAAAGGACCACGTCTCGACCTGCGTTCAATAGGAATACACAAATTTTATTTATTTAAAATGAAGAGCATAATTTGGCTATTGGACCAAAACAATTCCTTTTACATGTATATATGTTTTCAATGCCTTGCAAAAATCCAGTAGTAGTTATGGATTGTAAATTACAAATGCAATACCTTGAAACTTTTCTGAAAGCAATGACTCGCACGTTTTTTCGACTAAATCTTCAATCTCCTCTTGTCTGGCACTTATTAACAATGTAATAAACGAGTCCAAAGCCAATTCGATGTCTTGATCGTTGTGCAAGGAATTTATAACACTCAAGCTCTTCAGCAATTCCTTGACATCTTCAGTAGGATCTGAGTTTGCATTTTCACTTAAGTTTTCTGCTTTTAATGAAATCAGCAGACTCCTGAGTTGTTTCGACTGTTCTTCAGCAGTGCAATATGTTACAACGCGCAGATTCACCATGACTGTATGGTTCAAGGGCTAGCATGAAGTCTCTGAAATACGGATTTTATATCAGTATTCAGATAATGAAAATTATATAGCACTGAAAAGAGAAACGTTCTAGCAATGCAGGTGCAAGAAATCGATGAGTGCTTGTATCCTATAATCGATTCTCAATGAATTCCAAAAACACGACAAAAACTTCAGTGTGCCTAAGAAGAATTTCTGCGAGAACGCTGAAACTATGATTTCACTTTTTAATTCGAAGATAAACCTTACACATTTAAAGACTATACCAAGATATATTATACCTAAGGTCTAATAAGTAGTAGCTCAAGATTTTACTTAAGTACGAGTAAGATGTACACTTCTCGCCATGAAATTTTAGCAATTAAAATTTCTCACGTTTTGCTAATGGTCGATTTGCAACACAGAGCGTCGCCGTATGTTTTGCATTGCTGTGTTACAACATATGATGACGTCCTATGTTATAGCATATGCAACTCTATCTTTTTAAAGCCCAAGGACTTTTAATGATTATTATTTTGTTGCGTTTTTAAAAGCTGCTTTGCATGAAAAGACAAGTCCTAAAAAAGATTCGCAACTCATGCGTTTTAAGAATTTTTTGGTCATTCGAACATGGAAATATAAGAAAATTACGGCGCTTAGCGCCACTTATTCATTTATCAGCTAAATTTTGAACCAAGATTAGGCCGATTTTAGAAAATTTTTACGTGAAAATTCAATTTTAGTGTTTATTTTGCAAAATTTTCCGGAGCTCCGCCCCAAACCCTGCTGAGAGCGCTTGAGCGAGCCACCCCAGACCCCCCAGCCCCAAAAGAGTTTTTCGTTGCATTCTTTGTTATTTTAGGTCCTACCCGAGTAGAAAAACTTGCAAAGTGTACAGCATTAATTGTTAGAAAATTTTCAACAAAAAAACATATTTATGCCTATGCATTTTAATTTATTGCAGGACGATGTAAAAAGTTCAAAGAAGGCATTATTTCATACCTACGCATTGTTAGACGTTTTAATCATGTTTTATAAAATAAAAAACTTTCGAACTCCCTGAGAAAAAGTCTGGCTACGCCTACCGTCTGAGAGTCAGTTAGTGAACTTTCTTGGGCCAAAACCTTAAAAACTTGTATGAATGCTAAATTAACATAAAAATTATGTTAATCAACAGTTTTTGGTCAATTTCAAACACTTTTAAAGAAAACTTTCGATTTTTATCCATTTTTTGTCTTCATTTTTGCCAGAAACATTTTTTCAATTCTGAGGAGACAATATCCAAAACCCCCAAGTGCAGTCTCATTGGCAGCACTTTCAATTATAGTGAAGTTCTAGAGCAAGTTGTCGATAAAAGTGCTGCAATTAGCGCGTAGCAGCTTAGACATCAATAACAATTAAGTAGGTACGAATAAAATCAAATCAATTTGGCGCGAAGCGCCGGAAAATTTTGGAATTTTACCTCTCTAGGACGCATTCCAGCATCACAAAAATTTTCCACAATGTGAACCAATCCCAAACTTTTTTCCATATCTCAAAATTTTGATTCAAATAAAGAATATAAATGTGGAAAAGATGGTGGTAGAAGTTAGTGCCCATGATCAGGCCCATATCCAGAATTTTGTTTCGGAAAGGGGGCCCATACGTGAGCAGCACCAAAATTCTAAGGAGTGCAAGATTTTTCAAAGGTCAAAAAATGGCCTTAAAAATGGTGGTTAGGCGAAAAAACACCAGTTTTCAACGTTTCTCATTGAGCACTATCCATTAGCATCAAAAAATGCGAAAAAAAGCAAAAAAAATTTCAAAAATTGAATTCTGGGGGTACTTTGGTTTCTGGGGAAGTATTTTGGTTCCTCGGGGGTTCATACCCCCAACCCCCACGCACCAGGTGTGAGCCAGTGAATGACCGAAGCTCCAAAATTTTGCTTCGGCCGAAGCCGAAGCTTCGGCCAGCTCTTGCTTCGGCTTTCGGCCGAAGCTTCGGCCAAAAGGCCGAAGGCCGAATCTGTATAATTTCTATAGTCTAATTCTGATTAGTATGAAGAATGAATTGCGAATTGAGTCACAAATATGAAAGTTAAGCTTGATTGTTTCAGGAGTAAATATGAAGTAATAAAATAGTGTCATTCATTGCAAAAATTTTTTCAAAAGCGCAATTAATTCTCTCCATTCACACTGATTTCATTATTAGACATTTCATCTACATCAGCAGCCAATATGTATTGATCATCATCAGATTTACTATCCTGAATATATAAGAATATAATGTATTATTAGGAATAAAGCCTGGAATTCTTGAGAATTATGAAAACAATTAATTGACAAATTCCTAATTTTCATGACGACACTTAAATTTGTAGAAGTAAGGTAGACATAAAAGCAAATAGAGATTTCTTCCCTTATTAGATGCAGAAATTTAAGAAAGTTAACACGTCGATCAGGAAGCAATTATTTGATTTGATACAAAACAGAATGGTACACAGCAGTGTTTTGTTTTTTTTGAACTCGGCAAAGATTTTTCCTGATGTACAAAGATTGTTTGCGACTGTCTCTGTACATGTACAAAGATTTTTGGGAAGACTAAAATTGCAAAAAAGATCTGAAATTCGCAAAAATTTTGGGCGCTTCGCGCCGAAATGAGTAATTGAGAGTTCTATATATCTTTATAATGACATAAATTGCGTTTCAAAAAGAAAAGTGTCAAATTTTTTGGCGCTTCGCGCCGTTTTAAGACAATTTTTAGTAATTTTTGCCCTTAGAGACCCAGAAATTAGTTAAAAAATACACTACCAAAAGTCGAACAACTTTGTTTCTACCACATTAAAATCACTACTGTGCCATCATATTATAGTAACCAAAAATTTGTGTGTACAAAATGTGCAAAGATTTTTGGGAAGTCAAAAACTGTAAAAAGGTGTAAGATTCCCAAAAATTTACGAAATGAGTATTTTTTGTCCTTTACAATCATGATAATGTCAGAAATTGCATTTTGAAATAAAAATGTCCAATTTTTTGGCGCTTCCCACTGTTTTGAAACAATTTTTAGTAATTTTTAGCGTAAGAAACCCAGAAATTGGCTGAAATACACTACCAAAGGTCGAAAACCCTGTTTTACCACACTAAAATCGCTACTGTACATAATACCTACACAAAAATTTGATTGTACAAAATGTACAAGGACTTTTAGGGACCATCTTTGTAATGTACAAACGTACCTTGTTAAAAAAACACTGGTACACAGTAGACACACAACATACAACAAGTACAAAGATGGCGTTGAAATTTTGAGTAAACAAAGACATGCCTTCAAATGTGAGACATGTAGGAATAAAGGTGTGGCTTTTTCGTTAAGTGTCTGGTCATTTTCGCGATCGCCAGTGATTCATTCATAGTCGAACTTTTCTAAGAATGGAAACAGATGCGCAGCGGGTACAATGCTTAGATGAGTCAACTTTTGTTATCAATACATGGTTGCTTGCTGTTTATATAGTCAAAGTTACTGTTGCGAGCATATCTTTTGACGAGACTTAAGGTGACTAGAAGATAAATTGAGCTAAGTGGCGTTGTCTGAGGATAGTTATATTGCACATTGTCTAAATTTTAATGCGAATAAAAAACTGCTATGAAAAGAAGCTTCGGCCTTCGACCTTTTTTTCCTTCTTGCTTTGGCCTTCGGCCGAAGCAAGAAAACACCCTAGCTTCAGCCGAAGCTTTGGCCGAAGCCGAGCTTTGGTCGTTCCCTGGTGTGAGCACGACCAGATTTTTTTAAACATACCAGGGGACCAAAGGATAAATTTTGGTTTGCAAATTTTGCTATTCGGTTACCTTAGATACAATCAGAATCCAATGGAAACCATCTCTTTTAGGGCTAGGGGTCTGGAGTGATGCGCTCAAGCCCCCCCCCCTAACGGGCTCCAGGGCAGAGCCCAGTAAAATTTTGTAAAAAGAGCGCTTCAATTTTTAATTTTTTCATTAAATTTTCACTAAATCAGCCGAATCATGGTTCCCAACTCATCTTAGAAAAAATTGCTGTCATTCTTGCTCCTTGAACAAATCTCATTTTCTGCATAAAATCTATGAAGAACAGAAGACGTTGGATGCAAAATAAGCTTTAGGTTGTTTGAAGACTGAAAACGGAGTGTTTAAACTGCGCGCTTGGAACTAAATAGACATTAGTTATAATTAAAAATTCGGCGCAAGGCACTTAAAATCTCCTGCAATTTCCGGCTAAATAAGCAAAGGGGGAGTAAAGGAAAAATTAGTCTCAAAATTTCATTTCGGGGGCATGCCCCCTCCACTAAAATTTAAAGAAATAAAAAAAATTTTGGGTTTGGTTGGCATTTGTGGGAAATACATGTAATGCGAAAATGTGTTTTACAAAGGTAAGATTTTTAAATTTTTCAAGCGCTTTGTGCTGGAGTGATTTAATCCATACTTGTTATTAATGTTTAAGCCGTGCAGCACGGATTGCAGCATTTTTATCGACAACATCCTCTAGAACTTAACCATGATCGGAAATCCTCATCTTCTACATGAATTTGGAAGTTTTTGTAATGCAAAAATGCGTTTTAAAGAGCTGAAGGTTCACAAAATTTTAGCACTTCGCACTGGATTGATTTAAATTGATTACTTGTTATTGAGATTTAAGCCGCACCGAGTCGATTGCATCACTTTTATGGACAACTTGCTCTAGAACTTCACTGTGATTGAAAATGCTCATCTTCTGCACTGTTTTGTAATGCGAAAATGCGTTTCAAAGAGGAGGAATTTTAAAATTTTCTGGCGCTTCGCATCATGTTGATATAAATTATTGAGTTTTTAGTGTCAGAAGCAAATTCAGAAATCGGCCAAAATGCTCTACTGAAGGTAGGAAAATCAAGTTTCAAGAGAAATAACGTATTACTGATCATGATATTCCTAGTGAAGCGCAAAATTTTTATACACAACAAAGTGTTCAAATCACTGCCAATGATAACTGATTTTTCAACAGGTACACTCTATTTTTGAACAAAGACCACCAAAAAAGGTAGAAAAAATGGAAAATGTGGATAAAAAATTTAGGTTTGGTCTATAAAGTCAACCAAAAGGCTGGTAAAAAGGCAGTGATTATTTTCAGTCAACTGAAGCAATGAAATATCACTTACAGTCAAAAACCAGCGGCCTAGACTGCAAATAAGTCCGGACAGTGTAATATTATTTGCAGTCAAAAATCAGTGGCATAGACTGCAAATAATATCACACACAATCTGATATTATTTGCAGTCAAAAATCAGCGACCTACACTGCAAATAATTCAGTACAATGTGTTATATTATTTGCAGTCAAGGTCGCTGGTTTTTGACTGCAAACAATATTACTTTTACATTGTGCGCAATATTATTAGCAGTCCAGGTCAATGGGTTTTGTCTGCAAATAATAGGCGCTAGTTATTAGCCAATGTTGGCCCTGACACAGGCTTCTGGCATGGGTTATTCGCCAAAAGTTTTTGTTTTGAAAAAGTTTTTGCTCTGGGTATTGAACCTATGAATAAAAACTACTTTAGCGACACAATCAAGAACCATGACTATTTGACCGCGACCTATCAAATTCATAATTGTAACAAATTCTGATAAATCGTAAACAGTAAAACAAATTTACTTTCTTATTAAACAATCTTTCTGGTCTAAACTAGAAGTGTTCTTATGTTATTCAATCGTTTGGCCTTCATTTGCCTCACTTTATACAGAAAAAATTTCCCTCATTTCCATTCTGTACTTTCTACTGTACAATTAAAATGCATACATTACGAAGCTGATCGCATTTGCGTTAAGTTTATCTTTCAACTTTTCTTTATTTTTCCTTGCAGCCACTATGTAAGACGGACTCACAATATGACAAGAATGCTCCTAACTTAGAACGAAAAGATTGTATAATAATAGAGTCAATCTGCTTTACTGTTTACAATTTGTAAGAATTTGTTACAATTATGAATGTAGCAGCTTGTGGCCGAATGGTTATGGTTCTTGATTGTGTTGCTTAAGTAGTTTTTGTTGTAGGTCCGATACCCAGAGCACAAAATTTTTGTGAAAAATTTAAAACTTTTCAGAAAACTGTTGGCAAATAACGCATGCGGGGAGCAAGCATTAGGGGCCAACATTACCCACTAAAAAATTAAGGGCCAAAATTGGTCAATAACTAGTGCCCAAATAATATTACACTGTGTCCGATCTTATTTGCAGTCTGGGCCGTTTGACTGCAAATAGTATTACACTGTGCGCTGTTATTTGCAGTCTAGGCCGCTGCTTTTTGACTGCAAATAATATTACAATATGCGCAATATTATTTGCAGTCTAAGCTGCTGGTTTTCGACTTCAAATATTACAATGTGTCTAACTTATTTGCAGTCTAGACCGTTAGTTTTTGACTGCAAATAGTATTACATTGTGTGCTATATTACTTGCACTGCAAATAATTACTGCCACTGCTCCATACTTCATTCAACAAACGGCATTGGTGCAGCTGATTCACATATGTATTAAGATAGCCACGTTATAAGTACGTACAGCAAGTAGTATTCGGTGCAGGGCTGTCATGAGTGGGTTTTTGGGGTTTTTAGGGTTTTTGTATTTTTAGTGGGTTTTTAGGGCTGTAAAAAATCTTGGATTTTGGATTATTTGGGTTTTTGGTATTCTGAAATGCAGGTATTTGCATGAAAACTTCACTCAAATGTTAATTTTATAGCCTAAGAACTATGTAGTTTAGTTGTACCTTTTTAATAACAATTTATACTTTTAACTCTAACGTGGCACCCCATCCAGTAGTCTCACTGACCTTTTGTACATAAACAACATAAGTAGGTATCTATTAGTGATGTCCCGGTGCCGCTTTTTTTACTGGTGCCAGTGCCAGTGCTACATTAGCATATTATATAGTGTACTATGCTTCTTCAAAAAAGGTTAAATTTGTACCTATTTTTCACTGGATATACATATTAAGGGCAAAATTTCATTTGGCTACGACTTCATTATTTTTAATTTATGAATACATATTAATTTTCTCACTTAAGCATTAAACAAACAAAAAATTGTAGTAAAATTGAAATTTGAAGAAAAATAAAAGTTGAATAGTGTATTATAAGTTTAAGTGTAGCGCAATCAAGATTGGCGTGTGCAGTAGTTGATTCTTTAGTCAAATCGAAATTTGGTTTTAGTGCATTAGTTAAATATTCAACTAGTAAGAAACAAACATGAAAATAGCTACAAAAACTTTTTGAGGTTAAATTATTTGAGTTTATCATTTCACATTTTCAAAAGCCTCTGAAAACAAAGATGGGATATATTAGTAATGCAAAAGACTTACATAGAAGTTCATTTACAGAGTTTTAACAAGCTTTTTCTGAATAATTTGCAGGAAAAAGTTTTGTATAAAAACTATTTTAAAATTCTAGCTGCGTTTTACGGTCTTCTGCTCACGAAATGGAAACATAAAAATGGATTTGATGAAATCGAGTTGAAAACTACTCTGTAGTACTCATCCTTCTTGCCTACAGATGGTAGAATTAGAAGAACTTTCCACTCTATATGTCGATGTTTTTAATTTTAATTTACTTTATTTATTAGTGTCCAAGCTTCTTGCTGTTAATTGATGTTTTCAATAAGATGTATTTCGTTAAATGAATAATTCATTTTTAAAGCTCAAAGACTTGTTCTGAAGTTCAGTCAAAATGCTTCACTATGCTAATCAGAAGATTTTATTAACAAAATGCTACCTTTTTGCGCCTTTATTCATTAAATTGGTGATAAATGAGCTTCAATTATTCTTTTTACACTAATTTTTTCTTTTATCTAGCACCGGCACCGGCGCCGGTACCAGCCTAGCACCGGCCCGGTGCCAGTGCTTAGGCACCAGTGCCGGTGCCGGTGCCAGTGCCCAGGACATCACTAGTATCTATTATTGTAAGTTTTATGTGTAGTGTAATTTTCCATTATAAGCTGTTTCGAACTTGTCCTATTTTTATGTTGGGTTCCTTATGTCTTAAAGTAAGCCAAGTCAATGTTTATAAGTGTAGATATATATATACAGACAACTCTGGTGTGTATCAGGAAAAACCCACCAAAACCCCCAAAAACTTACCAAAAACCCACCAAAAACCCCAAAACGCAAAATTTTTAAATCTGGGTTTTTGCCAGCCCTGATTCAATGAAAGGAAAAGGTAAAATCCTGAACAGGGACTGGACTCAGGACAAATTGGCAATATCCGGAACCGGATCCGGACTCAGGACAAATAGGTAAAATCCGGACAATCAATCAGGACAATGAAAAGATTAGGAATGTATTACATATGTAGGGTCGGACTGGCCGGGACCGGCAAATCGGGTAAAATCCGGACAATCAATCAGGACAATGACAAAATCAGGACAATGTATTAGATATGTAGGGTCGGACTGGACGGGATGGGACAAAATGGGTGAAATCCGGACAATCGATCAGGACAATGAAAAAATCAGGTTAATGTATTAGATATGCAGGGTCGGACTTGCCATAATGGGACAAATTGGGTAAAATCCGACAATCAATCAGGACAATGACAAAATCAGAACAATGGGAGTGGGGTTGTTCCAGAACTAGGCGGGGCTACCCAAAGGGGACCTGATGAGTGTTCACAACCGGAACTACCCCACTCCCATTATACTGATTTCGTCATTGTCCTGATTGATTGTCCGGATTTTACCCATTTGTCCGGTTCTGGCCAGTCCGAACCTACATATCTGATACATTGTCCTGATCTTTTTGTTGTCCTGATTCATTGTCCGGATTTAATCCATTTGTCCTGAGTCCGCTTCCGATTCCGGATTTTACCCATTTGTCCTGAGTCCGGTTCCAGTTCCGGATTTTACCCATACCCTTTGGTGAAAGTTGCCACACAACTGGTTCGAATTGAGTCCAGTAGAAAACAAATAAGGCAGTGCTCGGATTGTTTCTATAGATTCATGTGACTGTTCGCAAGCGACGCAAGTCGCATCCCATTACTCACGCGTATTTTAAACGCTGGCACCAACATTTTAGTAAGTCAATCTTACTAAGTCTACGCCTAAGTTCATTTTGGTCAGTCCTTGTGTTCTTTATCGAAATGAACCAGCGTTAGTCGTTTGGTTTAGGTTCTGGCCCATGAATAGGGTGCCCAGATGTACTGATTTTATCAGGATTGTACTGATTTTTAAAAGCTAGTCCTGATTCTAAAAATGACCCGATTTTGTCCTGAAATTCGGGTTCCCATCCTGATTTGTTCTGAACTTTTTAATAATTTTAAGATAATCAAGCTAATATTAAATATGACGAAGTTCCAAAAGTCAGCTGAATATTTATTGCCAGATATTCTAATGAAAGATTCATTGTTTGATGAAACAAATGAGTTAAACTCATTTTCGGAACTTCTGATGAATTTAATAATTAGCCGATTGATAAAAATGGTCCACTTTGTTTCAAAACAAAAAATTTGTTGATTTGAAAACTCTAGTTAACATAATTTTTTTCGATTGCTACATCAAACGCGGCTGAGGAACGAGTATTTTCCTTGTGCAAAAAGCAGTGGACGGAAGATTGAAATCAATTGAATGTTAAAACCGTGAAATGCTTGCTTCAACAACAACACACAACAAAGGATTTATTGCTATGTCCAAGAAAATTAAAATAAATTATTCTTTATCGTGTGGTAAAATGTAGGCTAAACTGGCGAATATGTGTACCAAACGAAAAGTTGCAAGCAGTACATCAATCGATAGAGTTTCTGGAGCTGATTTCAATAAAAAAATTTGAGTGGGTCGGCATTATTGATGGATTTACTGTCGTTTAAAGATATCAGATTATCAAGGGGGACTAAATGAAAAAACATCGGAAAATCGGGAAAAAACGTAAGTTGCAAGCAGTACATCAATCGATAGATTCTGGAGCTGATTTAAGTTAAAAAAAATTAGGAGTGGGTCGGCATTATTGATGGAGTTACTGTCGTTTAAAGATTTCATATTACTAACTTGATAAGATATAGGAAAATCTAAGTTTTTGCTTCTAATATACTGAGGCTTAGGCTTAGTATATCTGAAAAGGTGTTTTAAGCTGCTTAGGTCGAGGTTGCTCCCGCTCAGATCATTGTATAGATGCTTGGGTCGATGTATAGATGCTTAGGTCGATGTATAGAGATTGACACTTCAAATGGCTGTAACTCTTGACTGGAATGAGACCCACGCAAAATTTTCTTAGACTTTCTTAAGGTTAATAAACTAATATCTCCTTTTTCAATTTGGTTTTCAAAAGAATAAATCTTGTGAAACACAATTGTTAAAGTGTAAATTTTCATGGATTCAGTCGTTAGCTTAAAAAGAAACTGTTGATATAATATATTTAGATTTCCCTAAAGCTTTTGATAAAGTAAATATGGAAAAACTTCTTATTAAGTTAAACGGATATGGAATAAACGGTAATTTGTATGCATGTTTAAAGGCCTATTTGTTTAATCGTTCCCAATGTGTTCGCGTTAATCAGTCTTTTTCAGATTATGTGCCTGTTAACAGCGGTGTCGTCAAAGAAAGTGTCCTTGGACCTACGCTCCTTTTCGATTTTTATAAATGATAATGTGATAATATTTGTAGTACGGTTTATATGTTCGCAGATGATATCAAAATTTTCAATATTAGTCGTAACTGTAAATTATTAGTCTGATTTAGATGAGATTATTGACTGGGCAATTGCATGGGATTTACCTATTTCTCGAACCAAAAGTCAAGTTCTATATTTGGGTGATAATTAGAGGTGCACACTTTGCAAATTTTACTACCCGGGTACCCGGCTATTTCATTACCCGGGTACCCGGGTAATTCGGAGTACCCGGGTAGGACCTTAGATAAAAGAGAATGCAGTGAACATCGTTTATTTACGCTTGACAGTGAGGTCTAGGGCAAAGTGATATTTAAGCAGTAAAATTATTGACAAATTAATGCAAGATTAAATAGAATCAAGGCTTTAATCTGAAGAATTCGTATGCATTTAATTAAATATAAGTCATTTTCATAATTCAAAGCGAAAAATTGTGAAGCAGGTTTTGTATCTTCATAGCGTCATTAAAACATTTGAAGCAGGAAAACACATTGACGAAAAGCAATTTTGAAATCAACCGGAAATGAAAATTTATTCAAAAACAAGTCTAAGTCTATCTGGAGCTGACTGCAGAGACGTAGTCAGAATTTTGGTTCGGGGGGCATAAACGTTTTCATGTAGAATTTACGGCCTTTCTATTGACAAACAGTTCGGAATTCATAAGTGGCGAAAAGTGCCAAGAAATTTCGTCATTTTTTCCACCCTTAACAGTTTGTAGCTCTGTGAATACTAATAATCTGATAGAGCAGAAAATTACCAAATTTGTACAAAACAGTTTTGACAATTCAAGCTTCTAACAAGAAAACTGCAAATTTCTAACTTTGACTGAAGATATTTTGAGTGATTCAGGCTTTTAAACGCAATGCTGGAGCTTTACAAAAAGAAAGAACAGTAACTGGCGGCGCTATGCGCCGGAAAATTTTGACGTTTTTGCACATTAAACTCAATTTATACTGCTTAAATCATACAAAACAGACAAATTAATGCCGGCGCGAAACGCCGGAATTTTTAGAAATTCCTAACCCTTTTACCTGACTTGTTCTCCCTAAAATCTCGTTGCACATGTACAACGAGATTTTATGGCTGCGGGACGTCTGAAGTGGCGAGCGGGATCCGGGGCAGAGTCCCGGAAAATTTTGTAAAAAAACATTCTAATGTTAAATAGTAACGTTAAAATTTTCGCAAAATCGGCCAAATCTCGGTTGGGAAGCAAGCCCAAAAATACTTAAAATGGGTGAACTCCTACATTGCACAAACTGATCTGAAATGCGCTTTTCGACCTCTGCTGGGTACATAGCGCAGCAACGGGTCGCTGCCAATAAGATATAGAAAGATGTATCCATGAAAATTTTGTTCTTACCGTTTTCAGGCCCATTTGTGGCCTTCTAATTAACAAAATGCAGTTCATAGAACAAGAAATGCGCAAAAACATAAGAAAATTTGGCCATTCCTTCCAATTAAAATAGGATTATGTGTCCTTGTAAAGAATGATAAACGAAACAAAGAATAGACACACTGGTACACGAAAGACAAACAAAGCAGAGAATAGACAAACTGGTTCACAATCATTTTCGCACTTTTACTATCATGCTCAACAAGCATGCTTAGTTTCATTCAACGAACAAATAGTGCTTTAAATTACTAAAGTGATGTGGAGTGCTGGATTATTTTAGCTGATTCAAGCTTTTAAATTTGTTGGATCTATATATATCAATAAATAATAATGACTCGGCGCGGATAATTTCGAAGTTTTTGCCTTTCTGAACTTAGTTTTCTGGACATACATTATTGCAGCAAAAAAATCAACAATATTTTCTGAAAAAATTCGGGGGCAGGTACCCCCAATGCCCCCTGGCTACGCCTATGGCTGACTGCATTTGGAACATCGATAGGCTTTGAACCAGGTCTAACTAAAACAGTTGCGCGCACGATGTGAATAAAAGTTGCAGTTTAAATTTATGTAATGGTCACAGAAGTGAATTAATTATAAAAAAGCGTCGCTAACAGATAATTTCTTGTTTAAATTTGTTTAGAATGAAGAATAAGAAGAATTCGGCACAAATAAAATAATGTAACTAAAGAGCTGAATAATGGAACATGCCTAGACCGTATGCGCGATATATTGTGATAATAGGAAATATTAACAGACTCGCTTATTTAACATTTTACGGTTGATTATATCAAATCACATTTACATTGTGATTCAGTCGCTTTTTAGAAGCAATATGTTTCTAGGTTTCTAATTCAATTCTTAGCACATAGTGCATAACTGCAGTGCTAATTTTCCATTTTATATTAGGGGATTCGGGTACCCGGGTATACCCGGGTACCCGTAGAATACCCGGGTAGTAAAATTATTTTCTACCCGGGTACCCGGGTACTCAGGTACCCGTTCGGGTACCCGCGTGCAGCTCTAGTAATAATAATCAAAAAGTTGTTTATAGACTAAATGGGGAAATTATTTCTAGTGATCCGTTTGTCCGTGATTTAGGAGTTTTGATTCCTCGAAATTTAAAATTTAAGGAACATTATAATTCTTTGATTAAAAAGCTTTCTTTAGATGTATTTTAATATGCAAATCATTTTTTTCGCGTGAAAAAGGTAATCTTGTTAAAGCTTATAGTTGTTATGTTAGACCTTTATTAGAGTATTGTTGCAGTGTATGGAACCCCTCTTATCTTAGGGATATAGATAGACTGGAAGCTGTTCAACGTAGATTCACTAAATATATTTTTGGCTATAATAATATTCTTTCTTACGAGGATCGTTTAACACAACTTAAATTGTGCAGACTTGAATTAAGACGCTTGCAGATTTGTCTGTGTATGATGTATCAAATTATTTGTCATAAATCATGTTTGGAAGCTGATGATTTTTTTGTATTTAATCATAATATTACCCGTAGCATTAATAGATTTAAATTAGTTATACCTACTGTACATTCTAATTTAGAAAAGTTTGATTTCTTTTACAAATACATCGCAGTTTGGAACGATCTTCCTGACATCATTGTTTCTTCCCCTAACCTAAACATATTTAAATCTAGATTAGCAAACTTTGATTTATCTAGATATCTTGTGGGGCGCGCGTAAAACTTGTCATTCCATTGACTCGCATGTCCCTTTACTAATTCGTTATTGCATTTATTATATATCTTGTCATTTTGTATTTTAACAGTTGGTATTAGTAATAAATTTTCTTTCTCTTTTAAAATGATCGTCTCATCGAGGTCTACCAAAGTGTATCATTTGCTAAATTTGGTTCGCACACATATTCGCCAAAAATTCCAAAATGTATAAAAAGATTTTGGGTGACGAAAAATTTGCTGAATCTGATATCGTCTAACATTTACGTGTGGGTTTGATGTTTTATTGTAGTAATAAACGTTATTTTGAAAAGTGCTACTTTTTTCAAATGTCCTGATTTTGGACCAAAGGCATCTGGGCATCCTACCTATGAAGCAAGAGGTCTACGTTTCGAATCTGGTTGGTGACGACTTTCTCCCGCTTCATCAGATGAACTGCATTCATATCTTAATCAGGGCTGGCAAAAACCCAGATTTGAAAATATTGCGTTTTGGGTTTTTGGGGTTTTTGGGGTTTTTGGTGGGTTTTTCGTGGGTTTTTGGGGTTTTTGGTGGGTTTTTGAGGGTTTTTGGTGGGTTTTTCCTGGGTTTTTCCTGATACACACCAGAGTTGACTTCATACACCTGTAAACATTAATTCGGCTGACTTTGTGTCACATAAAGGACCCAACATAAAAAATAGGACACGTTTAAAACAAAGCTTTATTCGAATGTCGCTGCGCTGACCAGTAGGTAATTAAATTACAATCAAGTGATCAAACAAAAGCAAAAAATTGAGCAGACATTTTCAGCTTTCAGGATGAAGCAAAATGAAGAAATAGGGTAGCATTATTCCATAAAGGAAGGACATGCATTTTCAACTTTTTCAAGATAGGCAAAATCAAAAAAATCATTAGCATTCTGAAGAATATTAATGACTAGCTGGATGAAGGCAACCCTACACTTCCGCCTCACTATTATCACATTTATCATCACCCGACCTCAGATCATTTTCATCACAATTTCTACCTACATTTGACTCAGTCTTATTGGGATGACATTGCATTACTGTTGCCAGCCACAGGCTGATTACCTGCAAATTCCAGCCAGGCCAGCATCAAATTAGCCAACCTGGCAAAAACTCAGAATTCAGCCAATGACTCATTAAAGCTAAACTGCCAGGCCAGGCCGCACATCATTATCAACATTTCAATTTAAAAAAGTTACCGTACCCTGCCTTAAAAATTACTTGTTCAATAAAAAGCTTGACACTTGACGGTGGTTAAGAGGTCCAAAACTTGTATTGTCAAAAACATAGTAATCTAGCTCAAAAACTCGTTGTAATGATTTTACAAAAATGCCTTGATTTTTTTAAAAAAGATCCCCATCCAACAAAAACAGTCCCTTCTCCTCCTGTCCAACTTTTGGCTATACAATCCTGTGAATGGGCAGAAATGGGGTATTGTATTGCCCTTTCAGCAAACAAATTCATCTTTTAATCATTAGGATGATGCAGTCAGCATCTTAGATGGGCGGCTGCAAAGGTCTGGGGGTGCAGTGCAAAATTCTTTCAAAAATCAAATATTGACCATAAAAATGGTGTTATGGCAAAAAAGACCATTTTTGAACTTTTCTCGTTGAGCTCTAATGATTGGCATAAAAAACCAAGAAAAACGAAAAAATTTAAAACATGAAATTTCAAGGGTATTGTTTGTTGGGTATTTGCCATTTCTTGTTGGGTATTTTGCCTTCTGGGGATGCATAAACCCCGACGCCCAGCCCAGGGCAGGGGTATAGTCGGCATCACAGATGCTTGCTGCTGAGAGCTGAGTGCTAATGCTGTATAACTGTGTGCTGTGCGCTGTCTGCCTACGGCGCCAGAAGCCAAAAAACAACCTTCAGTCATTTACAATAACTACTAAAACATGATTTAGAGCCTTACATAAGTACCTGCGTCTCAGAATACCAAAAACCCCAAAAACCCAAAAACCCAAGATTTTTAGAACCCCAAAAAACCCACCAAAAACCCAAAAACCCAAAAACCCACTTTTGCCAGCCCTGATCTTAATAATATGTGAACCTGCTACACGAATGCCCAACAAACAACTTATCCTATATAAATAGTTGGTCAATTTTTAAAGACTTTCTTCCTCGCACTTTTCAGACAAGTCAAAAGCCTAATGTTTGTATAATAATTGCCACCTGTAGTGTTTGGAATTCATTTTATAACCAATCCATCGATGAATTTCATTTCATCTAATACTGTAACATATGGTATAATTGTCATTGTTTAATAACTTGCGAATCTGAATCACGCAACATCTCTACTTGCATGTACGACTAATCTGAGGAATAATCCCGTCTGAAAAGGGGTCGGTAAACGAATTTTTTCAGACCATAAGGACTCCTCAAAGATTGGTATTAAAAGCCAAAATAGTGTTAAAACTATATTAATCCATGGTTTCTGTTCTATTTCAAGCATGTTTGAATGAAATTTTTGATTTTTATCCCTTATTGGCCTTCATTTTGTTTCATTTTTCTCAAAAGATTTCTCATTTTTTTTATTTTGCCTCAAACTTTATCCACGTCACGTTTGATCATAGTCGACTGTAGTTACCTATCATAGGTAGCGCGATAGCGCTACCTATAAATACTTGGCCATCCTTTTTTCTTATATGTTTTTCACAGCGAGTGCGAAATTTGTGTCCCCCCTCACAGCTATAACGGCACACATCTGAGAGGTGCGGTTTTTTTAAAAGGTAGATAATAAAAAAACTTAGTGCCCCCATTTTTTTCTTGTTTACACTCAATACCGAGCGCGTCGTGAGTGTGTAAAGTTTACACCAAAAATTCAAATAATTTGCGGAGGGCCAATTTTTTTAAAATGTTTTCCCTAATTAGTAGGTTACGAATCTGGTCTTAAAATTTCTTTACACTCATTGGTTGTTGCACAGGAGTGTAAATTAGACGGTTTTTTTACAGTTTTAATGTGGCCAAGCATATCTAACTCAGTTTTACATTCTATGCAGTCTGATTGGTTTCAAAATGTAGACGGTTAAAAATCTAGGGGAGACTTTTTTTAATTTTTTTCAAAAGTAATATTCTCGAATTTAGAGGCGGTATATTGTAAAGAGTCTAAGACAAAAAAATTTTTCCCTGCCATATTCTCCACTTGGTAAACAAAACGTGGTAACTACCCTTAAAATGTGCCTCGTCTTAAGCGCTACACGTCAAAATTTATTTTGTTTTTTACAATCAATATTGCGTTATTAGTGCAAGTGTAAACTTTACACTGAAAACATTTTTTCCGCCCATAGAGTCGTGGATGATGAATTTTTTTAAAAATGTTTTCTCTAATTAGTAGGTTACGAATCTGGTCTTAAAATTTCTTTACACTCATTGGTTGTTGCACAGGAGTGTAAATTAGACGGTTTTTTACTGTTTTCATGTGCAAGAGCATATCTAACTCAGTTTTACATTCTATGCAGTCTGATTGGTTTCAAAAGGTAGACGGTTATAAAATCTAGGAGAAACTTTTTTTATTTTTTCTTAAAAAGTAATATTTTCGAATTTAGAGGCGGTTTATTGTAAAGAGTCTGAGACAAAAAATATTTCTTTCCCTGCCATATTCTCCACTTAGTAGAAAGAACGTGGTAACTACCTTTAAAATCTGCCTTGTATTAAGCGCTACACGTCAAAATTTATTTTGTTTCTTTACAATCAATATTGCGTTATTAGTGCAGGTGTAAACTTTACACTGAAAAATTTTTTCCGCCCAGAGCGTCGTGGATGATAAATTTTTCTAAAAATGTTCTCTGTGAGGTCAGAATAACGAATCTGACCTTCAAACTTTTCTACAATTAACACAGAGTACCAGGGGTTTAAACTTTACACTCTAGTGGATGAGTAAAAAAACAGATTTTGTCCAAGATTTCTCTGCCAACTTTTTCGGTTATGAGTTGAGATAATTTAAATAGATAAATATAAAGTAACTTTTAAGGGCTACACGTCGAAGCAAACCGCGTTCAAAAAAACGTAATATTGAGTTGTTTATGGGGTGTAAAGTTCGAAATCTGAGGTGTAAAATAGGCGAAAAAAACAGGTTTTTTTCGTATTTAATTGGTAAATCATATCAAATATTTCGCGGAACATAAGTTTGGCACATACAAACGTACTACAATCAAAGGGCTACAAACTGGCCCAAACCGAATTTATTTACACTCAATAAATAAATTCGTTCGGTTCAGATTTTTAAAGTTTACAATGTGGTGGACAGTGAAAAATACGTGTTTGTCCATATTTTTGTTCGCCACCCCTTAAAAAGAACTTTATTTTTATCCTATTCGACCTCTCCCGACTTCTTCACTTCATATTTTTGTTCGCCACCCCTTAGAAAGTACTTTATTTTTATCCTATTCGACCTCTCCCGACTTCTGAACAGAGAAAGTGGAGTGTAAATAAATTCGGTTTGGGCCAGTTTGTAGCCCTTTGATTGTAGTACGTTTGTATGTGCCAAACTTATGTTTGTAAACTTTACACTGAAAAATTTTTTGGGAAAAAATCGGTTTGGGTTTTTTGAAACAGATGAAAAAAAACCGATTGATTGCCCCAGATGTACATTCTTGTGCTCAATTTCCATACGCACGTACACGACCCTTAAGCGCAACGCTTAAGTGAGTCGCCCGGGACCACCTTCCCCTAAAAATTATCATATTTTTCATTCCATTCCCACACATATTTTCAATCAAAATCCGGGATAGGAAAATGGGTACTCGGGCTTAATGCGACTTGAGTACGAATTGGTATGTGTGTTATCATATCTTACGTGTGTTAAAAGATCATATGTGTGTCTCATATTTGTGCCTGTCTCGTTTGTACATACCTTTACCCAGGGGCGGATTTAGGGTGGGGCGGCCGCCTCCCCCATTGGCCCAAAAAAGTGCGCAAAATTAAGCATTTTTAAGCGATTTTTAGCGATTTTCGGGTTAAAACGGCTAATTTTTCCGCCCAAGTCAGGGTTCCGCCCCCTTAGGGGTACCGCCCCCCTTAGGAAAATCCTAGATCCGCCACTGCCTTTACCGTAAGCTTTTGCCCATAGGCCTATTGTCGTATTCATAGATCCTTTTCATCTCTTGGTTCGTGTTGTTACGCCTCTTTTTCCGCATCAGTTAAAACTGCGTGCGAGCGCAGTTTTGACGGCACTTTAAGATTTTACATTTTACAATTAGTTTTTGAGCCTGAGAGCCTCTCCGCCAGCTTCCGCGCTGAGCGTATCTTTTTTTCTTTTCGTCGCCGTACGTGAGCAGACTCCGTACGTGCCTTTTTATCTGCTTGGCTGCAGAACTCGTCTGTTAGTTTTCCTGCGTAGTGTGCACGCTTCTTTTCGCCGTACGCTTTGTTTTTAATCATTCGTGTTTGTGCCAATTGGCATCAGTTGTTGTATGCCTTTGGCAGGGCTTTGTGCCCTTGTTTAATTACATTGTTCGATTTTACCCGATTAGCGTAACACGACGGTCAGCAGCATGTATCCTCCATGCTGTCGCTTTTTAATTGCTTCATAATTTTTCTGTCCAAAAAATATTATAAAAATTAATTATTTAATTAACGATGCTGGGCTCGGTTGAATTTCCGTGCTGTTGAATTCTGTCCTTGTGCTACACTATACTTAGGAACCCTTAATATTTTCAAGCACCGGAATTCGGTCCAAAACAAGTTAAATAATAATCTTTTTGAGCCCTCAATTAGGTTTCCGGGGAACTTACTTTAATTAGGTACTTAATCTCAAAGGGGTTAAGTAAGTAAGTTTCACTAGGTGCGTGCGTAGAGGGACGGGCTACCTTGAATAGGCCGGGCCGCTTACCCCGAATCGCCGGCTGGTGATCGACCTCCTAAAAAGGGCGAGAACCCCCGTGTGAGCGCATAAGCTTGAGATTCGGGTTAAGTAAGCGAAGTGAACGTAGCTTGAGCCTACGTTAACACATCTGATATTTATTTGTCCTTGGGCCATTGTGGAGACTTAATTTTTTCATAAATGTTGATCGTAATATCAGAATAACGAATCCGACTGAAATTTTCTTTAAACTCTGTGGTTGTGTAAAGTTTACACTGCCTATTAACTCAACTCTTGTTCTAGAGCCTTGCGGAAGCTTAATTTTTTTCAAAATGTTCTACGTAAAATCAGAATTGAGAATCTGACTATTAGTTTTCTCTACACCTAGTAGTTGTGTTAAATTTGCACTAATCATTTGTTGTTAAAATGTAGTTTATACTACAAATTTATTTTACTTCCAAATCTGAGCGTTAGTGTTCCTTACACTTGAAATTTGCGCAAAGTTAATGCTGAAAAACTTTGATCTGTTAAAATAATGTAAGGTTGTCTTGTTTGAGAAGGATAATGCTGATGTTAAGAACAGTATTGCTTTCCGTGTTTTCGGACTGCTGTCATTATAATGGCATGTTACTGTATGTGTTAACTGACTGATGTACTCAAATCATACTAATTAAAAGCGGGGTACTAGCAAAGAAAAATGCTCCGATGGAACAAAAAAGATGAATATACTTGGAATTGTGGATTATTAAGGATGTAAAAGGATGGGACTAGGAAAAATCTACCTAAAGTCGCAAAATCTGCTAAAAATCACACTTTCTCTAAGCAACGCAAAAAATCGAAGTATATTCTGCGGCCAACAGATTAAAATAAATATTTAACCATAAAATGATTGAAAAAGCAGCACATTAGCTACGCAGTAGCTATGGGAAATGATGTTGAGTAAACTAACTGTCTTTCTAAGCCAATTGAATGAATGGTTTAAAACAGTAGGAAACACTTAAGTTGACTTGAAACAGACTAGATGTAGGTACACTAGCATGCCCTTAAGGATTGTGTGCACTAATCAATCGGCCGCTGCTTTGCTTGCTTTAATGCTCAGAACAAAATAAAACAACTTTAAATACAATACCACTTAATTTTCTATCGATCAGGATACGAAGCTAGTCAGCGTTGCTACTTGCCATTAATTTAAAAAATAAACATTACAGATTTCGTTTATACACTCTTATCTGAAACTTTGAACATTATTTAAAAAAGACACTTTTTAGAGGCTGCAGAATATACTTCGATTTTTTGCGTTGCATAGAGAAAGTGTGATTTTTAGCAGATTTTGCGACTTTAGGTAGATTTTTCCTAGTCCCATCCTTTTACATCCTTAATAATCCACAATTCCAAGTATATTCATCTTTTTTGTTCCATCGGAGCATTTTTCTTTGCTATACATAGTCTGTTTCACACAAAGTTCGGTCATAAATTTAAAACCATCTCCGACAATAAGCTGTCAGATTGCGATTATTGCATTGATCTGATATATAATTATCGTACCCTCGGCTTACTGTCGATGAAAATTCTTAAAATTTATGCACGAAGTTATGTGAAGCAGACTATCCGTGTTCTTTGCTGAGATACATGCATAGAAAATTGAAAAAGCTCAAAAAATACACAGACTTCTATAATCGGAGACGTCATGATGTTATTCACAATGTATGTAAACATTCACTTAAAACAAAATATCAAAACAAAGTACAATATTGCACCACGAAGTTCTCTTCGTCATGAAAAATTTCAGGAAGGCTATAGTCTGTTATGTATGTATAACTTAGTGGTTTTCTCTCGAATTTAATCCGCTTGAATTAGGCTAGAAGGTGGTTTAAAATTTTGATGCACTTATGCGGCTTGACAATGGCAAACTCTCATATAATTCGGTAAATATAATTTTCTAATAATATGATTTTCTAATAACATAATTTTCTAATAATACGCATTTTTATGTTCTGAGGGCTTTTTAACAATTGTACAGGGTGGCTGGCGCGCGTGATTGTTTTTCGATAGCTGCATCAGTTTTCATTTATATAACATAAAGCTTTACCAGATACCAGATAATGAAGCAATCGTAACAGTTTTATCTTGCAAAGTTTTGCAGTGTCAAATTATGTATACCGCGAGAAATACACTTTTATGCGATCACTACTGTTTTTTCGAAATTTAAATAGACGAAGAGACTTTTTTGCAAAACTTTTCCGTGGATTTCGAGTCTAACTTCAACAAGGCGTTAATAATCTGACTTTTCAGTTCCTGAATGTTTATTGGGCACCTTCTGTATGCTTCAGATTTAATAAACTTCAAAGAAAAATCGCACAACGTTAATTTAGGAGAATGATGAGGCCAAACCAATCATGCTTTTCTTTGTAATTTATGACAGCTAATGTGTAGCAAAGTGCAACCTTTGAACATTCAAAATTGGAAAAATCGCGTTATTTGCGTTTTTAATTATGTTAAAGTTGAAATACCTACGCTTAAAAGTTTTGCTCAACTGAAAATGATTGTGCTCACACAAAAGTGTAATACTCCTAAAATATAGATTCTGACAATGTAAAACTTCACATAATAAAACTTGTATGGTTCCTTTGCGGAGCGTAGTCAACAATAATTATTCACAATCAATGCGTCAATTTTTTCAGCTCTTAAGCCTGCCTCAGAAGTAAATTGTTAATTGATTATTTAAATCATTAATTAATTGTCGGCGATATCTACGTTTTATTCACTGAATATTTAAAACATTTTATAATAGTTTTGATTTCTATATAAAAAGCAATCATGTGCATGTATACCTACTCGATATATACCTACATACGTAATGCATGCATGTGGGACATTTTGCCTAATATTGTCAATAATAATGATAAAATTAAATTAAATGAAAAACTGTAAAAATGAAAAATTAAAATAAATAGAATAATAAAACAATACTTAAAAACAATTGGGAGTAAAATTAGGAAAAATATCAGTGAAACTACAACGTAATAAAAATTACTCCATAAAAATCATGCAAATACAAAAAAACATTTTTTGAATACCGGAGGTTTTGTTCTCCCTTCCTCAAGTTTTTTCCAACCAAATTCGAGATAAGTAATTCATAATTTTTATCTAATTAATTTATTCCCAATTCAAAAATTAATTATATAATCATTTAATTAATTAATAAATTAATTAATTAATTAATTAATTAAATGATTATTAAATAATTCATTTAAATTTATTAGTTTATTAATTTTGATTAATTTATTTTATTTAATTTTCTAGTCTACCTCATTTTGCAGTTTTTAAGCTGGTTTGTGGGTAAGTCTGAGCGCTTGACCCAAAATGGCCTCATAACTGATTTTAGCTAAAACAGCGTGTTTCTTGGGAATTTCAAGCATTTCTGTAAGAAAAATTAGATTTTCATCAATTTCCGGCCTTCATTTTGCCGTTATTGTTTGCGGAAAATTAGCAATCTTTTTCGCTGGAGACGTACACACAAATGCTTGCTTCATTTGTTAATATTCTTACCCATGCTCCGACTAAAATAATTTTTTATGCTTGTTCGTCATAAGGCTTTTTGCATTTAATCGATAAATATGAACCTTTTTATTAGACTAGCAGCTAATTCAGAGTGTTTTGCGGACAAGCGAGCTCTTAGATAATAAAAAAAGATTGATTCAAAAAATTTCGAAATATGATAAGAAAAATAAAATAAAAACAATAACAACAATAAAATCAATGACAAAAATAATAAAAACAAAATAAAGGATAATTTGATGAGAAAAATATGATAAAAAATACAAAAATATAAAAAATACTTGCATGCAGAAACTGGTTTAAACGGGTGGGGGTCATACAGCAACCAAATTCTGGGAATTGGGGCGTGTAAAACCGGCAAAAATCCCAAAAAACATGCCAAAAAATTGATTCTGGGGTTCATTGATTTTTAGGGGTTTGCCGGATTCTGTTGGTGTAAACCCACTGAACCCCCTCCCTCACGCACATGTGTGATATGGGTGGGCGCCCACCCCTAATGATTCGACATAGTTGGCAGATAACGAATTCTTATAAGATCCTCAAGGGAATTCTTTAATCTTTTTTTCATTCTCTGGTTGGCAGTCTACGAGTGATAATTTTGAATAGTCTTTTAATAAATCATTCACTAAGTTAGGATTGGCCTTACCTTCAGTTTTTTTCATTACTTGTCCTACAAAAAAGCCAAATAAATTTATATTTTTGAACAAAAAAACAAATATTGATAATAAAAAAGATGAAGTAAAGAAAAAAATGTGGCGTGGTACTCAGGTATTATCACTGAAAAGCAAATCATCTGAGACTTTATTGACATTAAATTACCTTAGTGATTTTGATAGTAAGCTAAAGAATAGTATCAATTGGCAAGAGATTGTGCATGGAGTTTTATTAGAAAAAGTAGGGTGTCTTAGGGATTTACAATGCTACAAGGAAGCAGAGGAAAACAAACTGACTCCTGAAGATTACAGGGCATTAACACCGTTACTTTCAACGCATATTAATCCATACGGTTTGTTCCCAATTGATTTTAACCAACGTATATTAATATATTCGCAAGCTTGGTCGGGGTTTTACCGATGACAATAATAAACCGTACTCCTGTGAGAGAAAAAGCCAAATACTTTTTGAAGGATTTAAAAAAGGAACAACCAGATTATAATTACTTGAGAGAATTATTTAGACATATTCGTAAAGAACTCGATATAACAGTAGACAATAGCACCACAAAGAAATTACCATTATTTTATATTAATTTTTTAATAGCTAGTATCTATTTTAAGCCTAGTTCTTGTAATATAGACGACAAGAATGATGGCAGTAGGTAGTTTAAGATCAAATTAATTGAGTCATTGCAATTCAAACATTTATGCATAGCCTTGCTGATTACATAGAAATAAGCAAATATTTAGAATGCATGATGCTTAAACTAAATTAATAGCATACTAAGCTCTCATATATGCTATACATAAAATAGGAACAGGTAAGTTCTGTAAATGCCTATTTGATCTGGCTCTTGGTGGGGTTTACCATGCGTAGCTTGTTACCAACCTACCGGTATGCTCTATTTCTGCAAAGATATTCAAGATTGAACATTTTAGTATAATCTCATTTTTTTGAGAAGCTACTTTTCTAGATGATAAAGTGTTGGTAAAAGTAGTGATAAATCTGCTCATAGTAGTTTCTGCTCTATTACGAACCCAATAGTTATTCTTATTAGTCCAAGCATCAAAGTCTTGCTCTTGGTATTTACTAACATGTTCATTACGTTTGATAATATGCGGTTCGACAGAATCAAGATCAACAACTGCATTACCTCTAGGCAACGCAACTAGTTCTATGCCATTTTGCACGCTTTTCTTATATGCTCCTTGAGTATCATAAGCTCTATCTCCTAAAACTTTACTTAATTGATTGGGAACAGCGTCTACCAATTGATTAAATACCAAATGAGTGCCTAATGATTTCTGGTTGCCGTTGATGGTGATTTCTCAAATCTTTCCTGCGCTTCGCGTTGGATATTACTTATTAATGACTTGACGGCTTGATAGCTAAAATTTGCGCCAGGAATAAGTTTTGGTAGCAACAAACATTTTTATGGTTCCTTAGACGATATTTCAGCCTATTTTGCATTCCATTTTAAGCATAAATTCTTAAAATTTTCGACGCTTCGCTCAAGTGCTATATAGGTTGTGTACATATCGCCGTGTCTCATTTCTCCGACCGTCCCGATTCTCCGACCAATCGTGTAGAACGCTATTTTTATACATTTTTAATTCCCGATTCAGAAACCGTCCCGTTTCCCCGTCCGTTCCTATTCTCTGACCGTTCCGATTCTTCGTTCAAGCTAAAGGTTGACGAGCGTGAGGAACAAGTTAAGTTTTGGAAATGCATTCGGCTGCACAACACGTGGTAAGTACAAGCATGTGAAGTACTCGGATACTTATTCACTTAACCATTGTAAAGATCACGACGAAATTCTGCTCCGATTACAAAAATATAAAAAAAATGGAAAATGCAAATTACATATCACAGTAAAACATATTTGGCGTCGGCTTCCGAACGTATAATACGATTATATCTACCTGATTTAATTACGAGTACAAAGAGCCTGAGCTACATATATACATAGGTAAGGTGACAATTTCAGTTAGGCTCATACGTGGGCAGCAAGAAAATTCTGGGGGTGCAAGGTTTTTTGAAGGTCAAAAAATGGCCTTAAAAATGATGTTATGGCAATAAAAAACCATTTTTCCACGTTTCTCATCAAGCACTATCCATTGGCATCAAAAAATTGCGAAAAAAACGAAAGAAATTTTCAAAAATTGAATTCTGGGGGAAGTATTTTGATTTCTGGGGGTATTTTGGTTTCTGGGGGGTGCGTACCCCCCAAACCCCCCACGCCCAGGTGTGGTTACGCTCTGTGCACGTATTCAATCCGTAGATTTTGATTTTTTCACAATAGGATTTACAAAATTAGGCTTGTTCATTATATATCACTTGATTCTTTAGAACATAACCTAACATCTTCAAGTACACATATACAAGTAAGCAGGTAATATAATAATTTACACACTAAGTTAGCCCTCCTAATTCATTCTTTGTACCTACTCTTGAACCAAATAGATGGATCAGGATCACTTTCATGCTTGATTCCTTTGTAAGAAAATACCCTCTGCCCTAGGCGTGTTTTGACTATTTGTTATCAGCGGCTATTGCCCGACCTACCACCATGCACATCATCCTATGATTTGAAACAAAACAATAGTTGCCTAAACCTATAGCAGAAACATTTTTGCTGCACTTGATTCAAATCTGCAACTATCTATTGAAATTCTATATTTCCGAAGTTTTAGTAGTCTCATCACCGCATATGTACAGCACAGCCGATCTGGGGGTGTCAGCCAGTTCAGGGAGGTCAAAAAATGAGCTTTTTTGAACCAAAATAATCTTGAAAACTGGTACCTATGCATGCTAAAACGGCGTTTAAACGACGTTATTCTAGAACTTCTTTGTCAACTTCAAGCGCATTAGAAGAAAATTCATAATTGTCATCAATTTTTCCTTCATTTTGCATAATTTTCTTGGAAAATTTCTTATTTTTCCATTCTGGGAGGTCTAGACTCCCTAAACGCCCGCCCCTCCACGTTGCATGTCTGCTGATCACCATACATGGGCAGCAACACAATCCTGGAGTATGAATCGTTTTAAACTGGCATAAATTGCAAAAATATGTCGAATATTCAATTTTGGAGTATAATAAGGCGTGCATATAGTTGAGCTTTTTAATTCATGGGAGACGATAGTTTTAAGTCAGATATCTCGACAACTCAGATGAACAAAAAGAGTGGTGTTTTCTAGTGTTTCTTCCGTCTAAACCGTGGAAAGCAATTCTTTTTAATTTATAAAAATAATTTTAATTGCACTAAAAAATTGCTCAAAATTATATTAAAACTCAACCCTGAAAAACGTGTTGGTCTGTATTTAATTCCGGTACATATCAATCACGGGAAATGAATAAATATGTGAGGAGCGCCGGAAAATGTTGATATGTTACTCATTGTTTTACGTAAACTTGGGCTTTTTAGAAGACAAACAGCTACGCAAAAAAATTACAAATCCGGCGTGAAGTGCCCAAAAATTTTGTGGACAAGCATAAAAATATGGTGTATCTATCTAATAGTCTTTCAACTGCGCTAGTATTCCCAATTTTTTCCTCTGGGAGTGCTTGTGAAAAGTACTCGTAATTCCAGAATTTTTGGGAAATTAGTCCCTTTTTTCCCTTACCACAGCTTCCTACTTGTTCTGGGGTCCATCAATTTTCGAAGGGATATCTGATCCTGAGAAGTCCAGCTTTCTAAACCCCCAATGCATGTGAGCTTATCGTGTTTAAATGACATGCTGGTCTGCTTCAAACCAAAGATATGAAATTCATTTAAATACAAGCGATCTTAAATTAATTCGGCATCATCAATGGAGGACTATCAGAATCAACATTGATACCACATATGCAACACTTTTAACAAGAGAGATACAATGAAAAATTCAAGTTGGAAAAAGCTTATTAACAACACAAGATAAATAATTCAAGACCGTTTTGATGTTTGCATTGCACAACTAATTGGTTGCAAGCAGTGATGCAAATTCTGGGGTGCTGAAATGATAAAGTGCCTTTTTTGGGCCAAAAAATGATAGTTACGCGTCAAAAACATCTTTTTTCGGTGTTTCTGTTGATGCTCTATCTTTCTAGAGCATAAAAACAACTAATTTAGAAAAAAGTCAAAAAAGTCGAACAAATTGAACGGTAATATAGTCGCGAAATGCCGAAAAATTTGGCACTTCTGAGCAAATAGGTAGCTAAAAACGCTTACGAAATCACCTTTTATACAAACTTTAGAAAATTTTTGGGAATTCCCGAAAAATCGCGAATTCTGGGGGAGGAAAGAAAGTTTTTGGGGGAGAAGGTGAAAATTTTTTAATGGGAGGGGTGAACCCCCAAACCCCCAAGATCATGTATGGTTGAAAGAATTTCTGATGCTAATTTGAAAGATCACGAATATCTGCAAGTTTCACTTCTTTACCTCATATGTTATTTTTTGAGGGTCCCCTTAGTATAATTGTACCTACAGCTCGATTTTAAATGCATTAATACATGACCCTCAAAAATCGATTAAGTGAATTTCCTAATGAGATGATCAACGGATTGATGAAATTTTTCTTTTGAAGAGTGGTCAAATACTCCAACTCCAGATTTTGATCTAAAACATGTGATCAAGAAATAGTGCATTAATGCGCTTGCATGTTAATCCAATACAAATACAATTCATCAAGTGCATCTTTTAAATGGATTAATTAAAAATGAAAAAATATGTAAAAAATATGGAAAAGACATTTGAGTGAAATCGGACAATATTAGCATTAGCAATAATAAAACTTCAAAGTTGCCAATTTTTGATATTGAAATATAGGCGCAGTCTCATATGGGTACATGCCCCCAAACCAAAAATAAAATCTGAAAATAATTTTTTTCTCGCTCTTCTCATTTGTAGGCATCTTCTTCTAAAATTCGTGAGAGTTTTTTAAGTGCGATAACTATCTCTTTAGCCACAAGCACACATTTCACACTGCGTAAGCCAAGCTCATTAAAGCGAATGGTTTTCTGAATCGAATAGATTATTCAGACCTATGTAAGGCAGCGCACCATGTTGACTGTAAGTTTATGATCCCTATTTAGTCCAGTACGTAATCCAGATGCAGGTCGAAATAGCAAGTAGATTTTCATCAAGACAAGGAAAAGATGTTATTTACGCTACCAAGTTGGCAACTTGACACCATGCTTGTACATATGCAGCTATTACTAAACAGTCCACAACAATCATTTAAAACAGCGAAAAATTTTTCATTCTTTACATTTAGTTAACTAGTCAACTTTATTTTAACTTCGTTAATTTGAATTAACTAGTTAACATTGTTGTTAGTTAGTAAAGATATAGTTAACAAAAATTCAGTTAACTACGGCCTAAAAGGGCGTAGTTAACTAACTACATATCTCAGTGAACTATATAGTTAAGTATGCCAACACTATAGTCTGTTTCACATAAGTTTGAGCATGAGTTTTAAGAATTTTTTCGGAAGTAAGCCGACAGATTACGATAATTATATATCAAATCAATGCTACAATCGCAATCTATCAGCTTCTTGTCGAACATAATTTTTAAAAGTTATGCCGAAAGTTGTGTGAAACAAACTATAGTTCAACGGTTTATTTATGTTCGCTTAGTGCTACCATCACATTTGAAAGCGCAGTCGGGGAAACGGGATGGTCGAAGAATCGGGAAAGTAGGAGAATCGGGACGGTCGGATAAACAGGACGATCGGAGAATCGGGATAGTCGAAGAATCGGGGCACAATCATACATATTGCTCTAAGTGAACAAATACTGGGAATCGAGTAGCAATTCAAGCCACTGATAGTCATTCTGCCAGTCGCGAATTTCTTAGAGCTTCGCGTCGGATTTTCGCTCAAATAAGCGTATTAACAAATTTTTCGCACATTATTGTCAAAAATTTTGAAATTTATTTGAAAATGTTGCGCCAAATTGACTTTAAATAAAAGTAAACAATATAAAACGGCGAAAAAAACTTTATTCCTCACATAAAAGGCGACTTTTGGACCTATTTCTGACTATTTTAGGAGAAGTGGTGGTACCAACCGCCCCCACTTTTTCTTTTTTGTACAAAAACTTTGATTTTTCTTTGTACAAACGAAAATCGGCCAAAAACTGCCTATATTTGTACAAAGATGCACAAATATCGCTCCAGAAGTCTTTGTACGGTCCTCAAAATCTTTGTCCCATACAAAAAAAACAGTGCCACCCTTTCCTTTACGAAAGTTATAGATCTGCCACTGCTTGCATTATTTAAATTCATAGGTTAGCACTTTTTGAATGTCTAGGTACACATGACATTGCATGTAGGTACATATGTAATAATTACCATGAGTGGGATCACACTTAGGTACATATTTAATTTTTTTGCTTGTAAAAAGTGCGCGCATAGCAACCGCGCCTATTTGTTCCTGATAATGCTTTTTCGCAAGCGCATGTATCATCCAGACGTGCTCACCCGCTTGACACTAATAATAACTCAAATTTTTATTTACGATCTTGCGCATGAATGGTGTTCCGATTTTCCGACTCGCAAATTCTCAGAGAGAAGTCCATACGCACAGCATTACAGGAGACCGATTAAATCATTTCACATAGAATTGGCACTTGAAATAAAGTTCAAGCTCGTAATTGCAACAAGCTCTTTAAAAAATTGTCCTGTCGGGCACGAAGGCAGGGATACATACATCATACATATGTCCTACATGCTTTTCAATTAAGAAGATGTTGTTTTCGTTAGGACCATAACGCACAGCGTAGCCGGTGTGGAGGGTCAGTCGATCAAGGGAGGTCAGTCAGTGAGTTTTTAGGCCAAAGCAGCCTCAAAATTGGTATAAATGCTAAAATAGCGCAAAACCTATGTTAATTAACAGTTTCTGGTCAATTTTGAACGCTTTGAATAAAACTTGTGATTCTCGTTCATTTTGTCCTTTATTTTGCCCCAGTTTCCCCGAAAAATGTCCCATTTTTTCATTTTGAGGATGTAACCTACTCCAAATTCTCTATGTGCGTATCTTACTTAGGACTTGTTCACTCCTTGAAATCCCAAATCGGTTCATTATATTTAGATACATAGGTGAGCGCTAAAAGTCTGTTAGGGGCCATTCAAGGATACATATGTGTACATGACTATTTATCTATGAAACTTATGTTTTGAGCTTTTGCTTATCAGTGAAAAATCGCAAATTCGACTGTTAAGTATGGAAAAATAAGATCAAAATTTTTTCTCGTTTTTTCCATTTAAAAATGATAGTAAATCACGTGAATTTCAGCTGTAAGAATGCAAACAGATGCTAGATTTTCTATTTGATTTATACAGAGAGCGAAAATTCAGCGATGTCTTAAGGATTATCGAGTATCAGTGCGCAGTAAGAGTCGGTCAATATGTTTCTGATTTGGTTTATCGTTCTATCAAAATCTCAAAAAGTTTTGAAGCATATGACGGCATTCCGAATTCACAGGTTTTTTGTATTTGTGATAGGTACAAATGTATATTGTTATAAGTCACGCCATAAAAAATTAAGCCCGTCATTCAGGGGTGAAGAGAGTATTCACTCTTAAATTTTTTCAGAGTCGCTTCAATAGATTCAGAAGCATTCTTGAATTTCAGACTGTGTCCATTTTTAATCAACACTTGAGAAAGTTTTGAAAATTCGCAGGAAATAGTAAATTATTACTGTTAAAACGACGCTTTGACATTTCCTTTTTTCTGAGAAGAAGGGCTGTTCGAAAGTCGATTAATCGCGACCAAGAAATTTATTGAAGTTTGTACTGCGTTTTTCTTTACCAGTCAACTCTAAATACTATTAAATTGAGTTAAAATCATAGGTTGCGCGTTAGTGCGTACCAAACAATATACTTGTGAACCCCAACATACATATATTCCCCTCACAGCAATATTGGGACATATATGGGAAATGCGGTTTTTTAAAATAGATAATAAGAAACTCGATGGAGCTTTTTTTTACACTCAATATTGAGTTTGTAGTGAGTGTGTAAAGTTTTGGCGTAACGTTATAACATATAGCCAATTTTGGTGGTTTTTCACCGCGGCTTGTGAACAAATCGGTATTAATGCCTCAAACAATTTAATGCTTTTGAATTATAGAGGTAGAAATGCTCCAGATGGCACTCTTTTGTTTTTTGAATTTCGTATTAGTTCTCGAATGGGAGTGTAAGGAGTGTGAAAATCAGGGGGTAAAAATACACATTTTGGTTGAGTATTCGACTTGTTTATGTCTGCCAGCAACCCCGGTTATGAGCATACATAGGCAGCACCAAAATTCGGGGGAAGGGTGTGCGTGCAAGATTTTTCAAAGGTCAAAAAATGGTCTTAAAAATATTGATAGCGAAAAAACACAATTTTTCAACATTTCTCATCGATCACTATCCATTGCCATCAAAAAATTACTAAAAAGTTGTCAAAAATTGAATTCTGGGGTAAGTATTTCGGTTTCTGGGGGTATTCGGCCCTCTGGGGGTGCATACCCCCAACCACCCCTCCCACGCCCATGTGTGGTTATGAGTCACAAGAAATGTTTTCTGACAGAAATGTACTACGGCTTAAGGGCTACTTTCTGCTTACCAGCAAACTTTTTCACACTCAATACGGAGCTAGGTCTAGGGGTTTAAACTTTGCACTCTAGTGAATAGGGTAAAAACAGATTTTGTCTAAGTTTTCTCTACCAACTTTTCCGCAAGTCGGTATAAATTGAAAAAATAGAATTAGTTTCTAAGGGCTACACGTCGCAGCGAACCGCTTTAAAAAACGCAATATTGGGTTATTTATGGGGGTGTAAACTTCGAAATCAGGGGTGTAAAATGGGCGAAAAACACGTTTTTTTCCCTATTTTCGTCGCAAAATCTGTTAAAAATCATAAATTCTCTAAGCAACGCCAAAAATCGAAGTATATTCTGCGGCCTAAAAAATGTAACCATCTTTGAATAATTTTCCATGCTTCACATAAGATTGTACAAATTATAATCTAAAATGTAAGAGTATTCTTTTTGTTAATTGCTGCAAGTAGCAACGCTGACTTGCTTCGTATAGTGACTGATAGAAAACTAAATGCAATTGTATTTAATGGTGTTTAATTTTGTTATCATGATCATTATAGCAAGCAAACCTGGCGTCGATTGATTAGTGCACACAATCATTGCGGGCATGCAAATGTACCAACATGTAGTCTGTTTCACGTAAGCTTACGCGTTTCCTGCTACTTTAAACCAACAATTTCTTTGATTGTCTTGAATTCGTCTATGTTTGCTATTTTGTTCAATTGGCTTACAAAGTCGCCCCTAGTTCATTCCGTCTAGTTTCCAATCGCTACTGCATAGCTAACTTGCTGCTTTTTCAATCGTTTTTTGGTTCAATAGTTTAGTTCAATCCGATGGCCGCAGAATAAACTTCGATTTTTCGCATTGCTTAGAGGAAGTCTGATTTTTAAGAGATTTTGTGAATAAGGCATACATGTACATAGGTAGCTTTTGATAGTCCCCTCCTTTTACATCCTTAATAATCCACAATCCCAAGTATATTCTCTTTTTTTGTCCCATCGGAGCATTTTTCTTTGCAAGTATATATCATAGGTAGCGTGTTAGCGCGTACCTATGATACATATACTTGGGTACCCCCAACATATGTCCTGTGTACCCCCTACAGCAATACTGGGACACTTCTGTATTGCGCAGTTTTTCAAAAGATACATAATAAAAAATTCGATGTAGCTTTTTTGTTAATATTTTTTACACTTCTACCGGTGTGTAAAGAGCCTGTAAAGTTTTACTGTAACGTTATAACATACAGTCTTTTTAAAAATTTTGGACGGTTACACGACTTTGCTAAATTGCATTCTGTTTAGTCAGCTTTTTTAAATTAGAGACAATTTATTTTTTAAAAATTAGCTTATTTTTAGAGTTGCAGTTTAAAGAGTATAAAGAATCTGAGGATGAAAAAACACATTTTGGTTACCTTTTCGTCTGCTAACAACTTGGGTCATGAGATTTAAGAAATTTTTTCCAGCAGAGATGTACTACGATTTGAGAGCTACTTCCGGCTTACCTGCAAACTTTTTTTACACTCAATATGGAGTTAGATCTAGGGGTTCAAACTTTACACTCTAGTGGATGGTGTACAAAAGAGGTTTTGTCTCACATTTCTCTGTCAACATCTCCGGTTATAAGTCGGGACAAATTTAATGTAAAAAATTGAAGTATCTTTCAATGGTTACACATCGCAGCAAGTCGCGTTTTAAAAATTCAATATTGAGTTATCTCTGGAGGTGTAAAATTCGAAATCAGGGGTGTAACATTGGGCGAAAAAAACACGCTTTCTTCCATTTTTTGATTGGTTAATTTCTCAAATCGGATGTGGAACAAAAGTTTTTCACATATGAACGTGCTACAATTTAAATGCTACAAACTACTTTAAACCGAATTTCTTTGCACTCAATGGAGAGTTAGGTTCAGATTTTTAAAGTTTACAATGTCATGGATGGTGGAAAAAATACGTTTTTGTCCCTGTTCTTGTTCGGCTTCCTCTCCGAATAGAAGTCCGAACAAGTCTAATATAAAAATAAAGTACTTTCTGAGAAGTACACGTCGCAGCAAATTGTGTTTATTTACATCAATATTGAGCTTTTTCGGGAGGTGTAAGGTCAAAAATTGGGGGGTTGTCATACGTCATACGTCAGTAGGGCGCGTTTGTTCACACTCAACACTGGTGTTTAGTGATTTACAGCCAATATTTATTTGTCTTTAGACCATTGTGGAGAGTTAATTTGTTCATAAATAATGATCGTAGTATCAGAGCAATATCAGCATAACGAATCCGACTAAAATCTTCTTTACACTCGGTTGTTGTCTTAAAGTTTACACTGAAAATTTAGTTTCTAGAGCGTTATGGAAGTTTAATTTTTTTCCAAAATGTTTTCTGTAATGTCAGAATTACGAATCTGACTGTTAGTTTTCTCTACACATAGTAGTTGTGTAAAGTGTACACTATTCATTTATTGTTGATCAGTAAAGTTTACACTACAAATTTATTTTACATCCGGAGCGTTGCAAAACGTGAATTTTTTTTCGAATGGTGTTCCGTAAGGCCAGGATTAAGAATCTGACTGTATGTTTCTTCACAACCGGTAGTTGTATACAGTTTACACTGAAAATTGACTTTACTCTCAGAGCTTTGCAAAAGCTTATTTTTTCTAAATTTTCCATGTAATGTCAGGATTACGAATCTGAGTGTAAGTGTTCTTGACAACCAGTAGTCACGTGAAATTTACGCTAAAAAAATTTGATCTGTTTGAATAAGGTGAGGTTGTTTTGTTCAAAAAAGATAATGCTGATGTTCAGAACAATATTGCTTTCCGCGTTCTTGGACTGTTGTCTTTATTGTGGCATAGTACTGTATGTATTTACTGACTGATTTACTAAATCATGCTAATTAAAAGTAGGGTACTAGCAGAGAAAAATGCTCCGATGGAACAAAGAGGACGAATGTACTTGGAATTACGCATCATTAGAGACGTAAAAGGAGGGGACTAGGGAAAAGTTACCTATGTATGCCTGTGAAAGTTGTAAGAATCTACTAGAAATGAGATTTTCGCTAAAAAACGCAAAAAATCTAAGTACATATATTCTGCGGCTTCTGAAAAAGCTAGCTTCCACAAAGCAATGTTCACTGGCTCAGAAAATAAAAAAGATTATGAGGAAGCCTTGATATTTTTCAATAAGCAAATTACTTTCTTATCAATATCAATTCTCTAATATTTACATAGTTAATCGTCAATGGCTTTACAAGTGAATTATGACAAGCACACCATCTTGGTAATTGCTGCCCCATACGATGCATACCATACTAGTGTAACAATGCACATTATTTAGTTTTTTAATTAGTGATCGCTTCTTTTGCAGGAATGAGCTATTCATGTAATATATTTTTACGTCTCCTTTCTGCAGGCCGCAGAAAATACTTCGATTTTTTGCCTTTTTTAGCGAAAGTCTAATTTTTAGCAGATTCTTACAACTTTCACAAGTATACGTAGGTAACTTTTCCCTAGTCCTCTCCTTTTATGTCCTTAATAATGCGTAATGCCAAGTATATTCGTCCTTTTTGTTCCATCGGAGCATTTGTCTTTGCTAGTTTACATATATATTTGCTTCTTAACATATCGATTTGTGTATTTATTTTACTTATCGTTTTTAAATTTATTTATTTAATTATTTATTCAAGTTACTGATTATTCATTGATTTATTGGCAATTTTTGTATGCTCATATTCATTCATATGTAATAATACTATTTTATTTTGCATGCATTAACCTTATGGGCATTGAAGACTTAATTGATGATAAATAACATTTTATTTCATTCACAATCGCTTCTAATATTAATAAAATACATATGAATAGCATCTCAGCCAGTTCGACATGCCTACACTATTGAGCCGTTTTTCTACTTTTTATTCGATCTCAACGATGTCGAATAATTTTTAAGGTGGAGCATACTTTTATGTCGCTAATTAATTAAACCCACTCATTCCCTGCATTATTAAGGGTTAAAAAACAATCGTTGTTTTGTTTTTGCGGCACGTAGGGACGTGTACATAGTTCTATACTACTACTAATAATTTTTTAATTTCATCGTCGGATTCGTTATTTGTTTAGCTAAAAGCTCTTTGGAGTATTCTTGCTTTTTGCACACTCGCTTATAGCTTCTTCGCTTCTCTCTATCACTTTTTCCGTGCGCTTTTTCACGAGTTTTACTATTTCGACCATTATGGAGCTAATCTATTTTTCAAAATCGTCATTTTCGCGTGAAATTCAATAATCCATTTTCGGTTATCTGCGCGCGCACGCATTCGGCTTAATCCAATAAATCACTTGCCCAGCCCACTAATGACTCAAGGCGAAACGTAACGTAAGACAGTTCAGTGTAATGAACGAATAAGGCAAGAAGGACTCGGCGGGCCTAAATTAGGGTGCGGTGCGCGCTCAGAAGATTATAGGTAGTACTATTTTTGAAACTCCTAGGGGACACTTCTATTTTCGTTTATGTCAAAGTCACCTGTCCGAATTATACACACGTATGTGTACATTCATTGACGTACAAGTCGGACCTATCGTTAACCACATAGTGGCTTATTTCTTCACAGTAATAGAAGCTTATTGTACGTTGTACTGTAAGTCGTAGTGAAGGATATTAAATGCGAAATTGTTACTAGGCAAGGCATCCATATTTCGCCTATGCGCGTTATGCATTCCGTGGATGTATCATGACGATTTTCTCTTGTACAGCAAGCGATATATCGGTATCTATTCTATTTTTCCAAACCGCCCTCACCTAGAAATAGAATTATAATAGATGAAATATGTGGAATCTAGGTAGATACTATACGCGTATATATAGCACGGCTGCAAAAAGATTCGCGTAAACATCATTTAACCGAATATTTTTTGTGTACACATTGTCCTCCTTATGAAAACACGGGGCGCATTTGATAATAATATGAGGCTCGGATGCGCGAATCGCTAGGAAATTTCTACCATTACTTTCTTCATGCACCCGCAAATGACTCGGTTGGCCAATGTCGTGATCATTAATTTTTCGCTTGAATTCCTCGAAACGACGAATTTGCTGAAAAAATGTCATTTTGCCAGCTAATAGGAGTTAAATCGTCGTTGAACGTAAGCGGATTACGGCTGAACAGAATATTTTCTTGCGGAATCAGTCGTGGCTCATATCTTTCAATAATACTTATCATCTACTTGATTTCGTCGGATCGATGGCCGCTAGTCAAGGCGAAAAAGTGGACAGCGGAACAACTGAAAACTTCGAGCTTTCCTTACCTGACTACCAACGATCTGTACATGGATCTGAACAAAACCGGTAAGGAATAAGCAGACCAAGGCTTAATTTACACCGCTGCACGGATTGAAGGGGTCTGTGAAAAAGTAGGGGTGGAAAGAAATAAAAAAGGCGGATACTGTAAATAAGAAAGCGTATAAATACTTTTTCCAGGATGTTTGAGACTTATTAAAAGATCTTCATTTAATATTGTGTAAATATAAACTTTGCTCCCGATCCTCAGAATATCCCTATTCCCGCATATTGTATAAAATTCCATTTTGAAACACATAAAATTCCCGATGATTTGGGCATAGTATAGGTGAACGAGCGTGGAAAATAAGCAAATTTGTTCGTAGTGAGGTCCAAAAGTCAAATGAGGTGAACAATTTCATGTTATTAGATAACGGTTTTTCATGACACTTGACTCAAGGTCAGTGGTTCTTCAAGTAAGCAAGCGATCGAAACGAGTTTGATGCAGATAGAAAATACGTGTTTGAGAATAGCTCTCTGGCTGCCCAGTCGCACATTTGCTGAATAGCTAAGGACGTACTTTTTGGGTAAAGATAGCATAAGAATTAATATATTTAGGTAAGTTCTACGCGTTGTTCTTCCTTTACGACTCTTTAAAGCAAATCGATAGATCTTAATTGGCGTGTTTGTAGTGCCACTGAATCTGCAGTCGTAAGAAGTCGGAGAATCGGGACAGTCGGAAAATCAAGACAGTCGGAGAGAAGGGATGGTCAGAGAACCGGGATGGTCGGAGACCCGGGCGGTCGGAGAATCGGAATGTTCTGAAAACGCGATAGTCTTTTTAATTTGCTCCTGTGTGTAACATAAGAACGTGCCTATAGTATAACTTTTGTTCAGCGGATTCAATTTTTCTTATATATTTTATAATATGAATTTTTTCAAAATTTTACGTTTTGTTTTTCAAGTCGTTTTCTAATTTTATTTTAATTTATTTGAATAGCATTTCATCTCGTGTTTATTTTCACTTACTTTAATAGTATTTTTATCTCATTTTTGTTGCATTGCGAAAAGCAGTTAATCGATAACCGTGTTGTTCAGATGATGTTGTTTACAGAGGGTAATATATCTTCTTGTCAGACTCTGTGAATCAATTTTCACCTTTCATTATTGCATCTTATGCGGCTGAGGGTTTTACAGAGTTTTTGTTATGTGTAAGATTTTTGCCCTTGAGATTTAGTTTGTCTAAACATTTCTTCATTCAATAATCAAGCTACGATAAACATGACAGAAGTTGTTACGCAAATTGATTGAAATACTAGTCATATTTGTTGCTGTACGAAAAACTTCATCGGTCTAAATATCTAGTGAGCGGTAGAGTATTGTAGCATAAAAAGGGAATTCATTTGAGTAACCGACTTAGCACAAACAAGTTTTATTGTATTTAATTTGAAAATTCTCGAAGATCTTCGCATCACCGACTTTTCGCTTAATTTTTCTAGATTCGTATGAAAGTAAAATAATTTATGTGAGGTTTTTACCTATTAATAATCATTTATCTTTTTTCGGCAATGAAGCTTTTTTGGCTATCTTTGGAAAATGTTGTTTACGGCATCGCAAATTGCTTTATCCAGTTGATTAAGTTCGTAAGAATGTTTCAAAAAAGTAATTCGGGAGGAGAGCGGATGCATGATCAAATTTATTTTTTGCGTTCTGTACGAAATGTCATTTCTAATTAAGTTGATGGAAAGGAAAAGTTGTCACCAGTGAGTGTCCTTGAAAGCGTTTTTCAACATTTCCGATGCAATAAATTGCTTTTATTATAGCACCACTATGGATACATGTCGTTATTGCCTGCTAATCCAAGCAATTTTTAACAAACCATCCAATCTAGCAGTCAAAAAAGCAATGAAATATGAATATTTAAAATTATGCTTCGTACTAGGTGCAGACGTGTAAAAGGGCAATTGAACTATTTTACAAACTTTTGAAGCTTTTTCAAAGAATCTACCTGAATCCGTTGACAATGCTTTCACTCGTGATTCAAACGTTACTTGAATTGTCATTTTTTTCTTTAATCGTACATCCTACTACCATTACGATAAACCTTTGTTAATTTTCAGTGTTTGTTCGTTAAATTATTATAGCTGTTTCCTGTGAGATTTGTCTATTGGGCAATCCAGAATAAAAATAGTAAAAAAATAGATAAACAATAATTTTAATGCAAGGAAGAGACTATTTAGATTATTTAAATTAATATATTGTTAAGATTTCTGCCCGCCGTAAGCTTTGGCTGGTTTTAGCTTTAACTTAAATTAATGCCAAATTTTAAAGAATCGGGTATTTTAAATTTTAAAATGATAATGATGCTTATTAAAACGTCAAATTAGATAATGATGCTTATTAAAACGGAAAAATTATATGAATAATGGGTTCATGAATGCCGTGTGAATTGTATAGTGCACGTGTGAATATGATAGACTGACAAAAATATGTAGGACTTGCCCGTCTAGTATTAAACTTGAAACAGTCTTGGATTCCGTTTCATATTTGTCAATGTTCGAATTGAATTTGATGTATGCTTAACTGAACGGTTTCATATCTCTTTATTTTACTTCATAATTATTTCTTTGCCCACTGGCGATGAATATAACAGTTTTACCTTATAAACAGAATTATTGATAATTGTAGGCGGTTTCTTGAACGATATAGCATTGACTCGGCAGGATTTGCAAGAATTAACAAGAAAGAAAAAGTCATCCAGAAGAGCTACACTATCTAGTTCGCATGTTGATTCAATAAAGTTAGTAATTTGATTCCTTAGCTTTATATGAATTACATCTCTAGCAAATAAATGTGTAATAATGTGCTTTTGAAATTAAGTCGGCCAATGCGCAGAGAGAAGCGGGCGGCCACGGGTAAGCCGGAACGGGTTTGGCAACATGGTGTTATACCGTTTGAAATTCAAGCTAATTTTAGCGGTAATTTGTTGATTCTCACAGCGTTTTTATTTTTCAATGTCAGTTCTTCTATTTAGTTCTATTTTTTAAGTTTTTCAAAACTTTATTTTTCATTTTTCAGCTTTGAAGTTCTTTTTTATTTTTATATCTTTCATCCACAAGGGCACGATTCCAATTATTAACAGTTGTCGCTGTAATCGACTGAATGCATCTTATGCTTTTATCATAAGGTTAGAATTTTCTGACGATTGAGTTGATTTAGGATGACTATAAAAACGAACGAAATGATCGGGAAACTTTCAATGAAACGACTGAAAAATTAGAAATTAAAGCCAATGTACGCTCAATGAAAAAATAAAAATGCTTTTATATTCGTACGTGTTGGAAAAGCAGTTAGCATTTGGAGTTGATATTTGTGACTTATTCACTTCATCGCTTTAGACTCCACCAATGCACATTGGGAGGGTTTATAAGGTCTCTGGACTGGACCCCTGGAATGGAAAAATGGAAAAATTTTTGGGAAAACTAATGCAAAATTAAGGCCGCTGCAAAAGAGCTTGAAATTGACCAGAAATAATTGATTAATATAGTTTCTATGCAATTAAAGCGTTTAAATACCAGTTTTTGAGGTCACTCTGGCTAAAAGCTTCTTGAAGTCAGTATGTGCTCATCATCATAAGCAAACTAACGCTCATCCAATGCACCTGAGTCGCTTAAATGGCTCTTCTTCGAATGTTCATCATTTTAATGATTTAATTCCGTAGTTTTTTGCTAAACACTAACAACGTGTGCAAAAAATCTTACCTCTCTCTTAGATTGTTTGCTTAGCTAATGAAGATAACTATGACAAAATTTTAATTATTCGTATTTCTTCCTCAGTTAAAGGTAGGAACCTGTTTGCTGGTGAATGTTTCATCACAATAAGACAATCGGCGGATTTTTTCATGCTATTAGGGGTGCTGCTAGCCAAATGACGATGTACATATGTACCTATCTACTGAAACAGAAAGAATGTGTTTGGTGACAGTGTGTGGGTGTCGGGGCATTTAAGCGAATGGCGAATTGATTGTGTACCGGGTTACCGACAGTCCCAGGCATACGTGGGCAGCAAGAAAATTCTGGGGGTGCAAGATTTTTTGAAGGTCAAAAAATGGCCTTAAAAATGGTGGTATGGCGATAAAAATACCATTTTTCGACGTTTTTCATCAAGCACTATCCATTGGCATCAAAAAATTGCGAAAAAAACGAAAAAAATTTTCAAAAATTGAATTCTGGGGGTATTTTGGTTTCTGGGGGTGCATACCCCCCAAACCCCCACGCCCAGATCTGGTCCCAGGTGGTCGACGAATGGTTAAAAAAATAGATCTGTTGATCAAAAAATTCCCGTTGACCGACAGTCCTGACTGGCCGACTGTACCGGGTGGCCGACAGTCCCGGGTGACCGACAAATAGTGCTAAAAACAGATCTGTCATTCAAAACATTCCCAGCTGACCTATTGTTCCGAAATGGCCAACAGCATCGAGTGTGTCCGACTAATTAAGTGATAGAAAGAGTGAGCACTATTAGTGTTTTTTCTCCTAGAGATGTTTTAGGTGCAGGTCATCGACAGCTATCACTGTGGTGGCTGTTCTACTTAACAGCCTGTGTGCGCGACCTCCTAATCGATGTTTTTCAAACATTTATAGATATGAACCGTTTTGCCTATGTGACAACAGTGCTCATCTAAATCCATTACGTTTGAGCTTAAGTCTCAAAAATGCTAGACTTTGTAAAAAGGCCTACTCTACGTGTTATTTGAGGGCAATCTCAGTAGTACAAATGTATGTTTTTAAAAAATAAGGGATCAGCTCTCTGCCAATTCTAAAATGCAAATGAGGTTTTATTTTTAGAATTTTTTTGTTTCTAAGGTGCCTAAATGCGATTCATTGCATTTTTATACCTTCGAGGCATCATTGCGCGTTTAATAGGCAGCGAAGCTAAAATGTGTGTTGTATTAATCCAAAAACAGCGCGCATTACACTATAATAATTTTAAAAACCTTAACGCTTATTAGAATTAAATTAATAAACTCTGATGCAAAATTTTTGGTTTTGTTGTTTTTTTGAGGGTCGCATTATATAAAAATATCAGACAATACCTTTAGTGATCTCAATGACACTAGCAAAGAGCCTACGTATATATGTAGTTAATAAGTTTATATCGAAATTTATGCCAGCGAAAACTTTGTTGTGGAACTAGGAGAAAAAATAACGTATGTGTATTCGGGAAAAATATATATAATATCTAAGTGTTTAGATGTGTCAGCCACCCTCGACCATTCTCGATCACTCGGTACTGTCGGCCAACCTAAACAGTAGATCAATCGGTACAGTCGGCCAGCCTGGACTGTCGGCCAACCGGTAGAGTCGGCCATCCGGCACTGTCGACCACTCGGAACAGTCAGCCAGTCGGTACTGTCGGTCACCCGGGACTCTTTTGATCGACAGATCTATTTTTATACCATTTGTTGGCTACCCGGGACGGGACAGGCGAATTTGGTGAGACGGGATGGTTTTTTCAAGGCTTACAATGTCTTCACTTTATGGCGGTGTTTTACCAATTAATCTAGTTATAATCGGAACTTGTTAAAATTGTAATTATAGCTTTAGACATTATAGACTATGCTGTAAAGGAAGCTATCGAAAAACTATTAATTGAACTGGAAATTTTAGTATTAAAAAATATAAAAATTATAAAAATTATTATTTAAAGTAAATTCAAGTTTAGCTTTTGCTCACCTCGCCATCCGATTCATCTTCAATTTTTTCCAGCCAAGCAAACCAATACTTATATTATTAATTCAGCTGGTAACATCGATTATGTCGAATTTCATATAGACAAAAATAAACTTACTTCAGATCATCTGCTAAGCTTAGCAATCTTTTTAGGTGAACATCATGCCCTATTTAGACGGGCCATGTTACACTGGGAGAATTATACTTGTCTATCATTTGTGCCGAAAACATCAGAGGACGACAGTTATATTGTATTCACGGTAGCCGAATGTGGGTGAGTTTCTTGATCTAAAATTAGATTTGCAATAGAGTGGCAACTGGCAATGTGATTTGTGTAATTGATGATAACAAACACGCCGACATACGCAAAATACACTGGTTTTGATTGATATCAGCCTGGATCATTTTAGTTGCACCTATATTATGGTATAAAAATGCAATTGACGACCAGACACGCATATGCGGGGATTAGGAGGGTCTTGTCTAGACCATAGATGTACAGCATGGCCGAACTGGGGGTCAAGGGTCAGCCGGTCTGGGTGATTGAAAATTATGCCTTTTTGGGCCAAAATGATCTCAACAACTATAGCCTGTTTCACATAACTTCGTGCTTAAATTCTAAGAATTTTAATCGGCTGTAGGCTGAGGGTTACGATAATTATATATCAGATCAATGTTATAATAGCAATCTGTTACTTTATTGACGGAGGTAGTTATAAAATTAATGACCGGAGTTGTGTGAAACAGACTATAGCATTAGCGCTAAAATAGCGTTACTACGTTATTACACAATTTCTGATCAGTCTAAAATACTTTTGAAGAAAATTTAGCACTTTTGAAGAAAACTTTTACTTTTAATCCATTTTTGGCCTTCCTTTTGCTTAATTTTCCGAGAAAATTTCCCATCTTTCTATTCTCGGGGTCTAGACCCCAGATGCCCTTTCCACTAGCATGTCTCGTCTAGACCCCCAAAATAGAACGGTAAATTTCTTGAGGAAGATAAGTCAAAATGAAGATCAAAAATTGATAATTGACAGATTTATTCAAAAGTGGTCGAAATTGATCAGAAACTGTGAATAAATGCACCTGAAACGCTATTTCAGCATTGTTTTTCAAGGTCACTTGGACCCCAAAAGGCTCAGTAACTGACCCCACCTCTGACCGGCTAACATTAAAACTACTCAAATCAACAAATAATGAATGCACGTTGAAGATATAAATTAATATGAATAACATGTATGATCGTGAAAAGAAAAACGGAACATAAAATTGACGGTCGTGAAAAGAAAAAATACGCAGTACAGCAATTCGTAAAAGAGAAAATTGCATTATCATTTTTGAATGTCAAAAAATTTTCCGTGTAGCGCTTATCTTTCATTCTTAATCAATTCATAAATTTTTCATTTGCTGTGATTATGAGGTTATTTCTAATTTTTGTGCCAGACAATTATTTTTATTTCATGCTTTAATGTAAAGATGATTATTTCGCCCTCGTTAGTAAAATTTTATCCCACTTGATTAATTGTGACACTGTCTTAAATGAATCAATTGATCGTGTTTCCAGATGATTAATTTTTACCTTTAAGTTTTCCCTGACGAACAAAGATTAATAGCATACTTTACATATTTCTGAGACTCGTTGTTTTTTAAGATGCTGTTCATTTGTTGGAAGGCGAGGTGAAGGACCTCAAGCGATTTCGATTGGCAAAAACTGTGACAAATTCGGCATAGTAGTGCATGAATTGGGGCATGTTGTTGGATTCTGGCACGAAGTTCGTAAACTTTTATTCCGTGTTTCCTCAAATGTCTTTTCATTCTCTTGATTTCAGCATACTAGACCTGATAGAGATGAATTCGTTGACATATATTATAGCAATATTCAGCACGGTAAGTCAAAGATTTTTCTAAAATTATCTGTTTTATGATATCTTCATTCTGTGGAATACGATAAATTTAACGGAAAAATCACATGAAATAATGTAGGTACATACGAGTGTATCGATTTTTGTGTGAACTGGCGAACAGGAGCAAGAGTCTGACAAATTATTTGAAAAAGAAAAAAATGGCGGGGGCACCTGAAAATTGTTTAAAATCGCAAGTTTTTGCCAAAGAAAGGATTAAAATATTTGTCTTTTGAGGGACGACCAACTTTGGTTGAGGGATCTCCCGTCCACCTACTGCATGTTTGACAAGGACGAAAATTATAAGTGACGCAAATGCCTTAAATGCTTTTAAATTCCATTATTGAAAGAGTTTATTCTAAAAGAAGTGATATTGATCTTTTCAATTTGTCTCTCGTGTTGACTGTTCTTCGTAAAGTACTAGAACAAGTCATACGTTTATAGGTCAAAATTACAATTTTGCCAAATTAGAGTTGAATGAGGTGGACTCTATGGGTCAGCCATATGATTTCGCAAGGTGAGACAATGGTCATAAAGTTGCAACTGAAGTAGCGAGCAAAGTCATTCTATTTCAGCATAATGCACTACGCTAGAGATACGTTTCCGAGGAACATGTATTTAGACACTATTCTACCGAGGGCAAGCTTGATTAACGAAGATCGGCCGGAAATCGGTCAAAGAATACGTCTTAGCCCGGGTGATATCACACAGACCAAATTGTTATATAAATGCACAAGTACGTAAAATTGAACTGTAAAGCTTTGTTATTCTTAGAAATAACATTTAGCAAGGACTTTTGGTGCATAAAGTGACATCTGGGGTCAGAATAACTAAAGTGATTCAAGTAAAAAATATGACTTAAGTTCGAGATGAAATCTTAAGTTGGAACTTATCGGTCTTACTAACGTCTGAGACTACGTTTTTTGAGATGCAGCTTAAATCTAGGACTTAAGGTTATGTCATAAGTTGCATCTTAAGTAGCACCGGTATAAGGAAAGTTAAGCAAAAGCCTAAGTTACTTCTTAACTCCAAAATATCAAGACTGGGTAGGGGCAGACTTTAGTCAATTCTCCGCTGTTTTTTCCGCGCGTTTATTGCGAAGTAGGTATGCTGTTGCAGCCCAACAACTAATTTCTACGATTTATGCGCGCAAGAGCCGAGATTAAATTATTTGTGGTACCGACTTAAGCTGCTACTTAGCTAAGCTGCAGCTTATCGATTTAAGTCTAAACTTAAGTTAATGTGTTAGTAATACTGGCCCCTGGGCTCAATCTTTATCCTGATTAATATTCCTTAGATTAAGCATATTTACTTTTAACTTTAGTTATAAACAAATCCTACCGTTGCGATGGACCGAATTGCTTATCGTACAACTAACTGAATACGATATGATTTAGATTGCTTTGATGAAATGACTACTTCAAGAAATGATATTCTGAAGGAAAAAGTCAGAACGATTGTTTTTCATCGAAATTGTTTTAGAAGAGACGTTCTAAATCACCAAAACATTATTCAAATTTGTCGAACTACAATGTTTTAGACAGTACTTAAATTTGTGAATAGTGACCATTTTTGTTAGTAAATGGGCGTTCTCTAGTAGTTCGAGCAACATCAAGCGGGCTTTTGATGATTATGTATGTCAGATGCACTCTTTCGTATCTTTCTAAAATCATGAGGTAATTTAGTCCATCACTCAGTGAATATTAAGGTGCAGCTTTAATTGCAATTTTAAATTCTAGTGTTTTCTTCATTTGCTAAACTTGGTGTGTTAGCTGTTTGCTAGATTTATAATAGCTTCGTAATAGCAGTGCACCTTTTTCCTGTATGACTATATGCATTTCTTGTTAAGCATGTGGCGAAACACTCACGTTTGCTAAAGGGTCGTTTTATCCGCCGAAAATTCACGGATATAAAAAATATGGTAAACCGTCCATGGCGGACCCGCTAGGGCGCGATACTCTGCGTTGTCAATGGAGGATCATAGCCCCAATGGGCTCGAGGATTCAGCTTAATATAGGTGGGATCGGGATTCCGGATTCAGCGAATTGTCGGGGTGCAGATTATTTGGAGATCAGGGATGGCCACTACTTAAAATCGCCATTATTAGGTGAATCAAGAAGCAATGAAAACATGCATTGCATACAATGTTCAATGTTTGATTAGAGTTCTAAATATTATCACTTCAAAAATCAAAGTCATCGAAAGTTAATTTATAAGCGTAGCTAAAAATGTGATTGGAGAAAGTCAAGTCAAAAACTCAGTCAAATTTAAAAATCCTGACACGGATTTGCACTGGCGTTGTTGATAATTTAAAATTTTATCCTATAATTTTTTCACAACTTCAAAGTTTAAAGAGATGTTAATTTATGCTGTTACTTCCAGTAGTAATGCTTTCAACGAGTGTTTTCAGACAAAAAATATTTCGAAGCTTATCACAGACAATATATATTTTTTAGGCAAAAATAGAGTCTTAAGAAAAATGAATAGTCATTATGCAATAATATTTGTATTAGTTTTTACAGTACCCTACTCGTCATGACATTATCATTATGGGTGAAACGGAGTTTCTGTTATGCAAATTGACTTTTATTTAATTTGCCAAGTTCTTCATTATTCGTTTATTCTTTTAGCGGTGTTTATATATGTATGCTTTTATTCATTTTTGTGTTTGCAAAAGGTTTGCGTCTGTTTATTTATGTAGACTGCTCTTATGATCTCTGTTGCCTCTACTATTTTTTAAACTGCTTTTTTTGCTCAGTGTCCTAAAGCTTCATTTCGTCAGAAATAATGTTTAGCGCTTGCTTTCTGTATGTATCACACGGCTTTGGGGGCTAGGTAGTTATCTGTTGTCGGCAGAACCAGCCCTTTCGTTCTTCACCTTTCGGATACTTTCAACGTTTTGTTTAATTAGCCGCTTACATGCTCGAGTGTTGTTTTCTAAAGATACAAAAATATTGTGAATTTTCCCACGCTGCTGCCGATGCAATCAGCGAATATTTATATTCATTTGAAGCTAGTGCATGAATGTTTTAATTAACAGCAAACTTTTGATCTAACGATAAGTCACTTACGGCAATTTTATTGCACTTTGTTTGATAGTAGTTATTAAATGTCTGTTAAACGAACAACAATAATTAAATATGTGAACTAGTCGTTCATCTGTATTCCGACAAAATAAATATGTGATTAAAAGCTTCTGGCACTCGTAACGCATCGTTATTCAAAAAACTTTTTTAATTTCCCAAATCCGACAGATCAACAAGCAAAAGCGATGCAGCATACACTTGATCTGTGTTAATTGGAATAATTTAGTCTCTTCTATCTTCATCTTTCAGTCTAAATTCTCGGATGCCATCAGATGTCAACTCTTGATTTATCTTTTGCTTATTCGAATCTGATATCTTAGGTCGTTACTGTGGTAAATTCGGCCCAATTTACATACTATCGCAGTCGAACCGATTGTGGATTGAGTATAGCAGAGCTAATTCCATCGCCCACTCTGATTTTGATAAACCGTCTGAGTTGCACTCTCAGCCAAGCGGCTTTTTCGCAAACTACGAAGGTTTCAGCATAATATACATTCTTAAAATGACTAGCATACTTTTTTGTTTAAGTTGTTCTTACCTTTTTATACATTTTTCGTTCCAGTGTCGCTAGTGTGATTTTTATTCTTTTCGCATTATGTCAGAAATAGTAATACTCATGAGAGTACTAATTCTGTATTTTTCACTTTTGATATTTTTAGTTTTAAATTATTTATTCATCAGTTAGCTTCTATTCATCTATGTTTTTTTTGAAATTTCTAATACTTATTTTTGGTCTTACTAAAATTCCATGCAACTGAAATCGTTAAATAAACATAAGCAATTTCTGTATTATCTCAAGAGCTACATCTGAATCGTTATTATATTCTGCGAAACGATTTTCCCTCGACGATTCTTTATCTCTACTACTAGCATTATTGTTTCTTGTTATCTTAGCTAAATGTGATGAACATATAAATAGCCGATGAATTATATTTTTTGGAACGATTTTCCCTCGATATTCTTTATTTGCACCGTCAACGTTCTTATCTCTTTTTGTTTTAGCTAAATGTGGAGGACATCTAATAGCTGATGATGGTATAATCGAAAGCACGAACTATCCGCATGATTATGCACAAAACAGTGATTGTGTTTGGCTAATCACAGTCCCCGAGACGCATCAAGTGGCTATCATTTTTATTTTATTCCAGGTAATTCTTGAAATAAATCAAAACTACTAGTGACAGGTCTGCTATTTTAATAGCGTTTTTATGGATATCACGAACTGCTCGTCAAATTATCTATTGAATAAAAATTACATTATTGTCTGTAAGAATCTTGTTCAATATATTGAAGAATTCGATGCTTATTTGTAAAATTAGGCAATCCATGTATGTATACAGATACTCTAGTTTGACTTGCTACCGCTTTATTACTTCAGTCTTTTCACATTGATTTGTGGTCTTTAGGTAAAAGTTTTCCACCATCGTAGATTAATTTAAATTAAGTTAATGTTTTTTTAGAATGCGTTTAGTTATTTCATTATTTAAGCCGTCTGTATCCTGTCAGATTGATTAATATTTTGTATTATTTAATTGATATTTTCTTTTTTTAAACTAAAGAAATCCCCTTGAGGTTATCCTGACTGCCGTTTCTTTTCTCAATAATAAGTTACACTCCGGGCTTTTCATGTTGTCATCAATTAATTTTTAGTCCAAAAGTGCAACAACAGCAGAAAGAATCGCACATTAATTTCAAGAGATTGATCATCATGGCAATTTAGAAAAAAAACAAAGGAAACGCAGGAATAACAGAGAGCTGATACGCAGGAGCAGTGATATTCATTTTTTGTGCTCGTAAGACACAAAAACTCGAGCAAGAAGAATGAAAGAAACAAATACGGGAAGATGTAAAAACTGTTAGAGAGTATTATATAAAGCGCAGTGTGTAAAGAAATCAATAAAGACTGCGAAAAAGATAGTACAAATAGTGATGCTGTTGATCTCGTATGTATCCAGATGATAGGGAGGAATTGAAACCAGGATCATTCACTGAAACTTTAACAAAAAAGCAAAATACATGCAGTAAATTTTTAATTTATCGATTTTGGATCATTAATTTGATAAATTATTGATTTAATAAATTATTAATTTGATTCTATGATTTTTCTTCATTATAAATTTATTTAAGATTGAGCAGCACGACAATTGCATTTACGACTACCTAGAATTTAGAGACGGCCACGAGTCAACTTCTCCATTGCTCGGACGTTATTGCGGTTATTCGGTAGCGAATGAAGTAAAAGCTTCTGGAAACAAAATGCGGATAAAATTCGCTAGCGATGCCTCAGTTGAAAAAGCTGGTTTTTCGCTAAAATTTATCAAAGGTCAGTTTTTTCCCAACTTTTTATTCCCGTCATTCAATAAATAATTTAGTAGTGATTCCTTTTGACTGTCGCTTTTCCTAAGATTAGTTTGCAGAACAAAATTATGGGAAGTTGAAAGTATTACTCCTGCCAACGATGCTGTTATTTTAAACCAGAGTTCGAGGGACTACGTAAGTTATGTGAAAAAATGCCTTCTAAATTCGTCTTTTTTTGCATCGCATAGTCGTCAATTCTGATTAGTGCTTTAATTAGCTTTGCATTAAACTCGTTACTCTTTTTCTTCATATTTAGTAATTACGAGCATTTAGTGAAGTTACTAATCTTAGATAAAGCTTTAAAAGGTCATTCTATCGGTTCTGCGATCGAAATTTTTTCAAAGGCGCTATTTCTGAATTCCATAGACATTATTTTTTAACGCAAGTTTTTTACTCAGTAAGTAACACGAGGTAGAGTTATTATTTACGTATTTTTTGGCTGTCACAGAGTTCGACGAATGCTCGTCGCCACATCACGGGTGTCAGCACAAATGCGTTAACACCATTGGTAGTTATAAATGCGAATGTGATATTGGCTATGAGCTTCATGCTGATGGAAAAAGCTGTGAAGGTGAAATTTAAATTCGGTGCAGGTTTTTATTCTTTTATATTTTTTTGTAAAGTCAGATCTACTTATCTGTATTTAAATTTAAGCAACCTTGAAAAAACATGACAATAGGAAAAATAAAATGGCATTGGTATTTTAAAACAGTGATGGTACCTTCACTTAGAATCAACTTTAAAAATTGATATCCAATAAATTTGACTTTAATCTTAAATTCATGATTGGATTCTCGTTATAAAACTTTGACAGCCTTGATGAGGTAATATTCAATAAGCTTATGACTTTTATTTTCAGTTTTCTGCTCGTGTAGTTCCCGGTATAAAGAATTTCTCAAATAACGCCTATCATCCAAAATCTAGCTAAGCATATTTTAATGGATTATTGCAGCAAAAAAATTGTAGGCTAGCCAAATGTTTTCCGCTATTCATATTGTGAAAATAAAGGTATCAGCGCATGAACTAATTATTAATTCTTTTATTTCAATTTGCTGTCGCCAACATATCGTTATCTTTTTTACCCTCCAATTTGTCATCCTTCCAGAAATAAAAAGCTGTCTGAATGTATATATTTATTATTGCTGGTCAATCAGACTGAAATTCTGAAAGACTAAGCTGAAACTCTTATACAATCATTCTCAAGTGAAAATTGTGATAATTTCAGCCTCACAGGGCGACCTTGTTGTTTCCTGTAGACAGTGAGTGACCAGAATTCGGAAATTCAAAATTATTTATGCCTTGATATGCTCGTTATCAAAAACATTCTGCTTAAAGTTGGTCATATTTTCTGCGATGTCTAGAGTTAGGACATAATGTATTTATATCCCGCATAACTTTATATTAAACTCGTACATTAATATACTACTAACATCATATTGTTATAATTTTTTCTATCTCTAACAAGATGCTTGCGGTGGATATCTTCGAGATGAAAATGGTACTCTAACTAGTCCGAATTTTCCTGCGGCCTATCCAAACAAGAAACGATGCATCTGGGAAATCGAAGCGAGAAATCAGCATAAAATCACACTCAATTTTACGCATTTCGATCTGGAGGGCGTCTATGTAAGCAATGATTTATATTTTTGTCATAATCTTAAACAATTTTCCATATTTATCCTCCTATTTGTTCTTGTGACCTGAGCTTATTAAATTTTTGGCTGAATCTTCGAGTTTAGACAAGCTGCGAATACGACTACCTGAAAATAACCAGCGTAGACGATCACGGCAACGTTATTGAAAATCACGGCACCTTTTGCGGCAAAGTGACATCAAACTTTTTGGTCACGTCAGGAACAAATCATCTTAGAATTGAATTCTCATCGGATGGCTCAGTAGCTAAAAGTGGCTTTGCGGCAATTTACTTCACTGGTATTATTTGAATTTTTCCCCAATTTAGACTTTCTATTTCGATAAATCTGATAATTTTTGGAAACTTGAAGATTAACTTTTTGTGCCTTCATTTTAGGTTTAAGTACACCGCTTTGAAATTGCTACCCACTAAACTTACTTTCGAGTATACCTAATAATTTACCAAGTGAACTATGAACATTAAGTTTAAAAATTTTTCAAAGTCTTATTCATAACATTATCATTAATGCGTATATCAAATGATGGATTGACTTAATGTGACTCTGATTCGTTAAAATATCATTGAATTATGAGAGTTTTGATTTACCGGATTGACCAGTTATCCTGCATTTTTCTCGTACGTTTAAATATGTTATGACTAGAGCGATCAAAATTTGGTGCTGCACCAAATTTTTTTTACTTCTATGAGATTCATGACGTGGAGAAACGTCGAAAAAACACATTTTCAACACTCAGCTAACACTTATTTTTGCACCTAAATTGCACCAAATTCGCACATTTGTCAAAATTTGAACCGAATTGAAGAAAAATCAAGTTCAAACTCTTACGTGTGATTAAAAAGCGAGACATTGTTACAAGATGAGGAACATTAATCAAGTGTGCTGTTTACTACTGTTAAAATTTTTCTATGATTGAAGCGTTTTTGAATACATTGGCAGATGACGACTCAGCTGTGTTCGGAAGGCGGCACTAAGACCAATGTTCAAAAACATGAACTATTTGACGTGTACATCATACTTACGACTTTTTACTAGCAGCAATAGAGCAGCTTGAAACACAGAATTTGACCAAGAAGAAACAGTGGAAAACTTTTAGCATTGTGTCAAAGTGCTTGGATTAATTTACTCGTGAAAAACATAAATTAACTCGGGGAAAATTAGCATAGATTAGGCAAAATCTCTGACCGATGTTGAAAATTTTGTTGCTTTGCTTTTAAACCCAATCGTAGACAAAGATTTTTGTTCGAAAATATCGAGATACCTACGCAGTCTAATTACGCTGAGCAATTTTTTGTTCGAGCAAAACCTATAAATTATGTACCGAATTAAGGATTTTTTGCACCAAATCGTGTAAATTTTGGCACCAAATTTAGCACCAAATCAGTTACTTTTTTGCACCAAATTTCGACTGCTCTAGTTATGACTTATGGTTTGTGACCGCATATTTCACTAGTAAAACCTCAAAATAAAGCTTTGTTACAAAAAAAATTAGGATATATTCTGAATTGCGAGATGGGCGCACTAAAATTTAATCGTTTCCTTATCAATGAGCTTTTACGAAAATTGGGCACAAACAATGCTTGAATTGAGATTCGGCAACCAATTTCAAAGCAGAAATATCTGGGCCCGGTTTCTATAAACTTTCGCTTAAGCCAGGCTTGAACCTGTGCATGATAAATATAGGAAGTGTCCAATTTTGATGTCGTATGTTTCAATGCCATTGTTAACTTGATTTTTTTAAAACTTTTTAAGACCTCATTGTCAACGATAAGCTTATTCTAATTATTTACTCTTTCGAACTTTACAGACAAAGACGAATGTGACATTAATAACGGCGGCTGCGAACAAATATGTAGGAATATAATCGGTTCGTATCAGTGCGAATGCGAGGCAGGATATGTTCTGGCACCCGATGGCCACAATTGTAAAGAAGGTGTGTGATTGCTCATAATGGCACATTTTAAGTTGACCTCGCTTTATTTTCGATATCCTAGCGCAGTCTCTTTATTTTAGAGATACCTTCGCTTTAATTCGATTACGTTTTTTGCACCAAAGGCCTTCGTTTTACTTTAAACAGTCTTGTAATTTAATAATACTTTGATTTCTGCTTACATTTTCTTGCGCATGTTAATGAAGAATGAATTGTTTATACATCTTTCAAGGTGGTTGCAAATTTGAGCTTGTATCTCCGAGCGGAAGCGTTGTAAGCCCGGGATATCCCGGTCTATACCCCAACCGCAAGGAGTGTATTTGGCACTTTGTCACGACTCCCGGTCATCGGCTTCAACTGGTCAGTACAATTTTCTGTGTTAATGTGGTAAAATGCTTGACCACTTAAGAATTGTTAAATATGACATTATTGTAGCGTGGTTAATGAGTCAGTTAATTAGGGAGAAGATTTAAGACAAGTGATACAATGGCTTATTAACATATCAAGACTTTTGACTTGAACAAACAAACAAACAAATTTGAAATTAATAGAGAATTCGACTGCTTAAATTGGCCTCGTTCATCCCAAATAATAATCCCGAGCTCTGCAACACAGACTTAGGCTGTTTCGCTTAAAATTGTGCATGCCATGACCCTCACGTGACTAAAATAAATGCACGTTATTACATATTTTCTGCTAGACTTAATCACAAATTTCGTTCTTGAAGCTGAAACCTCTGGCATCATTCACTTATTACTCTCTGCATTTGTAACAAAAGTTAATTTGTTGATAAAATGTACAGTTTGTAAATTTGACTTCAACAATCGCTTATCAAAAATTTATATTAATGCAAATACAGTAATGCAAACTATTCTAAGCTACTCGTACTTCGGCAGGCATTGCAGGTTCATATTAGTTTACATGATTTAGGGATATTCTTATTTAAGGATTTTTCTGACTTTGAAATTGAACAACACCAAGATTGTGCTTATGACAGAATCGAGCTTTACGACGGACCAGATTCTAATTCACCGCCAATCGGGCGGTTTTGCGGACCTCGTCAACCAGAAAAGATTCTAACGACCAGTAACGAATTGTTCCTGATATTCAAGTCGGATAGTAGCGTTCAACGAAAGGGCTTCAAAGCACGATTTAACACGGGTCTGTCGATAATTACTTAATAGTTTTTGAATCGTGCAGTATCTTGTACGTAGTTTCAGATATTTAGTGGCGTAGCTGGCCTTCTGAATTTGGGGGAATAAAATTTTAAAGTCAAATATCTCAACAACTACTTGTAAGGCGAAAATAATGATGTTTCTGAGCTTTTCACAGCACGATCTACACACTGAAATTTTTTTCAGAAATTCTAACTTTATTCATATTGTGTTAAAAAACATGCTGTATATAGATAAATAGGCGCGAAGCGCCATGAAATATTGGGCTTATTAAGTTCAAAAGTGTGCTAAAATCTAATCAAACGATTTTTCAGATACAGTTAAAGAATTTTCAATTTTTTCCTTTGAGGGACCCTTGTATAAAAATTCTTGTACTTCCAAAATTTTTGGGAGGGATTAGTCCCCACCATACATGGGCAGCATTAAAATTCTGGGGAGGCTGCAAGATTTTTCAAAGGTCAAAATATTGTCTTAAAAATTGTGGTATGGCGAAAAAACACCATTTTTAACGTTTCTCATCGTGCACTATCCATTGGCATCAAAAACTTGCGGAAAAAGACAAAAAAAATTAAAAAAATTAAATTCTGGGGGTATTTTGCTTTTGGGGTAGGGGGTATTCGATCTTCTAGGGGGTGCATATCCTCCAACCCACCCCCCGCCCATGTGTGGTCTTCCCCCAATCTTCCCACAGCTACGCCACTGCAGATATTAACTCAACTTTTTTAGATCAACACTTTCGATAATACTTATCTTCGGTTTGACATTCAGCTTTAGCGGCAAAATTGTTTAAAGGAATCCTGGACTGTGTGAACTTGTAGTAGGCTACAAATTTCTCAGATTTCAGAGAAGAAACGAAATCGTTTTGCACTCCTTGATTTTTTATTATTGTTTCGGAGCTATACATATTCTACTTCAGTATTTGAGGTCAATTTTAATTACCGTGATTCCCATAGTATCATTTTTTAAATAAGTCTTAGACATATTCATTATGTTTATTTTTTAAGTAAGCGATAAATGTCTCAATTTGAGCCTAAATATATATTTCAAAGTTCAGCTATCAATAAAATCAGGGCCGCCCCTTGGTCGAGGCGACCAAGGTACAAGCCTCAGACTGATAAAGGCCTCAAATTTTTTAATGCCACTCTTCACGTGCAAATGAGTACCTATACGACTATTCACTGCCTTAAAACATTCAAGAAAATAGAGACAGAGAGTGAGGCCACTTGTTTTTTTACAGTCAGAAATCCAGTGAATTGGTTGATTTTCACTTGACGGTCAAAAATAAAATCTAACAACCTAATATGTACAAAGTTACATCATTGTATGTAGAGAGTTTCAAAAATCACTGATTTATGGTTTTTCAAATTTGCATATTGAAAGTCTTGCTATAAACGACCCTTCTCGGAATTTTTGTCATAGGCTTCGCTAGAGCACGGGTCGAGCTTGGATAAAATATGCCATGTTAACTCGCTTTTGATTATCCGCTTGACATGACGATAAAAAATAAAGTGCAGTAAAATTTTTATAATTCGATACTTACACACTTGAGTCGCATAATCTGATCCAACAAAATTAGCCATATTCGTACATCATCCGGCATAGTTTTTGAGCTGACTAGTTATATCGTAAAATCCGCAAAATTAAACAAATTCCGAAAAATCGCAAGGCACAAAATTGATGATGTAAGTTGAAATTTTTGAATCGCTGCTCTTAGAATTTTGCCACTTCTGTAATAAGCCACTTTGAGTTTCAAACATAAAATGGTTTTTTCTTTTTCTTAGTATGCGGTGGCACTTTAGTAGCTTCGCGTACCATCGGCTACATCTATTCGCATGCTACATATGGCGGAGTCAGCTATGACACAAAAATGTATTGCGACTGGATGATTATGTCGCGAGATCAATCGCCTGTGGCATTGAGATTCACGAATTTTGACTTAGAAGACGAATACAATTGTGAATATGACTATGTGGATATTTATGACGGCGACGACGAAGAAGACGATGACGTTGATAAGATAGGACGCTTTTGTGGTTCGAAAGTAATTTGATGGCTCTAAATTCGCATGGCTGAATCCGATCCTGGGGGGCACGCCGCCAGTTCTGACCGGAGCGACTCGAGCAAACAAATTAGCGACCCGAGCGCTCACTTAAGTAAACAAAAGTGCGCAATCAATTACGCTAGGCTGACCTCGTCGGTCGACCAGTTATGCGTCTGGTACTTACAGTAATGCGCCCGACTAGGGGAGCATTTTTTAACACAATTTTTCTACAGAGTGAAGATCAAATTTTATAGTTTAGTTTTTCGAGCTCATCGTGAAAAATGGAGCAAGAAAATATATAATATAACAACATTTCATTCACTCTGGAAAAAGTTGACTTATTTTAAATTTTGAGAGCACTTGACATTTATTTTGTTCAAGTTCAATATTTCAAAATAATACTAAGCCAACAGCGTCAACATGAAAAACTACCACGATTTATCAACGATTATTATACATACGAGTAGAAGTACACGTATCGCAAAAGTCGTTGAACAATCGCTCCTACGCGGATCAAGACAGACTGTTGGAGAGGATACAATCTCAACGGGCTAAACTGTGCTCACGATACTGTGAACCATTCGATCAATTTCATCAATCCGGCGGACAATTCGACATATACCCAGAACATCGAATCTCAATGGTCTAAAGCCCGGAACATACTTCACGCGGCGCGGCGAACGGCGCGAATTCTCCGCAGCGGTCGCCGCGCCGAATTCGCGCTGACCCATGGCATACTTCCTGGCGCCGCACGGCGAGGCGCGAAGTTTGCCGCGCCGCATTTCAAGGCATACTTCAAGCGGCCGCCGCGCCGCAGAAGTCCAAACGTTTGGACTTTCCTCGCGAATGCTAATGAGGTGCGCCGATCATTGCGGCAATTCGCGCGGAGTGTGCCAACATCGAGCGAAGCGGCGAAGGGTCGCCCAGTCGGCGCCATTTTTTTCTTGCCGCGCGGCGACCGCGCCGCGTGAAGTATGCCCAGGTGGCGCGAAGCGGCAGACGAATTTCGCCGCGCCAGTTTCGCGCCATGACGTCACATTTTTGGGCATACTGTAGCCGCAAACCTCTTTGCGGCGCGATTCGCGTGAAGTATGTTTCGGGCTTTAGGCTAAACGGGACCTTAGACGAAGGGTTGGACGAATGAATACGGCGACTTATGAAGGGTTTCTGGTCGAATAATTCTGGCGCAGCAAGTTTGATTCGATGGAGCGATTGTTCAACGATTTTTACGATGCGTGTGCTTCTATGTATAATGTTCGTTGACAAATCGTGGTAGTATTTCATGTTGACGTTGTTGGCTTAGTATTATTTTGAAATATTCAACTTTTATGGACAAAATAAATGTCAAGTGCTCTCAAAATTTAAAATAAGTCAACCTTTTACAGAGTGAAAGAAATATTGTTATATTATATATTCTTGCTTCATTTTTCACGATGAGCTCGAAAAACTAAACTATAAAATTTGATCTTCACTCTGTAGAAAAATTGTGTTAAAAAAATGCTCCCCTAGTCGGGCGCATTACTTTAAGTACCAGACGCATAATTGGTCGTCCGACGAGGTCAGCCCAGCGTAATTGATTGCGAACTTTTGTTTACTTAAGTGAGCTCTCGGGTCGCTAATTTGTTTGCTCGAGTCGTTCCGGTCAGAACTGGCGGCATACCCCCCCATGGATCGGATTCAGCCACTGGCATTATTATGACTTTTTTGATAAAAATTTATTGAAAATATTTTCCGATTAACTTAAATAAATATTTTTTTATAAATTACACCTCGCGATGCGTTTTTCTTAATTTGCAGTAATCTCTAAGAATACCGAGCTTCCCGAAAAAATTAATGAAGTGTAATGCCGTTCGCCTAGAAAATTAAATACTTGGCGAGGGGCATCATGATTGGCTTCATTAATTCTCAATGAAACAATAGCTATTTTCAATTACTTTTTTTGCCGAGCCTAAGAACTTTTAATTAATAAATCGCGTTTTTCGCTCCATTCAAAAAGTTTTTTTATTGGTAAATGCATGGAAATATGAAAATTTCATCTCTGCATCAAAAAAATCTTTTCGGAATCTAGTGCCTTATGTAATTATTTTCTTCACAGTTTTGCTTCGTACAGCCCAAAGAGCTATGTGACAAATTACCCGCAAGGGTTTAAAGAAGTTCGACGAATTTTCTAAATCTTAATCGCACAAGATTTGTATTTGATCAAAGTGAGGAAAACTGTTGCAGTGAGTACTCAGTATTTATAGCAGTTTAAAATGTTTAAAAGTTGTGACAATATTTTTGCTTTGTCTCGAAAACTATTCAGAAATTTTTGAAATCATAAAAATTTCGGTCTCAACTCACAGGAACTTGTTGAAGATCTTTGGTGTTTTAGGTTATTCTAGCTACCAGGACCAAATGTCTAAGATGATCCGCCTAAATCGAGCAAATCATTTATCCGGGCCTGCTGCCGTTATTTCAGGTTTAGCGATTGATCAAAAATTGTTAAAAGTGTCAAAATTGTGCAGTATATAGCATGATCTGAACCATGGTTTTTTTAATAGTCGGCAAAGATTTTTCGTGTTGTACAAGAACTTTTCAGGACCGTCTTTGTACATGTACAAAGATTTTTGGGAAGACAAAAACTGTAAAAAGGTGTAAAATTCCCAAAAATTTTCAGCGCTTCGAGCCGAAATGAGTAATTGTTTGTCCAATATATCTTTAGAATTGCAGAATTTGAATTTAGAGTGGGAAATGTCCAATTTTTTCGCGCTTCGCGCCGTTTTGAGACAATTTTCAGTGATTTTGGCGTCAGAAACCCAGAATTTAGCTAAAATACTTTACCAAAGGTCGAAAAACCCTGTTTTACGTCACTAAAATCGCTACTGTACCGTATTATAGTACACAAAAATTTGCATGTACAAAATGTTACACGTACAACCGGACCTTGTACAACAAAATATTGATTTGAACATAATTCCCAGCTTTTTTGCATAAATTTGAAGTTTTTCTCATCTCGGTGCGAGTGCGTTTTTGTCAGCTCAGCATTTTTTAATCGTTTCGGCACCATACATGGGCAGCAAGAAAGTTCTGTACGGCCGCTCCTCCGCATTCCTTTGGCTATAGGCCTGTCGGTAGATAGTAGTAACGTTTCTGCCTATGAACCTTTCGATTTGATTTCGACTTCCCTCCCTCTCTCTCTCTACTTTCTTCTCGGGTAGCCGGCTCATCATTGCCATACATGGACAGCGACCAAAGTTTTGGGGTCTGATGAAGCAAAACTACCAAAAATATCACCAAAATTTAATTCAGGGGTCTATCGATTTTTTTTGAAGTCTTTGGGATTTCTGGGGTCCAGACTCCACGTTCATGTGTGCTCATGGCCAACCGAGCCTTTCATCTCCTTCGAGGTTTCATAAATGAGGAGTTACCATGGTGACGGGAGTCAAACCCCGCGGACTCTTGCGGTATCTCAACGAGTGACACACAGCTCTGGTGTGCAGACAATACTAAACCATATAGGGGAATTTGACCTTTGACCTTTTTTCTGATTTTGCAGAGAAAATGAAATGATCAATACTGTGCAAGTATGTACATACTCTCGTTTTATAGAATAAATTATGTACAAACGATACGAGCGTACATAACCCTAGGTAAGAGATCCCCCACCCAAACTTGGTTGTACCTCCTTCCCCCAAAGTCAGAAAATTTTAAATCCCCCCCCGATTTTTGGAGAAAATGAATTTTTTGGCCATGTTTGGCCCAAAAGTTGGAGGTCATATGCATACGTGGGCAGCAAGAAATTTCTGGGGGGTTGCAAGATTTTTTGAAGGTCAAAAAATGGCCTTAAAATGGTGGTATGGTGATTAAAACACCATTTTTCGACGTTTCTCATCAAGCACTATCCATTGGCATCAAAAAATTGCAAAAAAAGCGAAAAAAATTTTCAAAAATTGAATTCTGGGGGGGGGTATTTTGATTTCTGGGGGGGGGTATTTGGTTTCTGGGGGTGCATACCCCCAAACCCCCCCACGCCCAGGTGTGGTCATATGTGCTTAAAAAATGGTCGAGGACCCCCACCCTAAATTTCGAGCTGTTACATGTATGGATACGGGTATAAAAATTTTATTCATTTTTTGTCCAGCTACCGCCTCTGACCGTATCCTCCGGTACTACCTTGCGATTACATTTCCGATCGGACGATACGGTCGGATTCAAAGGCTTTTTAGCTGAATATTATTTGGCTCAATCATCAGATCGATATCCGATAACTAGGCCACGACAGCTGATCACCCAACGTCCGCTGGAACCGGTTATAAATGAACGGATTAAAAGTAGATTCCGCGATTGATTGTTAAGTTTCGATTGCCGCAATTTCTTCGCCTCTGATCGAAGTTGTTCTGTTTTGTGTCCGTTATGGACCGAAATCTATTCACTATATTTTGCACCTTACTGAGGTCGATCATTCGTACGAATATGTCGGCTTTCATGCGAACTTGCGGACCTTTTTCAACTGTAGACAAAAATTTTATGGAGAAAAGAATAAAACTGAGTTTGCGCGTATTAGAGTCCGACTGGAAACTATTCTTTTTCAGTACATGTTCTCATCGATTAAACTTTTATTCAAATAACTCCTGTCGGACTCTATTAATTTTAAAAAATTTTCATTTTTTTGTCATTAAAGTTTTACGAGGAAACACTAAATATATTATTATTATTGAATTGAATTAAATTAATTACTTATTATCAATCACTAAATTACGCACTAATTTTTATAACTGAAACGAAAAAAGAAAGTAGAAAACGTTGTTCTTCGTCAAACTATGACTATTTACCTTAGTGCATTGTTATGTTGACTTAACTACTCAGTTGGCATCTTTCACATTGAGATTTTGGCTGTTTATTCGTGATATGCTGAAAAAATCCATTCGCAAGCAACGAGAAGATTGAAAAAATTTAATTATGTGCGGATTCTTATCATAAAAATGCTTGACTGTACGCAGTGGCAAATCTGTGATTTTCTTAAGGGGAGGAGCGGTACCCAAACTTTTCCCGAAACAGTCAAAAATAGGTCCAAAAGTTCGCTCTTCACGAGCCAAACAAATCGCGTTTTTTCGGCGTTTTAAATCGTATACTTCTATTTAAAATCACTTTTGAGGCAACAATTTCTGAAAAAAATTTAAAATTTTTGATTTAGGCACAAAAACGCTTAAACTTCCTTGACTTTAGCGGAAATTCGACGCGAAACGCCGGAAACGCTTTAGAATTTACGCGAAAGGACATTCACAGACTTGAATAAGTGTTTGACTTGCTGTATTTGTTGCATTTAACGCGAAGCGTCGAAAATTTTTGAAATTTTTGCTTCAAATAGAAGCAAATTATGCTGAAATAATTGTTTCTGCTCCAGAAATCGTTTAGGGATTATGAAAATCTTTGATGTTACAAAAACCTATCCATGGTGCCATAATAGGACTTCCAGTTCGCCAAGGAAGCAAATAAATGTCATTAAAAATAATCCGGCGTGATGCGCCCGATTATTTTTTAATTTTTTCAAATTTGTTTAATTTGTTTTATCGTAAAAGGTCTCAGACGGAGTTGAAAGTAATAAAAGCATCCACTTTTTCGAAGCGAATGGAGAAACTTATATTATTTATAGTCAAAAACTTGCCAATTATTTTTCTCGTCAACTATTTTTTGGCCTACAGGGGAGCGGCCGCCCCTAGCCCCTCTTAAATCCGCCCGTTTGTGTTTAGAAAAAAATTTGCATATAATTCTACTCCGTATGCACAACCATATTGACGATTGTGTTTGAGCTTACGGAATTTGTGGAGTATTTGAAGAGTTCGGTTAGTCTTCAGGGGTTTTCGTTACCCATCATCATAGCTTTACCGTTTTTCAACCAATTTTTGTGAGTCTATGTGCTCGTTCGTTCGTTGGCAATATTCAATAAAAGAGAAATTATATGTGTACAACTGATATTGTTACTACATATTGTAGGTTGTGCGTATGCACAAAAGATCGAACGGGTTGAGGGTGATCGAAAAAATCTGAAGGGTAAGACATTGCATGGAACGATGAGTAAACTGTAATAAGCTAACATATGTCAGAAAATCAAATATTTCGACGCTTCGCAATATAATGATGAAGTATTACCCATAATTTTATTTCAAGTACGACCAAAACACCATATATAGTCTATGTATATAGTGACGAAAAAGCAGGGGCGTATCTAGGGGGGGGGCAGAATAGTGCGCAAAATAAATGATTTTTGAGCGATTTTCGGGTTAAAACGGCTAATTTTTCCGCCCAAGTCAGGGTTTCGCTCCCCTCTTAGGAAAATCCTGGATCCGCCATTGCGAAAAAGAACTTTTTTAATAATTCGAATTTCATTATCTTAATGTATTGGGCACGCTGAAACAAAAAATGTTGTTTTTACTCGCTATTTAAACGAAGCTTCTGATATGTGTTGCTCAAATCAATTTATGTTGGGTCCACGCCGTCGGGTATACCTAATCGCGCTGTACCGTTTCTACTGTCCGGATTCTCGGGTCGGATGCACTTCCGCCGCCAAGGTCAGTTCCGCCGCATAGTTCACTTCCGCCGCATAGTTCATTTTCGCCGCACAGTAGTACGGAACAGTCACAATCACACCTGGGCGTGGGGTATGCACCCCCTGAGAAACCAAAATACCCCCTGAATTCAATTTTTAAAATTCTTTTCTCTTTTTTCGCAATTTTTTGATGCCAATGGCGCTGAGAAACGTCGAAAAATGGTATTTTTCGCCATACCACCATTTTAAGACCATTTTTTGACCTTTGAAAAATCTTGCACTCCCCCAGAATTTTCTTGCTGCCCACGTATGGTCGCAATCGTTATTAATTACACAAAGTGCGTTTTAGAGCAGAGTAATGTAGCATTTGAAACATAGTACTCAAACGGGTTTCCGTTTAATTAAACAAAATGTAATACAAGTTTTTAGTAAAAAATAAAATGTCTGACTACAAAATGTAATAAAAGTTTTTTAGTAAAAAATGAAATGTTCGACTTAGATAAATGAGCTTAGTTATTAGGTAACTCTTTGATAGTCATAATGCCATATTATGCAGCATTGGATAAGCAGTTCCTTTCTGGATCATCTCGAAAACTTCACTCATTAAATGAGGTAAGACAAAATTTTACCACGCATTCATTGTTAAAAATTGAATTTTAAATGAGCTTTTCTTTGTCGAAAAATTTATTTTGCCTTCACTGCTAAAAATGAATTTTAAATGAGCCCTATTCTGTGAGAAAAAATCGATTGAATCCGTTGTACTCCGTTCATGAGTGCCCAGAGTGGTAACGTCCCAACATGGCCCCAGTCCCAACGCGACCACCAAAATTCCCAACTCGGCCACCGTCCCAACATGGCCACCGTTCCAACTGACCACCGCCCCCAAAAGCCACTCTCTCAACAAGGCCGCCACCACACGTCGGCGTGGGGGGCTTAGGGGTATCCCCCAGAAGTTCGAATACCCTCCCCAGAAACCAAAATATCCCCCAAGAATTCAGTTTTTGAAAATTTGTTCTTTGTTTTTTTCGCGATTTTCTGATGCCAACGGATAGTGCTCGATGAGCATTGTTGAAAAATGGTGTTTTCTTCGCCATACCACCATTTTTAAGACCATTTTTTGACCTTTGAAAAATCTTGCACCCCTCCCCCAGAATTTCGTTGCTGAATGTTTCCGATGCGCCCAACGTGTACAATCTGACCACAGTGCAGAACAGTGCTTCGTTGCATGCAAAATTCTTTATGCTTGTAAAAACTAACTTTAGTCATCAGTTTAATTGCTGCCACATGTATATCCATGCCTAATTACCTTCCTGTAATTCACTTTTACTTCCTACTTAACTGATTAAAATACAGAGTGATAGTGAACTTGTTGAGACAGCGGCTTTGTTGGGACGGTGGCAAGGTTGGGACGGTGGTCGTTTTGGGACGTTGACCGTGTTGGGATGGTGGCCGTGTTGGGAATTTTGGTGGCCATGTTGGAACGGTGGCTGTGTTGGGACGGTGGCCATGTTGGGACTGGTGGCCATGTTCGGGACACAATCCCCAGAGCGTTGCGATTTGGCTCTATAAAATGGATTTTGGTGAAGCTAATGCAGCCTCAAGTACAAGACTTAATAAATCTGTTATCCAGTATATTTCGCGCATTCACGATCATAGAATATATGAATTCCGTAAAAAAAGTTTACGAGTTCTTCGAGATGGTGGAATTAACGAATATTGGCTTTGTATTGACTGTGAAAATTTGCGGAAAGTGGAAGATGCTAACAACGCGAATTAGTTTGCTGTTATTAATGGAAAACGATGTTTTATTAGTCATCGAATAATTGTCTTAATAATAGTTAATTGTTTGTTGCATAATGTTGTCATTTAAGACGAATGAGGGCTTCAATGCACCTGATTTTATAAATTCTTTTCAACAGATACAATCACACATGAATATAGATTACAGAAAAGTATGAGGATACTTGGGGTATGACTGAACCCCCGTATATATTCGTATTGGTGAGACTAAATGTATTGAAGCTAGTACGAATTTGCCTGGGGAGAAAATTGCATTTTTATGTAAGAAAACCTTAAAAATGTAGGTGGTTCGCATCGTGAGAATTATTTACCATAAATTACCTTAAATGTGACTAAATATGACACTTTTTACAGCCAATATAGTAGAAAATTATTGAAAAGTACCTATTTTATGACCTCGTGTTGAAAAATGTAGGAAAATGCAGTTTTTACCGACTTATGACCTTGTGTTGAAAAATGTAGGAAAATACTAGTTTTTACTGACTATCTCAGCGAAGTTTACAAGAAATTAGACCATTTTATGTTGGGTCCGCCCCCTCACTTTGGCGAATCGTAGCGCATATGGCAATTATTCCGTAATATGCGGCGGAACTGTACTATGCGGCGGAAGTGACCTATGCGGCGGAAGTGAACTAAATGCGGCGGAAGTGGCCTATGCGGCGGAAATGCACCCCAATCGGATAATCCGTCCAATGATAAAACGGGTTATTTTTAGATTCCCGAAATTCCCATTTCTCCGACCGCTTGTATAAAACGCTATATTCAATCACTTACAATTCCCGATTCTACGATCAACCTCGATTCTCCCTCCATTAAGGTTGACGAGCGGCGTGAGAAATAATTAAATTTTCGGGAATTTATTCGAACTGCAGCACGTACATACATATGTACGTACAAACACAGATGCTTGATGTAGGTATTTATTCACTCAAGCAGTTAAAAAAATTGAAGAAACTACTCCGTCTTACAAAATAATTATATATCACATTAAAACATTTTTGGCGTCGGTTTCCCGACGTATAATACTATCATACTCGTATATTACCGATTCCAGTACGACTAGGGAACAAGAGCCTGAGCTAAGAGACAATTTCAGTTAGGTTTTGTGCGCATATTCAATTTGACAAAGTTTTTTGATTTCTTTCATATCAGGCATTATAAAATTAATTTGGGCCCTTTAAAACAGATCCTAACATCTATAGTACAAGTACCTGTACAAATAAGCAGGTAGTATAATAGTTCACACATTAAATAAGCCCTATACCTAATTCATTCTTTATACCACGCATTAAACCAAATCGATAGATCAAGTCCATCTTCATACTACTGTTCAGCGGTTGATTGACGTGTGGTTAATGCCCTTCACATTTATATATGCAGTCGGAGAAACTGAAAAGTCGGAGAATCGGTACGGTCGGATAAACGTGACGGTTGAAGAATCGGGAATTTCGAGAATCTAAAAATGACCTGTTTTATTATTAGACGGAGAACTGGAACAGTCGGAGAATCGAGACGGTCGGTGGATTGGAATGGTCGGACGGGACAGTGGTCAAAACCGGCTGAAATCTAAAAAACATGCCGGAAATTTAATTCTGGGCTAACCGATTTTTGCGAGGGTTTTTTCGGATTCTGGGGAATGTAAACTTCCCAAACCCCTGCGCTGTGTATACGAGTATGTGAAAAAATAATTGATTTACTGCAATGGGTTGGGTATACATATATGTACCTACGTACGAAATCAAGAAACATTCTTGGAGGTACGAGCACCATTACGAAAAAATCAGTGCGTATAACCCATGAAAAGTTGCTTTGGAAGTAGAGCCTGCCTTAAGAGTTCATTGTCTTTAAGATGAATTGACCTTCGACCTTCAGCATCAAATCCTGACGTTAGAACGCCATCCATCGTTGCTGAAGATCGTTTCATAATAGTGTTGAATCGTGTTCTGGTCAACGCTGTCTCCCTACTCAAATCTGCATTGCGAACAGCGCAACAGCAGTAGCAAAATGTGGAGATAAAAGCAAGTCTAAATAAGACAAACTCATGAGTGAATGATAGATCATGTATTCAATTCTTATTCAAAAGTAAATTGACAATTTTGGGAGCGACTGATCGCCATGCAAGTATGTACAGCATGGGAATTCTAGAGGTCACTGTTTCTGACGGTTTGAACAATGCTCCTGCATTCTACAACATAATATAAAAATCTCGAAAAGATTTAGGAAAATCGAGTAATTGAACAAAGTCTAGTTAAAAAATGTGTAAATGGTGCGAAACGCCGAAAATTTCACACTTTTGAGTAAAAAATGAGCTAAAAACGTTTAAAAGCACAGTTTTTACTTTTTTACGACAAATCGACAATTCTGAGGGATCGCAGACATATTGTGGGCGTCAGTAGTAGCTATTCCGGACACCTCCCCAAGAACACGTATGCTGAGCTTTAAATTGCATAATGAACAGTGTATCAAAATAGTTTTGCACCACTATTTAAGCACTTATTGGTTTAAGACAATTTTGGCTCAGTAAAGCTTTGTGGCTCACCCCAAGCACTCGATGAAGGAAAAGTTGGACACTTTTCCGCGAAAAGCAGGTTAATAACAAAAATTGATGAACATTAAATTTTTTGACAGATTATGCTTGGAATCGTCATAAAAACCGTAAATTAATTTTCTGAATATGCTTAATGAATTTCATGAGTAAGAGTCGGAAGGCACATTACATACTGAAGATGTCGTAACGAAGACATACCTGAAAGTTTTTGAGTAGGTACATAAACCTCACGTGCATATCTAGTCAATGGTCAGACATGCATGTTGAGAGTTGATACCCCAGAATGTAAAAAATAGCAAATTTAGAGGAGAAAATGAGGTAAAATGAAGGTCAAAAACGGATGAAAATTGAAAATTTTCGCCAAAAGTGCTTCGAATTGGCGAGAAACTGTGTAATAACGTAGTTTTAACGCTATTTTAGCGCTTATGCTAGGTTTCAAAGTAATTTTGACCCAAAAAGCTCAATTTTGGAACCCCCAAACCGGCTGAGCCCCCTCAGATCGGCTATGCTGTGCATTCATGGTCATAGTCACAGGTGCGCAGAACGACTTAATGGAAGTTTCCGTCTAATAAAAAGGACCAAAAAAGCCTTGGCTATATTAGTAAAGATTACCTCAGGTATAAACGATGATGCAAAAACCCTTGGCTTTTCAAGCATTTTTATGACAAAATTCAATCTTTATTCGTTTTAACTCTCGTCCCGCCATAGTTTTTCAGAAAGGAAATCATTGTTTAAGAATTTAATTTCTAAAACGCATATATGTATGTGATAAAATCTAAGGAACGCCTCTTACTTCAGTTTCTCATGCGTCACTATGTAAACAACAGGAATAATAACGCCGTGCGTCATTGCCATAAAATGGCAGGTCCACCAAATGCGCCTGATCTGAGGATGATCAACTAGTTGAGGATAGAGACCAATTGAAATCAATAAAACGTTTTGAGGCAACCAGCAAATTGCGTAAACCAATGTTACTATGAACATGGTAGGCAGCATCTAAAAAACAGACAAGGAACCTGCTAAGTTTTCAAAGTAGCAAAATTTTTTGTCTAAAGCCACTTAAAAATGCATTAGGTTTGCGCTAAGCTTGAAACTCTTGAGATATCTATCAAAACAAGGTTCTAATCTTGCTTTGAGGAAAACCGTGATTATGAAGTATAGTCTGTTTCACATAACTTCGTGCATAAATTCTAAGAATTTTCAACGACAGTATGCCGAGGGTTACGATAATGAGATCTCACTATACAATTTACCCACCAGCGTTTTTTAGCCGATCCATAATGATTGTAATGTGTAATGTATAATGTATAATATGTAATACTCTACGTACTTACACATTACCTAATACTACACATGACACATTACAGCAATACACATAACGCATAACACATTACATATTACACACTACACAAAAAACGGTGGTGGGTAAATTGTATACTAGATCCACGATAATTATATATCAGATCAATGCTATAATCGCAATATGCCAGCTTATTGTCGGAGATGGTTTTAAAAGTTATGACCGAAGTTGTGTGAAACAGACTATAGATTTACTACTTATCTAGGAGTAAACTAGAAGTAGGATGGAGGGAAACTAGCAATAAAAATGAGAAAAAGTAAGGCCTACGAATGAGACTATAATAAATTATGCAAAACATTGTTATCAAGTAGCATGGGTTATCAGCAAGCATGAACTAAACAATGATATTGCTCATTGCCTATTTTGAACATTTTGCGGGTTTACCGCCGCATACATGTTTACGCATAGCAATAGTAAATAAGGAAGTTACTGAAAAAACAAAGTGCAAACAGTCAGCACTCACTTTTTTAACTGAATTCTTCCTTAATCTGCTCAAATTCACTGCTCCTTCTCCTGGACTTTTGCTATTCCATAGTTTGACACCTATCGCGGCGTATGATAGTATAAATACAAATAGCGGGATAAAATATTGCAAAAACATCAGCGCAATGCTGTAAGTATATTCGCTCTCCCGATTTTGCCACTGCTCAGAACATTGAGGTCCGTTGTTAGTGTCATTCTGAAAAATGCGAATCTGAAGAATGAGATTTTCACATAAATTACTTCGTCGGAATGCCTTTTAGTTTCTTTTATTGTAAAAAGTCTCATACGGAGTTGAAACTAGTGAAATTATCAACTTTTTCGAATCGAATGAAGGAACTTATATTATTTATAGTCAAAAACTTCAGACATACATAATACACATAGGTCAAAAGAACAGTACAGTGAAAGAAACCGAATTCTATGAGGACACGTAGTACTCGGACCAGACATGCACGTGGGAAATTTAATGATACAGACAATCCTCAAATAGAAAAATGGAAAGCTCACTGACGAAGGGCGACAAAGACCGAAAATTTATGAAAATTAAAAATTTTTCTGTCAATTTACCTGAAAATGACCATAAACTAAGAATTAGAATATTTTTTAAAACTATTCAAGTATTTATACCAGTTTTTGGAGGCATTTAGCTCAAAAGAGCTTTCGCTGACCCTTAGATTGACCATGATATGCACTACACCCCAGCTCGTCCAATTACAGTAATGATTGAAATCATTTCTAGCACAAAAAATCGTTTTCGAAAAGTTGCAAAATTTTCAAACGATTCAGTAAGTGAGAGAAGTGTTTACTTTGTTAGAAATTCGGTAAATATCGTAAAAATAAGATCAATGATAAGACAACCTAATTCTTCTTATTCATGCGTTTGAGAGCAATCTGATGATCACAAAAAATCAGACATGAATGCAAGTCACTGTTTCATAATTTAAGCTTAAAAAACATGCCTAATATGTCCTAATATTAATACGGCTTTGCCCATCCAAAAATTTTGGAGTTTCACGAATTTTATTCGAATGTATTATTGTAAGGATTTTAAAGAAATCCTGCAAATTCCTTTTATAATTATGCAAGCATAAAGCGCTGTAGTCTTACGAGCCAAATATCGTAAAAATGTATCGATATATTTCAGAAAAATGTCAAAGTCGAAAGGCGATAACACCTAATCTTGAGCCTTCTTCTCATTAACAGGAAAGATTCAAAAATAATACATTTATGATCATTATACGTGTCACAGGGGATGGGAGAACCCTACCAGAAGCTAGTCGTCCCTATTCCTCAAAAGTCAAAAATTATTGCCCCCTCGATTTATGGCATAACTTGTTTTTTCGGCAATTATTAGGTGAAGGTCAATTATCCCCCAACCATAAAATGGTCAACTTCCTCCACCCAAAATGTTGAGCTGTCACGTGTCTGATGATCATATATACAAAGATACAAGTGATTACATTCTCTATGTTAAGGACGACCAGCAATGGCGATGAAATAATAATGGCGCTCAACCAAACGATAACTATGGTCCACAGGGCCTTAGTTTTGGTAAGCTTGCACGACCGATTCATTGGAAGCATAATGGCGAGGAACCGGTCGATGCTAGTGGCTACGAATGTGTAAGCGCTGCTCATCACTGTGACAGCTTGAGCAAAGTTGAGCAGCTTGCACGGCCAGTAGCCGAACGGCCAATAAGTGATTATTAGATAAGGCCAATAGCTGAAGGGTATGCAAAGCAGTGCCATCAGCAAGTCCGATACTGCTAAATTGAATATCAGGAAATTCGGTGCCGTCTTCAGGCGTCTAATTAAAAAAATTCCGAGATTGAAGAAAAAATTACGTGCTTATTATTTCAGAATGTTTCCTCCTGATTACATGTTACCTCTGTCTATACCTACGCGTATTGAGTCCATGGCAATTTAAGTCGAAAGAATCGTAACGTTTTATGACAGATATTATATTTCGAATTCGCTTGAATTGTACTATGTATGCGCTTAACTTTCGGCTAAACTCACACAAAGTCAAGCAGAATATGCGCGGGATGTAATTCTCGCAAAAAAATTAATTGCTCGCGAATCCGTTTATTTTTGACATTTTCGGATAATTTTTTCTAATATTTCTTCTAGTAGGTAGTTTATGCCACTGCTTATGCATTATTTATGCACTTTTATAACTTTTTATACTTAATTTTCTTACGCTAAACGAGCGAATCGTCTTCAAGTTTTAAATGCGTCAAGAGGCCTCCTACCTATAGCGCAAAATTAAAAGTATGATGACGCCATTTCCGCCAATTGATAAGAGAGATATCAGCGAATAAAGTCCGATTGCAACAGATTTTTCCATTCGGCTCAATCCCATCGAATGAGCGTTTGCTGATGAATCTACGGTCATGTCCGTCTTGTTAATAGAATCGATTGTGGTCATAATCTGAAAGAAGTACTCATAATCAGACTCTGATCACTGCGTTAAAAAAGCGAGGGAAGTCAGAACTGGCTTCTAGCTTTTCAGAAAATGCTGTCACCGAGAGACTCAAGCTTCCGAAAACATGTTTATGTAAGAAAATGAGATGTCACATCTTGTTTTAGCAATAGTTTTTACTCTGCGCAAGTAAGCGAAAAACGAGCATGCTAAATAGATTTTACAACGCACGGTGTGAGAAACAAAGGAAGGTACTTTGAAGGGGCGCAAAGTAGGCCTTAAGTGTTGCAAATTGGAGCAATATTTAAGCGGCATTTTTTGAGCAAAAGTTTGACGTTTCAATTACGCTAAGCACGTTATAAATTACTTTTTAAGCTTTGCTTTTAATACAACTTCAACAAATTGCTAATGGGAATTCGTTAGCCGACGATTTATCGAAAATACAAGATTTAATACTACACTAAGTACTTAACGACTTACGAATTTACATGTAAACGTTGGATTGGCTTTTTAGAAGCTCATAAAACCCACCATACTTTGTTTTTCCCACGCTTAAATCTCGCGTCGTCCGAGAATCGCAAGGTAAGAAGTGATCAAGTGTACCTGAGGGGAAATCCGAGAAAAATGATACGCTTAAATATTGATGAAATATAAATGCAAACGCAAATAGATATAAATAAATAGGCGTATCCGTAAAAAACGCCGACTTTCCGGAATAGCCTTTATTTTAAGTTATAATAAGTTCAAAAAATTTACGAGAAGCCCATCTCGAATCAGCCTAATATGTAGGTACGACGTGAAGCAGATGAATTCACGAATGGTATGACGTAAATTATTACCTTCGAACGGATATAACCATAATAATATTTATTAATAATATATAACACAATAAAATCTAACATTGTCGGTGCTAGGCGTAACTTAATGAAGTGCGCGTTTGCGTAGAACAAAGATAATTTTATTGTGTTTTAGCTTAAAGGAGCATTTTTTCTGCGCGTCAAGTGCAGTTCTAAACTAATCGAAATAAACACAAAAATATGTAATTTTCCGATGCAGATAATGCTTAGAGCACAAAAAAATGCAGGGAGGTAAAAATGTTCCTCGAGTAGTAGGCGTCGACGATGTTTAGGTGCATTAATTTCTCGGAAATATTGAAGACCATAAAGCAAGTCTGATCAGAAGGATGCTCGGGAGTATTTTATCATTTATCGACGCGCCGACGCGCTGCGAAAAATTTCATTCGAGATTGAAATCAGACGGTTCGAATTTTAATCGCTTCAAGACAACGATTTTACCAACTTTTTCAAAAGTTTGGTTTAAGTTTGAACCAACCCTCCTCTGGTTTATTAAATTCAAGCTGATGACTTTATAAAAGAAACAAAATGCGCTTTTGAAGCCAAAAGGTAAAATTTAGGGCTTCGTATTGAATAAAGGCTAGGAGTTCAAAGCGCAGAATCATTTCAGTGAGATTAATAAATGCAAAACTTGACAGAGCAAAGAGCCTGTTGTACTTCGATGTACCAAAATATTCAATAAAATTACAGTTGAAATGAAAAGTTAGGCTCAGTTTTGCTCTAAATTGAAGTTCAAGCGGACGGAAGCGGAAAAATAGAAAAATTGCGATTTTAAATATGATTGTGATGCGTGATGATATGAGTATTTACTCAGCTGTTTAGTATTCACTTTGACATTTCATGAAGCGAACAGGCGCCTTTTTCGTACGCAATCATGTATTATATATGTATAATTTGTCAATGTGTGCCGGTGTGTACTAAAACAAAATTTGGATACCATACGCTAGAGTTTTCAAGCTTGAGAGAGATTTTGCAGTAAATTTTAGCTGTAGCCAATTCGTATAAGATATTTACCTTGAATTCAGCTCAAAAGCATTCAAAAATGCATATAATATTCGTAATTACGTATAATCTATTAATCACTAATACTTTTATTTTTGAAGATTTATTTTAATTTTTTCACGTGTCACAGGTTTGCATCTTCATAGTTGGTAGGTAAATCCAATTTTTATTCCAAGTATTTTAAAATGTTCGCTAGCTCAATTAAAGTTTTTGTAACTCAATTTTCAACCAGTACAGAATTTCAGAACCGTGAATTACAAAACAAATAAAGCGTTGACAAAGAAAAGCATACGCAAAGTCTCAAATTTTAATGTCGCTCAAACTAGAGTCTGATGGATTAAGATTTCGAAGCTATAAAGTTATGTTTCATCATTAAGAACATGTACTCGTAATTTCTTTCGTAAGTTGTTATTACAAAAGTGCTATAAAGTAGTACGATAAATATGATATTCTACGGTATCCATTGGTAAGCCACATTATTACATGGAAATTTTAAACCACTTTTGTAGCCTGTTGCGAAAAAATTCAAGAGAAACCCGCAAAAGTTAAATGAAACAGAATATTGAAAGGAATTCATCATATTAGTATTAGCTTTAACCAAATCTGCGATTGCTTCGCCAACTTCAACATCAAGTTCAACCTCGACGTAAAGTGTCCTGTTGTTATAAGTAAACTTCAAATTCTGCGATTATAAAAATTATATAAGTTTTTGAAACTTACTGATTATACTCAGATTTGTATAACCTGTACATATTTAACAATCAAATACAGAAGACAGGAATTGCAAATTAAGGAAAGATAAATGCAAAAATATGCGGATTTAAACAAAATGTAAAAACCATCTGTTTGCTGCGAATCTTGATAGTTTGGAGATATTTCATGCAAAAAGCAAATCTCAGAGGCCATTGCAGATCGATTAGACTAATAAAATTTATTAGCTTGATTCTCAGTCTGGTCATTTACTAGAACATTTGACCACCTGCTACAGCACATTTGTCTACACAAAGCAATAATTTATGTTGCGGGATAATATCTTGACAATAAAAATATGAGAATGACCATATGTAATCTTTTGAAACGGTTATTTGATCTACAAAGTTCGATTCCGACCCACTTAGCTTAAAAATTATAAAATTTACGCAATGCAATTATTGATTGGACCGTTGTTCATCATCAATAGATCTTAAAAGACTTCCTAGTCAGTCGATTGAAGTGAAATAAGACGTCTGTTAATCTATTGAGAATGGATAGTAATATTTCGCTTTGAACATCGTAATGCGAAGCAAAAGCTACAATTAGCAAAAACTTACTTACTAGGTACGTATTTTCGTGAGAAAATGGTCATTAGCCGAGCTTTATATGTTAAATTATCAGTGCGAAGGAGTATAGAGTCAGCAATTACGCATCGTCAAGTTGCAACGCACGACTGAATTTTATTTAAATAAATATCACGCAGCTCGCGATTCTTCTTCAAATTATCGCAAATGGCAGAAAAAAACAAGATATGAATTTTTTTCCCAGTAGGCTGTAGAGATTGAATTAGCTCAAAATTTTTGAAGTCATAATATTCCTCGAAATATCACATCGAGCAACAATTCTCCGAATTCTGGAATAAGGGCTCTTAAATTCTTCAAAGTAATAAACGGTTGATCAAGTACGCTTGAACTTATAACATAAGCGTTGTGCGAAATAGCAATTGATTACAAATAATTCTACTTATTTACGGAAAATGCTTGAATCATACGAACAGCATGCATTTAACTCAAAAAGTCAGTCACTGAAGTATAATAAAATAATTTCTATCAATTTTCTTAACGCTTGCTCAGTCAGTTTTGTACCGTTAAAGACAAACTGTTCCAAAATGAAATTCCCTCATTAAAATCAGTCGACAAAATTAATCAAAAAGTATCGAACCGTCAATATAGTTATTTCTCAATTTATTCCGATGCTTTAAATGATTTCTCAGCTTCTATGCCTAGAGAATACGGTTTCTCAATTTGAGCTAATAAAGTTCCATTTTTCAGATTTATGATTAAACTGTGTCGGAAAAGATTGACGCGCAATATAATTATTACTAGTATCTGCGGTCGTTGCAAGAGCGTTTTTGCTTTTAGTTTTTTCCCGTGTTTTAGCAAGAGGTATAGAAAAAATGCGTAAATGTTAACAAAGCAACATCACAATAGGACGCAGATATTCAACATAAAAACCACAAAGCCACGTATCTCATTATATAATATTGTTTTTATATGCTGTTTAAAATCATTAACTTCATTAGGAATAAATCGTACGAATACAGCTCTCATGAGATTTGATACTGCAGCGAGTAGCGCGTTAAATTGAATTTCAGCGATTATTAGAAGATTCGCATTTGAATATCTCTCGAAATTCAATAAATTTTACCGCGAAATGGCGTGTGCTGCTAAAATATTTAAAAAAGCAAAGGCTGTATATCCGTGGAAATAATTTGCCAATCACGTATCATTTCCGGAGTCGGAAAGCATAAAAATCCGCAAAGTGAAACACCAAAGTGAAGAGATCAGGAGCCCTCGTCTTTTGGACCCTTGTTTTTTTAGGCAATTAAATTCACTACATGCAACAGAGAAAAATTACGATAATCGGTAGTGGGAAGACTTTGGACCTCAGAAAATTACTTTAAAAATCAGCAAATCGATTGTACGGAACCTTTTTGATCGACGATTTTACCACTTGCTATCGTAGAATCGTGAAAATCGGATAAAAATTTTCGATTGAATCCGTCTATACGGTCCTTTGTTGAAACTACATGGTCTCACTCATGTCGCTTTCATGGAGCATTGCCGTACATATAAAAAACGTAAATATACAGAAAATTTTAGAATGGGATCCTCTCGCTTTATTTTGGTCTTATCGATGATCTAAGGACCTGAATATCCAACCTCAATAACGTGTAGTCGCGAAGTAGGCGTTGGAAGCTTTTGTCAAAACAACAAAAGAATAGCGGCAATGTGTTTATCAACAATGCCGACTGTTCACGCAACTGTAAGACACTGATAAATGGTAATGTTTTTTTTGCTGAACGGAAGATAGAATAATAAATAAATAAACAGTTCTATAAGAAAAATTACATACGACAGTAGATAAACGATTCGAAGATAAGCATGTGGGTGACAGCATAAAGTCCGCATTCGTCTGACCAAACTGGAAGTAATTTGACAAAAAATTCTTTGCTGGTGAATGATAGTAAGCATACATGTTCGGAGAGTTAGGTACTTTTTACCACCCATAATATCTGCTGACTCGCAAAATTTTCAATTTTTTAAAAGCATAAATATCGTTTTTGGCGGTTAGTGATACATAAATTGGCTTAAAGTATCGGCTTCAAGCCAAACAACCGTTTTAAACCATTTTCAGTGATGTTTTGGTCACAAGCGTCAAAAAATAGTGTTCATGGCGCATTCCCGTGGTTTTTGAGACAAGAAAGTCACACGAGAAAAAATTTTTGGATCTGACCCCCAAAATTCACATGCTGTGCTCGTATGCTGCGACTGTCAGTTCCTGCACACATCACCCTTTTAACTAATTACTATATCAAGTAGAGTGAAACAGCATTAATATAGCATTAACATACCGCAGATCCGATGTGAATTCCTTACATAAATTGTACATAAGAAATGTTTTTTTATTCACTCCCTGAGGAGCGGAGATGTCGTCTCTTAAAAGCAAACTAATTTGATTAATAGCAGCGAATTTTAGCGAAAATTCAAAGGGTTTGTCCAAAATTAAGTTTGCACGCTTTGAAGAGCTTCAAGGCGGAATGATTTGTTGGCGTCAGATGCCGAAAAAAGAATAATCACATGAAAAGATTCCGAAGGTGGCCTACTGAAAAATAAGAGTTAATTCATGTTTGTATGTGGGCGAATAACCTCGCTATTGCATCTTAATTGCCATCTCTGCGCAACTAAACTTTCCAAGGAAGGAAAGCCCTACATAATTGTAATGTTACGTACTCCTGCGATCGAAAAGCAAATAAAAAAATATGCAGGTATGTACGTACGCTGGAAAATTTCTAATTCAATATTTTTAATTTTTAAAAATTGTTTAAAAAAAGAAACTTCTCAGAATAGTACTTAATGCATGCTACGTAAATCTATGAGCACCTGCGTATGAAAAAAACCAGATGGGCTAAGATGTTAAAATAAAATAGAATTAAATAAAAAGAAATCCTCTAATATAAAGATGTAAGAATAAGGGTAGCCATCGTTGACCGAAACAATTAGCTTGATGAAAATTTCATGAGATGTATCTGCTATTTGTTGTGACCAACCCTCAGTAAAAATTTCAAAATCTTTCTACTCTTTATGTCACATGAAACCTTTGCATGAGCCTATTTGCCGCTTCATTCATTTGTACAAGCCGTAAATTAAACAAACTTCCTAATTATTTTAAAAATTTTATGTGAAAAAAAGTTAATAGTTACATGACATTTGTGTACCTCTTTGACGACTTCGATTCCTTTATAGAAAATCTTTAATACAAATAAATTTAAAAACCAATTTTTTCGATGTTTCTTATTGAGGCCGATCAAGAAATAATCTTAATTACAAAAAGAACTCCGGGATTCATTCTCAGAAGACGCATCTAATGTCATGCACCCATAAGTGATCTCATCTCGCCAAGAAAGTGTTTCACGCACTAAACCAAACATGTGAAAAATACAAAAATAATATCATAGATACTAAATGACGATATTAAGCGTTTTGACGGAATTCTCTATAAAATCAAGTCAAGAAAAAATATTGTTCTCTCTAAAGCTAGCTAGAAAAAACGGCACAAATTTGTTCGTAGCATGCCTTCATCAATTAACGGCGAGTGAGAGAGATAAAAAAATTGTTCTAAAAATGTCGCAGTTAAAATGTCCTCAATCCAATCGCCCTAAATTAAAAAACTACAATTCGAAGATGATTCGGAGAAGAATAAAGACTAATTTACTAACGAGAGCGAAATGCACCAATTTACTAATCCAGGCTCCATTCTAACGAACAAATTCTTGGAATAACGAATACGTTGCAACAAATGACTAAGAAGGCCTTTTGTTGTAAAGCAATTTACGAGCAAAATGGGCTAAATATATTTTGCTGTTCGAAGTAGCCATCCACTAACACTAATTATATTATACGGAATAATTTCATAATTTAATGTTTTTACGTCTTTCGAAAACGATCCCTACACCAAAATTAACTTTCTACTCACTAGGCACGTATTCGATATTGTATCTTTATTCAAGTTTTAGAAGGAAAAGCAATAAATGATTTCTTCTTATCAACAAAAAATATGAATGAAAGCTATTAAGTCTTTGTCTGATTGTGGTTAGCTTATAGAACAAAAAATTATTTTTGTCCAAAGTATTTGAAAGATTGATACAAGAACCTTTGTACTCGAATATCATATCGTCGAAAGCGGCGTAACTTTTTTAACGAAGGCAGGTTTCTGTGCGCGATGTCTAATAAATAAAACGTCCTTAAAAGTTCTAAAAAACGATAATCACTCGCATGATTGCAAAAAACATGGAGAAATATAAATATTGCCGAAGTACTCGAATCAACCCACTAAATTTATATTAGTGTATAAATTAAAAAGTACCAAGTCGCTTTCATTGATTTATATTTTTACGATTGTGACTGAACTTGGCGCATGTCTGAACTTGGCGCATCGTCGCATGTTGGCGCATGTGACTTGTCTTACCTTGGCGCCAATCTCAATTTGGCGCCTGTCTAAACTTGGCGCATGTCTTAATTTGGCGCATGTCTCAATTCGGAGACCCGTCGGGCTTGGTATATGTATATAACTGTTGTATCAGTTTCTATAAATAAAGGGCCTTTATATCTCAGAATCGGTATACACTGAATGCAAACTAAAGATTTAGCTCAATAGTTATATGTTATGAATTAGCGCCAAACGGCCTTTTTTCACGTATAATTTAATTTTGTTGAATTTTTTTTCATTTTTGAAAAAAATTTCATGTTTCAATCACCTAAGAAGAAATAGCTTAATAAGTAAGGCTGAAAACGATGTTTTTGTTATGTATCCAGCGTTTCTGGGCCCCAAAACAAGCACTTTAGAAAATGTTTTTCACCCCTTCCCGAAAGTTCCGTAGTGTGCGTGCATATCGGATCTAGGATTTCCGTAAATGGGGGTGGTATCTTGACTTTTCCGAAAACTGTTATAAAATAGGTCCAAATATTTACCTTACACGTTTAAATTAAAAGTTTTTCCAGCGTTTTGCATTATATACTTTTATTTTAAATCACTTAGCGCGAAATTTTTTTCGAAAATCTACGAGACTTAAGCTGATTCTGTGCAGAAAATTATTGAATTTGCCAGATTTTAGCAAAAAAAATACATAGAACGGCATTTCCGACGCCGGGACAATTTGAGAAATTGTGATCATCAACAGCCAAAAATCATTGCAAATTACATGTCCAATCTTTATCTTGAGGGGCGGGAGCGGCCCCTGCACCCTCCCTTAAATCCGCCCTTGTGCTCTTCGCGTGTATGACATTGGCAACCCCTAAACATTCAGGAGTGGATCACTATTTATTCTGACCAGACGCTACCCAAACCTACAGGGGAGGGCTGCCCGTTTCCTCCCCTTACGCCTACACCTCTATCCATTTTCATGCGCCAAACATAGATATGCGCCAAGTTCAGATATGCGCCAAGTTCATACATGCGCCAAGTTCAGACGTGCGCCAAGTTCATTCGCAATCGAGACCTGTAACAATAGGCGCCAAGTTTAGATATGCGCCAAGTAAAAATAGGCGCCAAGTTTAGAAGGGCGCCGCCAAGTTCATACAAGAAAACAAAAGGCGCCAAGTTTAGACGGGCGCCAACTTCAGACATGCGCCAAGTTAAGACATGCGCCAAGTTGGGATCGAACGATTTTTACAGCTTTGGTGAGTACTATTATTTTCTTAAAAATGTATAAAATATATTCTTAATGTTTTTCGACAGTCATCAACGTACGAAAAATGAATAAAACGTAATATTTTTGGCTCAGTACTAAAATTTAGGACTTTTTCGACAAGCATTTAAGTACATACTATAGGCCATGAGCGCATAACGACTAATTTTGTGAGTTCTACACACATTTGGGCAAGTTGGACCACGGTGTAGAGAAGATCGAATAGCAATTTAATTACGAAATGCATACTTTTTCATTTCGTCGCACTTATCCAAGTATTGGGAACTGAAATTAGGTTATCATATGTGAGCTTTTCCATGCTAATTCAGCAACTCCAGTAGTCTACGAAGACTCCCAATCTCAAAACTTAAATATTCGATCCTCGGAAAATGTGTGACGTCTCTACTGATTCGTGATCGTCCAATCATTTCCGTCACTTCTAATGGCAAAATAAGTGTTGTGAAATGATAAGACGAATTCTTCGTAATTGAACAAACGTAAATTATAATACTGCAGTGATAATTTTAGCAATGAAAACAACGACTATGAATCGAGTATAATTTATCGCTAATTTGAATTATTTCAGAACCGCACACGCACGCTGCCTTTCTCTTCTTTCATTCATTCAATTGCCATTAGCAGCTCATTAAAATTTTTGTTGCAATTACGGTAATTATGAACAGGGACTTGCTGAAGTTGGAATAAAGATGACTTAATTCACCTACTAGACCTATCTAAATATAGCATTCTAATGAATTTTCTAATTTTTGAAATCCTATTGCATATCAAAATTATATTAAAAAGCGTGGAGTGACTTTTTAACAATATAAGTATTTTCAAGAAAAAATTAGTCTAGCTAGTAAGTTACTCTAAAGCTTAAGGCTGTTGTAAGAAAATCTTAGACCACGAAGATATCTACCACAATTTTAAGCGCGACAAATTTATTTAGAATAAAGAAGAAACAGAAAGCGCAAAAAATTCGTTTCAGTGTGATGCTTATTTTGAAAAGTTGCTAGGAAAACTATTATTGTTTAGTGCCACAAGGTCGAGTCTTTAATGCGATTTTAGCATGTTTTATAGTCAAACTTGATGTCGCGAGTCCAACAAAAAATTTCGCTGGAAAAATGAGGCAATGATGACGTTCAAATTTCCGGGAAGCTTACAAACGCTTCTGATGAGGCAGCCCTGATTTTAATTCAAGAGATGCTTCTTGAGACACATTGTGCTAATCTTTTAGGAATTCTTGGTTAGAGTAATATGGATATTTAGTTCTTAGTCAAGATAAGTTCAATGCAATAAGGTTCAAGCTTGAAATTGCAACAACTAATCATATAATTAATGTCAAGTAATTGAGTAAAACAGCTTGAGCGATAAATAAAAAATGCAGAATTATCTACCAAATGAAATATGATCGTACATTATTTTGTTTCAACTGAGCGGTTCTAGAGGCTGAATTATATTTGTGGTAATGTTCAAAATAGGGGTGATAGTAGAGGGAAAAATCCTTAACTAGGAACAACTCAGTTTTATCATGCAAGTAAGCTTTCTAACTCGTGATCACCTTTGACTATACATGGTTACTATCCCTCAAGCTGTAATCGTAAAGTCGTACCTGCCGACTCTCTGTCAGAACTAATTTGCTACCGTTATTTGACTAATCAATTTTTTTAAAATATTTTTCCCTGTTGGTACATGCTTGATTCGAAAAGTGCCTCTACTCTCCTTTTTTCCGCAATACGCTTACGCTTGCTATAATTTTACCGATCACAAATACAAAAATCTCCCGGTTTTTCTCGTCCTGCTCATTTGACATCCTGCGAACGACACCCCTCATTCGTAATCCAATTTTATGTCTTTATAATTCCTGGTAAATAGAAGGGTTACTGTAACAATGGCCATAGGGTCCATGCTTGTCGTCTCTCAAAATGAGCCGAACAACAGTTGGAACCGTATTTAAGCCATTTCCATGGAAACCAACAATAATGGCACTATTACGTGAACTATAGTAAGTTGGTTGTAGACGACTTCCGGTCAGCTTTCAAAATGTTGTACGGAAAATCGTTTGCGACGTGTTTCCGAGAATCTAAAGCTATGTAGAAAAATTCTTCAGTTTTACAGTTTTCTAAATTTAACTGCCTTAATATATTCCTCTCAAAATTTCTGGTATTTTAATCTTATTTGATTTTATCAATTGGAAAATATGCGCAAGCATTTAATGGCTTTTTAACATCATGAAATATGGGCAGTGCTTGTAGCAGCGCTAGCACGGTGGCAGGTAGGAAATTTACGTGCTGATACTCAACGTACAACAGTTTTCGCGAAAACGACTAAGCATCGTCTATAAGTGTAACAATGATTATGCTTAACTCATCAGAAATAAACAATTTAGGTAAAATTGTTCTATCGTTGTTAGTTCAATTAAAAATTGTCTATTTCAGGGGCGCCTTAGCTTACTTTTTTCTAATATTCACAGATAATATCAGATCGTATGTAGCCTTGGGAAGTTCAAGGCTTCGTTTCCTACCGAATTAGAATATCTGAATATAACAAACGTTTTTACTTGGGCTGGCATGATAATAAACCAAAGCATAAGTCCTTCGCTGGTAATGTACACTCCTGACTTGGACGTTTAATAGCTTGTTGCATCGCATGCTTATTCAATGTAGCAAGCAGAATTCGCTTCATTAATCATTATGAAAACGCATTATTTATGTTCAAGCTTTTCACTTTTATAGCTTCATGTAGTATCGTGCTATGCGCTTATTCACAATTTTATTTATGTGTGTATGCCCGCCTGGCTTTAAGCATTCGTTGCACCAATGAGAAGCGGGCAAGGAAGGCTCAGGGATTGCCAATCAAACCCACCTCCGCAAAACTATTTTCAATTAGATCAATTACTAATATACTAATACTAATACTTTATTCGGAAAAAACACAAGGGTAAAACAAAACTCGCAAGGAAAATAAAATAGAATGCGAAATGCCCTGGACACACAGGCAAATAGATTGCGCTCACGTGTGCCCCATCAAAAAATTCCCGAAATCAACCTTTTTCAAATTTCTCTTAAATGTCTCAACATTTGGAGATCTTCGAATATATTGTGGAAGATCGTTTCAAATTCTAGCTGATCTAGTAGCAAAACAATACTTTTTACAATCAAGTCGAAATTTTTTCAAGTTGATCTGATTTGCAAATGCATTTCTAAAAGTTACAGAGCACTGAGCACAACCACCAAATACACGTCTATATCTGCAGTCTTGATATTTGAAAAATCTCCTAGCGTTGGATAATCTGAATGACCATGCATAACGTCAGTGTCTTTACGTGATATATTATTTTTAATACACTAACATTTTTATTCCTGCTTTTGTTCTTCCTGGAATCGTCTTTTCTTTTTCTAAGTAGTCCTGAAGTTATACAAAGATTTCTAAACAGCGCAAATAATGCATTTATTTAAACTAAATTTTAGATCTCGATTTCATGCTTTAGATCCTAATCATCATTGTTTCCCGTCCGTTGAAAAACTTTCAAATAATACTATCAAAATTTCCAAAGCATCTTGAGGGTTTGACTAGGAACACATGCAATTTTACATAGCGTTCTAAATCTTTTAAAAAAATGAAGACTTGCTTGTAAGAGCGCAATCAATCAAGTAAATTAAGCCTCACTTTTTATTTTGTACAAAGATTTTTATAAGATCAGAGACGATTTTTTGTCAACACTTCTATTTCGCAAGTACTACCTGAAATAAGACCGTAAATAAATAAACAAAGCGTAAATTAAATAAATAAATAAATAAATAAATATTTTTAATAAATGAGTGAATAAATAAATAAATAAATAAATAAATAAATAAATAAATAAATAAGTAAATAAATAAATACATAAATAATAAATAAATAGAGAAATAAATAAATAAATAAGTTATTAAATAAATAAATAAATAAATTAATTAATTCTACATTGTCTGAAAAATACATGAATATGACAGCATAGATGCTTTATCAGACCATGTAACAAGAATGTTTGTGAATGTTTTATAAACTAGCTGACGCTCCCTACGAAGCAGCAAAATCAAAACCAGTCGATTCTACTGAACAAGACTGCTCTCAAGCTGTATTGCCCGCAGCACAAAACACTGGCAATGGTCAACTGAATATAGTTGAACCCTCAGGAGATCCGGAAATCGAGCAAAATAATCAAGAAGAAGACCTTAAACCAAATAAATCATCAGTCGAAGCTTGGGCCGATCAAGCCGACAAAGTTATTTCAAATACATCATTGAAGTATGCGGATCAAGATTTTACAGATATTGAAAGCAAGCTCAAACAGCAAGATGAGGCGGAAAATAGTAAACCTGAAAATCACGAACCGGTTTCAAATCAATACGACTCTCGTATGCAAGACAATGATGCACGGGTAGATCAGGAGGACGACTTGCCAAGTGGCAGTGGGGCCAAGGCTCCATTTCAGACCATGAAATTGATGTATTTTAGAGGACTTAGATTAAGAGCCGAACCATCTCGACTTATTCTACAATATGCTAGCGTGCCGTACGAAGACGAATTGATTGATGAATCGGAATGGACTAGCAGGAAACAAAGTAAAAGATTTTTTTAAATTATCATGCCAAACATCTGTAGTTAATAAAATTATTTAGGAAGGTAGTTGTTCCAGTTTTTCTGCCATCTTATAATAGTCGTCGGTTATCTTATTCGTTCTAACATCGTTTGAGGCATAATTAAATCTAATTAAATTTTTAACTAAATTTACTTCATTTACCTTATTGTTTTTTCTTTATTATTAATGTTTATCAATATTTAGAAAGTTCACATTTTTGAAACTTTGATCGTTGAATGATTTGATGCGATTAAACACATAAGTTTCGTTCCACGATTGACTTCTGTTTCGATTTACATTTATAGTCTGTTTCACATAACTTCGTGCATAAATTCTAAGAATTTTCATCGACAGTAAGCCGAGGGTTACGATAATTATATATCAAACCAATGCTGTAATCGCAAACTGTCAGCTTATTGCCTGAGATAGTTCTGAAATGTATGACCGAAGTTGTGTGAAACAGACTATAAGTCGAATTGTTGATTGGGATTAATTATACGTATATACAATCTACTATATATTTTTGAAAGTTTGTTTGTTTGTATGTATGTATGTATGTTCGTATGTTTGTGCCGGGTTGGCTCCGGCCCAATGAAATTTGGTGGGCTGAAATTTTGGGCCGAGGTCGGTCCAATGGGGGAAGGAGCCGTAGCGATCTTGAAATTTCGACAAACGCACCCATTGGCCCTGGGCAGGGAAGGAGCAGGGTTTGGCCCCTGTGCTATAAGCCTCCACGATTTCGGGAGATGGCCGATTTTTTGCTATTTTTTTCAAAAATTAGTTTATACTGTTTGTATAGGGATACCCCGGCCAAGAGGAGCATGCCTGGCGACACTATGTACATTGTTATATGTTACAGCATTGGTCGGCACTGTGAAACATCAAAATACGGGTTTAACCAAATGATGCTATAACATAGGCAATTTTATAAGATAGGCATGGTATTAGATACTATGTGCAACAAGATAAGCAATGCTATAAGATAGGACGTGATATAAGATACTCTGTGCTACAGGATAGGCAATACTATAAGATAGGACGTGATATAAGACACCCCGTGCTACAAGATAGGCAATGCTATAAGATAGAACGTCATAAAAGATACCCCGTGCTACAAGATAGGCAATGCTATAAGATAGGAAGTGATATAAGATACCCCGAGCTGCAAGATAGGCAATGTTATAAGATAGTATGGGATATAAGATACCCTGTGCTACGAGATAGGCAATGCTATAAGATAGGTTTGGTATAGATACCCTGTCTGTGCCATAACATGCAGTGATATAAGATAGGAGATACCATCAGCTATAACATATCACGTGATATATGACACCCTTTGCTACAACAAACAAAAAATTTTTAAAACATCAAAAATATGGTTTGACCGAAAAAATTTTTCAAAACATCCTAAAACATCAAAAATATGGTTTGACGAAATAAATTTTCCAAAACATCCCAAAACATCAAAAATATGGGTTTGATTAAAAAAATTTTCCAAAACATCCTAAAACATCAAAAATATGGTTTGACGAAAAAATTTTCCAAAACATCCCAAAACATCAACAATATGGGTTTTATTAAAAAAATTTCCAGAACACCCCAGAACATCAAAAATATGATTATGGCTAAACAATTTTCAAAACCATTCTGTAACGTCAAAAATATGGATTTGATCAAAAAAATGGTTGACAAAAGACATTTTAAAAAAATCCAAAAAATAAAATATGGTTTGTACCAACAATTTTTTTAGAAATATCCCAAAAACATCAAAAGTCTTGAAAAATAAAAAATGCAAGAGACATATTAATTCCATATAGCTATCAGGCCTAAGTTCAGCCCGGGCAACGCCGGGCAGCTCAACTAGTTTAGATATATTTATTTGATAGTCTACATTTTCAATTCAGTTGAAGTCTCACTAAAATGAATAACTAAATCGCTCAGGTAGTTCCATCAAAAAATAAAATCATTCTTATTCGGTAAAAAATTATTTTCTATCTTGGATATAAATATTCATAAAAAATAAATGAAATGAAAGCCGTCGTGCTTTTATTTACTCTTTGGCTTAGTAACACAATATTTAATATTTCTTTCACCTCAATGTCCGGTACCTCAAAGTGTCCGGGTTTACCTCTAAGTGTCCGGTCGGACACATTGAGGTGCCTCCTTTAAAGTGTCCAACTTTTCTTTCTCAATAAATTAGACTGGCAAAAAAGAACGAAAGTGAAAGAGTCGTCAATTCTTGTACTAAATAAATAAAAATGTGAAGTTTGTGGAAAATCTGGAAATCGGCAGTATAAATTTTTTTAAATGCTTTTTTGACTAAAAACGATGTGTATTTGTCTGAAACACTGTTTTTTGACGTTTTTGACAATTCTCGTTCTATCTAGAACATAAAAAACTAAAGGATTTAGAAACAAAATTGAACGAAATATAGTCATAAAAATATGAAATGGCGCGAACGCCGATAATTTAACTTTAATCAGTCTGAAATTGGCTAAATACGCGTAAAACAGCAAACAATCTACGATTTTTCTTTGAAAAATCAACAATTCTGGGGGTCAGCAGCCATTCTACAGGGGTACAACCCCTTCGAGAACACGACTGATATGCACTCGTACACATGCGAAATTTCTTAAATAACTGTATCAAGATCATGCTAAATAAGCCGCTTAGTCTTCTTTCATTTTAAAACAACAAAAAATACGTTTAAGCGTTGTCAAAGAAATGCAAAACAATGTCACAAAGAAAGGTCATTTGCTTCAGAGCAAATTATAATGTTCGAGGAACAAAAAGTAAGTCCCTAAAATGCTATCCTAATTTAAGACCTCTAGGCACTTACATTTAGAGCACGAAACTGCTCAGAATGATTTTTGTGACCTGGCTAATGAGTATAAAATTCCGTAAACAAACTTATTTATGCATACCAGTACCACATTGTTATGTATCATGCAAAAAACAAATAACAGACAACCCGGACACTTTGAGGTAAAGTCGGACACTTTGAGATGGAACTAAAATTGCCTCAAAGCGTCCGCCGGACACCTTGTGGTACCTAAAAGTGTCCGGCCGAAAACTTTGAGGTATGATACCGGCTTACTTAACTTCAAAAATTGTTCCAGGTTCGCCCATGCATACTTTGCCCGTATTGTATACAACGGATGGTAGCTTATGTCAATTCCTTGCAATTTCTCGTTATTTAGCCGCAATTCACGGTAAATAAATTTGAATATTTGAACAAAAATTAACTTACGGTTTTTAATCCTAACCTTCTCATCATGATGAATGCACATTTTACCTAAAATAGTCCTTCATCTTAACATTTATTAAATCATTCAGCTGAAAGATGAATGCGAGTCACTTGTTTTCTTATTTTATTTCACCTTAGTTCGCTATCTTAATAGATACTCTCTTTTCATTTAACCTTTTATCTTTTAATAGCTTTATTTGCTCTTTAGCTTTTCCTGTGAAAAATACAAATTGACTTGTCTATTCAGATTTGATCCCAAGCGATAACTGGCAAAATGCGGAAATCGATATGCTAATGGATGGTTTTTCTGAACTTTTGGATAATTTGAAGCCGCTTTACAATGAGAAAGATGATGAGATGAAAGTAAGTACATTCGTAAAGTAATATTTCCCCATTCGGCAATAGTCATTATTCTTTATTGTTCATTTGCAGCTATAAAAAAAGATCTCCTATAATAATGAATTCTAAAAACTAATTTTGATGTGTGATTACGGTATTCGCCAAATTCTGAGCGAATTAGGGGAAAAAGTGGCGTGAACCATTTCGGTAAATTGATGAGAATTATCTAAGTAATGATTATTTTTGTACTTAGCAGCATACTGGGAAAAAGTGGAGTGAATCTTTTTAGTAAATTGCTGAGAATTACCTAAGTAATGATTATTTTTCTACTTGGCAGCATACTGGGAAGCAGTTATATAATTCAGCGTCTCTTTTCTCGTGCAAGTGCTGGATAAATACAGTGATTACACTCCTCGATGTTTACCCCCTAAGCCTATACTTTTTATCCTTAAAAACTCGAAAAAATGCAATGCAAATAAAAAATATCTTTTGAAATTTATTTATTTTAGGCTCATCGAAAGTCAGACAGGTGTTTTATAAATTGAATTCCTCAAGAATATCTATCGAAGTTTTCTTATAATTTTTTGAAAGGTAACTTAAGCTTCTATTGCAGCTTTTTATGCTCATTTCAAGCCTACAACATAATGGCATTTGGATTCTTGTTGGCTGTAACACTAAATCCAGATTTCCCCTAAGAGAAGCAGAAAAGTAAGCTATTGCAAACTTTTGAAACAGTGGGTGTACGAGTATCAATTTTTTAATTAGCCCGAAGTGGCCTACTTTTTTTGACCATACGTGATTGATCTTTAGAATTTTTTTAACCCGTAGGTCGGCCATCTTCACCTTAGGTAGAGCACACGCTGAGACTTATTCGTAGATTTTTATATGCAGCTCGCCTTGGATTTAGGGCGATCTGTGGCGACAGGCCTTGGAAGATTATGTGTCGCCCTTTTTGCGAATTTGTTCAAAGTACTTGGATGAAAACAACGGTGAATGGTTGGTTGGCTGCAAGGTGAAGTACACGGATATTGGATTCGTTACATACCTATCAGAAACTTTTAAACTAATAAACGTTGACAGTAAATTTGTCCGGCAGTTAGTGCTGATCATATATTAGATGCACAGCATGACTGCTCTGGAGGGTCAACCGATCTAGGGGGAGGGTTAGCCAGAGAGCTTTCTTGAACTAAAATGTTCTACAAACTGATACAATATAGCGTAAAATAACGTCATTCCACAGATATTAATCATTCTCGAATGCTTCGCGGAAAAAATTTTTTTCATCCATTTTTGTCCTTTATTCTGTCGCATTTCTCAAAACATTTTGCGTTTTATTTATTCTGAGGATCTATACTTCAACCCCATATGCATCTTTGAGCTAATTACGAAAAAAGTAATGAATGAAAAGAGAATTAGAAAGTCAAAAAAGTGCTGCTATAAGTCAAGCAGTTGTCAAATAAAACAACGATCGAAAAGGGTTTATATATCTGAATTAATGAAGAGGCGCTACTATTTTTATTAGAGATGATAAAATAATGCGATGTCTCAGACGCTCATATTATTACTTGTCTAATTAACTATGGAATGAAATTCCACAGTTGTAATTACACTTTATTGTTATTGGCAATGATATCAATGTTTATATTGATTATATGTTTTTTAATCTTATGCGTCTATCGCTTTTTATTGTTTAAATTTTAACTCGTCTAAAAGACAAAAGAATCGAACAAATGAACAAATGGCACATGTATATACATGCCGACACACACAATTTCAAATGAGATTTTTTGCATTTTATTGTACGTTTATAATTAAACAGCTTGATAAAAGCCTGCTTAATGAGGATAACCTCAATTTACCTTCTTTTCTAATTGCACAATTATAATTTGTCTCGTCGATTCGGACGTGGCACGCCTTCGGGACTGCTTTAGTCAAAACAAATGACGAAACAAAAACATACATACATCGGGATTAAATGCAAACGGAAAAAGAAGTCCACCTGTTTTCATCTTAAATGATCTAGAAGGGAAGTTGTAAAAAGGGGCGAAAAATATCAGAGTTAGACGTTTTGTGATCTATAGTCCGTTTCACGTAACTTCGTGCATAATTTTTAAGAATTTTTATCGACTGTAAGCCGAGGGTTACGATAATTATATATCAGATCAATGCTATAATCGCAATCTGTCAGCTTATTGTCGGAGATGGTTTTTAAATTTATGACCGATCTTGTGTGAAGCAGACTATAATTACTTCTTTTCAAACGTGTTCTTCGAGGGTTTAAAGGGTTTTTGACCGTTTAAATGGCTGATAACCCCACAAAATGGCTGTAACTCCCATAATTGTCGATTTTTTCTGTAAAAATTAAAAAATTGTGTCTTTTTAATCGTTTTTAGCCGATTTTTGACTCAGAAGTCTCAAATTTTCGGCGCAACAGATTTTTTGACTATATTTTGCTCAATTTTTTCGATCGTTCTTCAAATTTTCCCCGAAAATATTTCATGTTTTTATGTTCTAGAAAAAACAAGCATTGCTCGAAACTTCTGAAAACAGTGTGTCTTCGACGTGTATCGAGCGTTTTTAGCCCGAAAAGGCATTTTTGATAAGTTTTTGGTTCTAATCTCCCCAAAAAATCCCATGTTGTACATGTATGCTTGTTACAAAACCGGAAGTGATAATTCGTTAGTTTCTATTCAACAATAATATTTTCTTACATTTTAGCTTAGCTGGGCTGACTTAGCTATTGGCGATTTCTTAAATACGTTGAATAAAAATGGGATTCAACTTTGTTCGACAACTTCCCTCAGCTCAAAGGACACAGCGAAATGGTGATGAATTTTTCGGGTCTCAACGAATATATGCGACGCAGGCCTGATGCGGCCATTTGATTTTTGGCTTATGCTTGTACAGCTTACTTATTTCTACCGCTTGTCTCCATGAAGCAATAAATGCTCTCTGTTCGCATGATTTAATGCACTTAAATATTTTGAAAAAAATTTGAACTTAATCAGCCTAATTGTTATCAAACTTTCATTCCTAATAATAATAGAACATAGTTAATTCTAAATACCCATTGTTTGCGTAGCACACTATTCCTATCTCCAAAAAATGAGTACAAATATCAGGCAATCAATTTGTTGTACGTTTAGGCTAAATTACGCAATCGACGGAAAACATTTTGGAGTGACGATTAGGTCATGTAGAAAAATTTTGTGAGGAAAGGTTCGTATACTCGTATTCATAAAAAATTATAGCAGAAATAGTGATTTCTTTATTTAACTTTCATCAATAGGAGAAATCGTGCTAAACTTTTCCAGTTGATTTCAAAGCCCGCGGAGTTTTTTAAATGGCTTTTTGATTAGTTCGGTTGATACACTTGGGTTGAAAGAAACCATAAAAATACAGTACCTTCGAGTAGAAGATGAAACAGGGCAACGGTATATTCAGATGGCACCCAAACTGTTTCCATAGACCCACAGACTCGTTAAACCCAATATCCAGGCACATATCTTTGGGGGAATGGGGACTGTTCGAATCCCCCAAAAATTCAGAAAAATCGGAAAAACTGGACTTATTAAACGTTATTTTGTGCTATTTTTAGCCTTTTCGGTCTTAGTCCCCAAAAAATTGGTGTTGGTCCCCCCAAAATAGGACGGCCAGCTACGTTCCTGCCAATATCTTAATAGACCCACCGGAAAATCTCGATCGCTTGCGTATGGTCTCATTTGTAGCGTAGCGTAATTATATTAAGTGAGCTTTGGCAAGAATAATTACAATAAACATTATATGCAAATTTACAGAAATAACATATTTTTAGAAGAACACTTACACTTTCGAAAATCGTCTGCGGTAGCAGGCCCGTTAGCCAGGATTTCTTCACCGCGGTGCGAGCACAGTTCAAAGTATGACCACTCAAGCATAAATTGCTAAATCTCGTATTCAACTTTACTAATTAAAAATACCTTGAAGCGGCAAAACTTCTTAAGAGATACCATGATCTTAACATATTTCAAGCGCTTTTGCATAAATTCTAAAGCTCCTTTCGCTTTTTGGCACCATTTTTCAAATTTTAACATATGGGACCGAAGATGCAGCCGCAAAATCCGCACCCCTCTGGCTACGGACCTGAGTAGCTCAGTTGGTAAGAGCGACGGCTCGGTCAACCATGGTCCCAGGTTTGAGTCCCAGTCGCAGCTAACTTTTACAATATGTAATATTATAATTATAATCTGTGGAGGAATCCTCGCACAAGCGACCGAAGAATGAGAGCAGTCAGTGATTATTATAAGACCAAAAAGGGTGGGCAAGAAGCGCAAAATGATGAGTTTCATTCAAGTCATGAACATACAAACGTACACGTACAGCATGCGAATTCTAGGGAGTCAGGCTCAAAAAATTTTCAAAATGTGTCAGTCCCTATTGCCACTGTCCTAACACTGCCACTGCGAGTCCCAACATTGCCACCGCGAGTCCTACTTAACATTGCCACCGTCCGAAAACTGCCACTGTTCTAACACTGTCACCGTCCCAGAAGTGCCACCCTGAGCCCCAGCATTGCCGCCGCGAGCTCCAACACTCACACAGCGAGTCAAACATGCACGTTGTCGTGAGGGTGGGGAACTTAACTTTCTTCAAATTCAAACTCCTCAGAATTTGGTAGACCTCCCAGAATTGTATTTTTAGCTTTTTCCTCGATGTTTGCCCCATCCGATCCTCTCCCAGAATTTAGTTGCGGTCCATTTGTACATATGCACACACATGGAGGTGCACATACAATCAGTGGCGGATTCAGGATTTCCCTAAGGGGGGCGGTACCCCTAAGGGGGCGGAACCCTGACTTGGGCGGAAAAATTAGCCGTTTTAACCAGAAAATAACTAAAAATCGCTCAAAAATCCTTAATTTTGCGCATTATTTTGGGCCAATGGGAGGGGCCGCCCTAGCATACAATCTAAAAGCATTAGGTATCTAGTTTTCATAGATAATGATTGGGGTCACCATCAGGGATGGGTAAAATCAAGAACTGGTGAAAGTTTAAATCCTAAAATTTTTTGTATAGTAATTCTGTTGCTTTTATGAAGTGTTGCCATGTCAAAGTTGTCTAGAACACTATCTTGTTTCTAATGTGCTCTTCAATACCTAACTTCTAACTTCTCAATGGAGTTAATACCCTCTCGGTAGTAATACCAGGAGGTTTAAACCCCCAACCACACACAACAGCGTCCATGTGTGAATCGCTGTGTAAGTGTGCGAGGCAATGCTAGAACTCGTGGTGGCAATATTGGGATCGTGGTGGCAATGTTGGGACTCGCGATGGCATTGTTGGGAGACGACCTGAAAAACGATGGCTACACGCCAGTTCCGCAGAATGCTCGTTTTTCTAACATAAGAAAAATTTCGAGAAAAATTTCGAGAAACTTGAATACAACAGTCAAAAAACGTGTATATGGCGCGAAGCGCCGAAAATGGGAGACTTTGAGCCATAAATGAGCTAAAAGCGCTTAGAAAGGCACACTTTTTACAATTTCTACGAAAGATCGATAATTCTGGGGGGTCGAGCCATTTTGTCGGAGGGGGGGGTAAGTAGTTATTCTGGGGGAGTCCAACCCTCAAGAACACGTATGGTCACATAGATAAGGATCTGCGGGAATCTTGTGCGGTCGTCTTCAATGTGTACTTTTCCCTGAATATTTCTAAAATGCGTGCTTTATACGAGAGTTAGCGCATGACTATTTGCGTCATTCGAGAAATTGGAGATTAACGATAAACTTCGAAATGCTGAATCAGAATCACATTTTCGGCGAATTCATTATTAAAACTCTGTATTAAATTATCTAAAATTCATGTCCACATGAAAAGTGACAACGTTGTACGCGTGCGTATTAAAAGTTAAAGTGTTGTAAGCGTACATGTACAGCATGAGAATTCTGGGGGAGTCGGGCCCAAAAAAATTTTAAAAGTGCCTTTTTAGGCTAAAAACGAAGGGTACACGTCAAAAACACTGTTTTTGACGTTTCAGACAATGCTCGTTCTTTCTAGAACAAAAAAACGTTAGGAAAAATTTTAAAAAATTCGAAAAAATTGAATAAATTGATCGAAATATAGTCAAAAAATGTGTATATGGCGCGAAGCGCCGAAAATTTGAGATTTCTTGAGCCAAAAATGAGCTAAAATTGCTTAAAAGGTCACACTTTTAGCAACTTTTATAAAGTTTTAGAAGAATCGACAATTCTGGGGGGATCGTAGCCATTTTGCGGGGGGTCAGTTGCAATTCTGGGAGGGGAGGGGGTGAAACCCCCTCAAGACCACGTCTGGTTGTAAGACTTAAACAGCGCTTCCCAAAATATTTCACAAATTGAGCTCATCTGGTGAAAGAGGTGCATTTAATGAATTTTCGCTAAACAATTGTCATATCACTTAATATAATATGAAACTGGCGCGATAGTAGGCTTAATAATATACCTACACATTAAGCCCCGACTCGTATTCCAGCGAATTGTGGACTTGATACAGTGAGTCTTGATATTCTTTCTGGTGGGTCTATTGAGACATTAAGTTCAACGAGCCGGTGGGTCTAACGAGACGGGACCTATAGTCTATTTCAGACAAGTTTGGGCATAAATTCTGAAAATTTTTCCGAAAGCAAGCCGACGGATTACGATAATTATGTATCAAATAAATGCTATAATCGCAATCTGTCGGCTTATTGTCGGACATAATTTTTAAAGTTAATGCCTAAACTCGTGTGAAACAGACTATAATATAGCGTTGCATCAATAAACGATGCAACGATCTATGAGTACGACTGATTCTAAACAGAGGGCTTGCTATAGTACATGCATGTATTTGGGGATTAAGTACGTATAAGTGTGTTTCAAGGTCAATCTGATCTAGTGATATTAATTTATGTGAGAAAAACTGAATCTGTATTTTTTCGAATAGTGCAAGAAAAATTAAATAAATTAATGAGCTAAAAATAAAAAAATGGTATAGAAGTAACGCGGTCTTAAATTAGTTCGTACAGTTCTTAGTAAAATTTTTTATTCTTCCATTTTTAGTCATAATTTTGCATGTTTTCCGTATAAGATTTCTGCTTTTTTGGCTCAAAAATCTAAATTTTTGGCGCTTCGCGCAATACATTTATTTTTTAACCATATTTTGCTCAATTTACTCAATTTTTTAAAATTTATCAGAGCGCACGACATTAGAGCGCCGACATTAGAGCGCAGCCATAATAGATGTGTTTCACGTAACTATACAAAACTTTTATGCTGATAAATGAAAGAATTCGCCGGTTAAAGCTTCACGGACAAAACGAGCATGCCTTCGAAAAAAGTCCCACTGTATCTTACACTCGAGACTATTTGCAACGATTCATAACTTTCCGATTCAGAATTGGATACGCTTTCTATTATAACTTGGCAAAGTTAACTACTACGCATGGATATCTCGGTATCAGGTAGTGGTGAATGCATGCGGTTTCTTTCGTTTTGTGGAGCAATTTTTAAGCTTTTCTGCACTGTTCTGGCTGCTCCTAAATGACTTTTGATACGTTTTTAAACACATTTTTAAGTCTTTCTGCACTGTCCTGGCTGATCCTAAGTGACTTTTGATGAGAAATTTTTTGAAAAATTCTTGACATAACTTGTTTGTCACAGAAGTTATCAAAAATGCATTTTGCCTTTTAATCTGCACTTAAAATCCCAAAGCGTCACATACATGTAGTAGCAGATAAATTTACACTTCTGGCAGAGCTGTAAAATGGTCACGTATACAAAATATGCTGGAGGGCGCGAAGCGCCCAAGACAATATGGTTGGGGGTTCAAGGGACGCGCTGAAGGACCGCTTGACTGGGTCTGAGGCGGAGCAGCAAAAAATTTTGAGTTCTTGAAGTTTTTAAGAAACAAGGTAACGATAAAAAATTAAGGATTTTAAGTCACAACTAAAATTTGAATTTGAATTTACATAACTCACCTCACCAACATTTCCATTCATGATTAGCAAACTTTCATTCCATTCACCAAGTATGACCCTCACATTCAGGGTTTTTTCTGCACGGGTCCCCGGTGCACAATCAGAAAAAATTTTTTCACCCAGAAAATTTTTGTGCACTCTATTTTTTTGCTGAAATTCTACCATCTTGATTTTCATCCCAAAACAAGTCTCTATGATTTTTTTGAACTCCAAGTCGTTTTTATGCAGAAAAGACATTCTATCTATTTGTTATTAAATTTTCTGTACAACAAAATTCTAAAGCCAGGCAGCTTTTTTGAAACAGAATTCAGCTGCTGCCTTAAAACAGAATAGTGCCAAAAAATCTTACGTCTTGCAATTTTTTCAAAGGTGCTAGACGGAAATATACAATCAGTAATGCAATTCGCAGTGAAGAAAAAAACACTTGACGTTGCATTTCTTACAAAATTAAGCATGGTGTATTGCATATTCTGCAGAGACCTTGTGTATAAACGTGAGCACGGACGGACCAAAAAATTATAACAGAACCAAAAAAATGACTTATCATCCTCAGAGAAGGATCTGATATTTTCTGATCAAGATATTTTCTATTTCAATTTTAGTTATAACTGAAAAATGAATAAAAGAACGAAAGAAAGAAAAACGCTTCAAATTATTTGAAGCGTTTTCTTTCTTTCGTTCTTTGTTTCTTTCTCATTTTCTCTATTTATCTCGCATTTTTCAAAAAATTTTTGGTCTCAATGGGGCCCCTTAAATTCGCCAGTGCATATACGCTCTAACGTCGGCGCTCTAATGTCGCGCGCTCTAATGTCGCGCGCTCTAATGTCTGCGTGCCTCGTATTTTAGCCCAAAACAGGCAATTTTTAAAAATTTTATTGGCCTGAACCCCCCCAGAATTCCCATGCTGTACATGTATGCTTGACTCTTGTTGATCTGCTATTCATAAGCTCTAGCTTTCAAATATCAAACATGCGTGCATCATATGAATTAAATCTGGAAACAAAATGATGCAGTTTAGTAAGTCCGAACTTCGAAATTAGGTGAGATCTGGTTGTATTGTGACCATACATCATCTTGGGGGGACGGGTTAAGGAGTCCCAAGAAAAATTTTCACCCCCGCCCAGAATTTGCGATTTTCCGAAAAGTTCATAGAAAACGTGTTGTTTAGAGAGTTTATAGCGACCTTTTAGCTAGAAAAAAGTGTCAAATTTTCGGCGCTTCGAGCCATTTACTCATTTTTAAACTATATTTTGTCCAATTTATTCGAATTTTTTCGATATTTTTTGGAATTGCTTATGTTTTTACGCTTTAGAAAGATAGAGCATCGTCAGAAACGCCGAAAAATGATGTTTTTGACGCATATATCCACCCTTTCTGAGCCCATAAAAGATGCTTTGAAATTTCATCTCCAACCCCTAGTTGTGAATGTCAGATTGTGACACCTTGTGGTTGTATCTTATTGTTTGAGCGATAACAACTTTGTAGCGGGGCGGAATCGTCCCCAGCTTATAGTTCATTAGATTATTCCATGACATAAAGTGTAATTTTTTCGCACTCTATACAAATGGTTTATTGTGTTGTTGCTGTTTAGTTCAGTCAACTGAACTTAAGAAAATAAAACATGAAATGTAAATCAAAAATGTTATCTCCACTTAAGACACGTGTCATGCTTTGATCTATTTCCTACTACCGATCTTCATCTCGTTGTTTCATTTGGGCCGAATCCTTGACCTCTCTTACCTGTGCTACGTTATCGTCTGCCTCTGAACAGTTTCGCATTATTTTTCCATTTTTTTCTATGCAAAGATCGATTTAGACGCGTTCGAATAAAAAAAGCGTCATTACCAATTTTCGTTCGTTTATACGCCGACTGTCTCGCGGTTGATGTTTTTTGGGCAAAAATGGCTGTCTCGAGCGCCGCAATTAGTTTATTAATTTTTTTGGCTAGTCGCTATACGTTTGCTAATGTTATTTTGGAAACTACGAGTAAGCACAGACTGTTACGGCGAGTTGAAGCCGTTATTGATTAGTTTGTCTGTTTGTTTGTTTACGATCTCTCTGTATTTTCTAGTCGGGATATCCTTGTATTAAACAACTATTGATTTGTTGAGAAACGACATTGTTAAAAGCGTATTTCCATTTTTTCCATTGATCACATTTGATTAAAAGTTTCCACAATTCAGTTATTAGTAATATTATGTACAATTTTGAGGAAAATATCGGCTCGTCAAAAATGCAAATCTGTTTTCAGTGGCCCTTAAATTTATCCATCATTTTTTGCTGGAAATGGGGATTGATCGGAATGCTTTTTTCTTTTCACGTGCCACACAACTAAGCTAAATTCAGTCTACGATCTTTCACTTTCTTTTTATTTAAAACACGAATTTTCGATGAACTTCTGGGCAATACTTTTTCGCAGACGAAATTGTACCATTATTCTTGTAGGTAGGTAGTATTAGCTCGTGTTTTTAGTTTATGTATGTACATTCATGTAGCTTAAGCACGCAGTGAGCAGAGCGCAACGGAAGACATATAGTGTTTTTGCATATCCCACGTAGTTTCGGACTTTTTCGAACTCCTTAGTTCGACTGACACCAAAAATTTTGCCCGGCCAATTGCTGCTGACGATTTTATATCTTTTTTAGGTGTTTTGGTGCGCTGCCTTTCTTAGTAATAATTCGATTTAGACTTTATAGCATATTTTAGCAATTTATATATTTCTCCTCATATTGCCCGTCTTGCATTAGGATTTACCTTCAATTTTTGAATTGTAGCAGTCTTAGAAGAAATTATTAAATGCAATTAATCGAGTGAACTTTTCTATACAATTAATAATTAATGGATTTAAAGATAAATAATTGGAGTAACCAAGTAATCTATCAAATGCTGCATAAAGAAAACATCTTCGTTTGTACGTAATTTAAAAGAGACTAAAGTATAAATAGACCGCATGTGAATTTTGCATTTCAATGATTTTTTAATTCATATCATTGACTTCTTGTTTTAGTTACATCTTCCAGTCAGTTTAAATATTAAATTTGAGATCGTGCTGAATTGAAGCCGCTGAAATTTTATTTTTGGGATTATCGAAGTAATCCCTGCATGAAAATCTGGGAGATAAATGCCTACGCTTCATATCTTTGAATAGTTAGAAAAATGAAACATTTGGTGAAAAATACTTATTTTTCAGCACCAGATAATTCCAAATGCAGTTTCGGGCAATTTCAATGCTTCACGGACGGTCGCTGCCTCCATTTATATCAAAAATGCGACGAAGCAATCGATTGTGCTGATGGATCCGATGAAGCCGACTGCGATTCAAACGCCACGTGTTTGTTTAATCAGTTCAGTTGCAATAGCCACAACACGTGCATTCCGAAAGAGTGGGTATGTGACGGCAGGCTCGATTGCAAAAATGGCAAAGTAAGTGGGTAGTACTACAAAATAGTAACTATTATGACGTCATCAGACAAAGTAATACCTGTATCTCGACCTAAGCGGGAGTGATACCGACCTAATCGGGAGTACTACTCACCCACATTATTCTAAGCCTAAGCCTAGAAAAAATCTAGAAGTTTGAAAAAATCAATAACTGTTACGACTATACTTTGCACAATTGCAGATACTATTCTGTATAAGTGCCAGTACGTGATGTTTCGATGAATTTTTTTACTTTTATCGACTTTTACATCCGAATTACGAGAAAGTTTTAATTTGTTTTATTTATTTAGCACGTCGGCTAAAGCTACTTTAAATTTTCCGATCAGCGTTAAATTTCATCAAGCTATTTAGGCAATAGCTAGGTACACTTGAAAAATCTTTGACCTTTGACCATTCGAGAAATAGTGAATGATCTTAGCTTTAACTGATGATAACGACTGCAAAAACTTCTCTCTCAGCTGCCATTTTCAGAATATTAGGCTTCACGAAAAGACGGAGGGAGGGACTGACGAATTTATGCAAAGGTCGTCCAGACCATAGATGCACAGCATTACCGATCTGGAGGAATGAAAAATTGAGCTTTTTGCTATAAGCGCTGAAATAGCGTTAAATTACGTTATTATACAATTTTTTGGTCAATTTTTAGCAGTTTTTAGGGAAATTTTCAACTTTCATCCATTTTTGGCATTCGTTTTGCCTCATTTTCCTAAGAAATTTTCCCATTTACCATTCTGTGAGCTAGACCCCCAAACCCTCAAGTGCATCACTGGTCCCGTCTACCGTGTTCACCCCTGTTACACAAATGGCCATGTGTCTAAAAATTAAATCCAAGCTTTGCGGTACAGGCGGTCTTAAGCACCGTCCGTCTTTGCTAATTTGTTGCAGATCATATTAATTAGCCTCGTTGGTCTAGTTTTATCCTAAATTCAGAAGCATGCGCCAGCATACAACGCAATCGTGTTAACAGCTTGTTTTGTATTTGTATAGCTGGTGGGTTTCATTACGAGCAAGATTATGGAAGACTGTCTTTTAGCAAAAGTGCGAAAGCCTATTGATCATTATTTGAGTTTAAAAATCATGCACGAAATAATTGTTCCTAGCCTGAGTTATCAACTATAGATGAGAAAAGGCTTTCACGCTTTATGCACAATATGTTGTCAAGTTAAAAGAGTTGCATTACGATTATTTTCCCCTAACACTCCGCTATTTTGTTTTCCAGTTCAGGATTATTTACCAACAGACCTTTCCTCCGTCCTCTGACCATAAATGGGAAGCACCCAAATTCTGGGGGTCAGGATGGGTCAAATCGCCAAAAATGTTACTAAAAATAGAATTCTGGAGGTCTACAGTAATCTGTGGGGGTTTTCAACATCTGGGAGGTACAAACTCCCCACGCCCATGTGTGCCTCTGACCCTCTCTGATTCACTTTTGGTTTGTATACAAAATAATGGACGAAAAGTATCTGGATGAACAAATGGAACATTCTACTGCTCGAAAAATAAGTATTGATAGTTTAAATTGTATTGTTAGACGTCGTTTGACGCTTTTTCATGGTTCAGCAACAGATTTAGTTCCGAAACGGCCTGAGGGGTATGCCTCTCAAATGTCCTGGTAGGGTAATACTACCACCACATCCACAGTGTGCATGTATGGCGATAATAATTCATTAAGTCGCTTAAATTTATAAAATAACCCGATGAAATTCGTTGTACATGAGAAGTCGGACGCTGCAATGCGGTAAAGAGACTCATAAACGTTTATTCCTGCATTCAGAGACTTAGCTAAACTTTATTTTCTTAAAAATCGTAATTGTCAAAAGTTCTACTCATTATTGTCGATCATGGAAATCTGTATTCGGAATTCTCTACAAGGTGGCCAGCGATTTCCCTAAATAAAATTTCCGAATTTTCCCGATTTTTCCGTGTGATTTGCTAAAAATTTCTCCTGTTTTAAACAGTGAATTCAGTGCAGTGTAGTACATGCGCAAAGACGTGCGTGCCTACCCAGAAGTCTTTGCACTCTTACATAGTTCGATCTCATCTAGTGTACTATAGCGACTTAGGTAGTAAAAATAGACACTTTTGAAGCTTTGCTAAGAAACGAAACAAAAATTATCAAATTTGTAGACAAATGACATAGGTATGCATTCAACATAAGTTCAAGTCGTGTGAAGTCTATGCAAATTACTAATTCAGTATGAAGCACTAGAATATTTTGGCTGATTCAAACTTATTTCCTCAAAAAGAGAAATAAGTAGCACGTTTTTTGTAGCGTTATATAGTGTTCTGAACATATGCGCAGTGAAAGTGGATTTCTCGAACTTTAAGAATGAAGTGTCGCCGAAAATTGTTGATATTATTTATCACTATCAAGCAAAATTTGTGGCCTTTCTATTGATAAATAGTTGAAAAACTAAATGGCTCCAAGCGCCAAAACATGTAGTAATTGTTAACGCCTTAAACTCAAATTTTAAGTTATATTGAAGCAGTGCCTTTTGTACAAGGTCCCTTTGTAAATGTACAAAGATGGTCCTCGAAAGTCTTTGTATATTTGTACATATATGCAAAATTTTTTTACTTCATGGTACAGAAGCGCTTTTAATGTAGTAAAACAGGGTTTTTCGACCTTTGGTAGTGTGTATTTTAGCCAATCTCAGGGTTTCTGACGACGATAAATATACTAAAAATTGTCTTAAAACGGCGCGAAGCGCTGAAAAATCGGACATTTTTATTTCTGAATGCAAATTCTGTCATTAAAGATATATATATATATATATATATATATATATATATATATATATATATATATATATATATATATATAGAAAAAAAATCTTTGTACATATATAAAAATGGTCCTCAAAAAGTCAAAAGTCTTTATTCATCGGAAAAAAACCTTTGCCGAATACCAAAATACTGTATGTATTGTGAAGAAATACAAAACGGAAAATCGTTGCATTGTACAAGAAATGCTGACGTATGTAATCACTATAAGTTCATGCCAGGTTAGGTTTAGGCCATGAGATAGACAGTGCGAATTGATAAATTAGTATAAAGCACTAGAATGTTATAGTCGATTCAAGATTTTAAACTAATGTTGGAGCTCTACTGAAATGATAAAAAATTTGTCTGCACAATAGATAATAAATATTATTGTAAGCGACGCGTAGCCCGAAATTTTTTGATGTTTTTTGCTTTTTAAAATGAATATGTACCCTTATAAATGCATATAGAATAATTAAAGATTCCAGCGTGAAGCGCCAATTTTTTTTAGAAACTTTTGACATTTGCACAATGTTTTTCTCTTCCCAAAAAACAATCGTGCAAGCCTTTGTACCATCGTAAAAAATCACTGTTGAGTATAAAAAAATTAAATCTTAAATATAAGTTTGTTAGGAAAACGTGATAGCAGCTTTCAACCCGCGGTTCAATTGCTGTCCTTAACAATGCTGCTTCATCCTCAATTAAAGCAATTATTCAATTCGGCGCGAAGCCCCGGAAATGATACGAAATTTTGATGAGGTTTGGAATCGTACAATGATTGATTGTAGAGTATCTAAAGCGCGCGCAGAGACAAATGGGCAATAAATATTATAATTTGCGCGATGCGCCGTAGATTTTTCAAGTTTGGTTAAAAATATAAGCAAAAGACGTTAAAATTACTGAGTATTGCCACCAAAATGTTCGAACATTGAATGAACAAAGTGGTGACGGATGAAGGATTTTCCTACGGAGGGGGGCGATACCCCGAACTTTCCAAAAACAATCAAAAATAGGTCAAAAAATTTGCTCTTCACGTGCTAAATAGCCTTTTTGGGGCGTTTTGCAAGAAAACTATGCTAAAAGAATCTGTTTCTACTCTTCAAATCGTCAAAAAACTATTCCCTGAGCATAAATACGGCTTCCGGACCGCCAAGAAAGTAAATAAATGTAATAAAAGATATTATCCGGCGGGAAGTGCCAGAAAAATTCTAGAAATTATGATCACTGACGGTAAAAAATCATTGCAAATTACACATCCCTTCTTTATGGCGCCAATTATTTTTGGCTGATGGGGCGGAGCCAAGGCCCCCCCCGCCTCCCATAAATCCGCCCATAGAACATAGACCAAAAATCCTTGAAACAGCCGCAAGATAGTTGCCATTGCCCGGGTAAGATAATCTGAAAAATTTTAATTTCAATAACGTTTGCGCTTGTTAGGTAGGTATAATTTGCAATTGTACAATCACTAAAGAGGGAGCGAAAAATCCCTTTCATTTTTCGTCTATGACTTAATGAATGTGCCCCAAAGCGTTGGAAAATTTTAACATTTTTATCGTTTTCAAGTCCAATATTTAAATTTTTCAACCATAGACAATACAGAAAGCAGAACTGTCATAAAGAACTAATTTTTTTTGTCATCTTCAATCGTTCGAAACACAATTTTTAGTCTGTGAAGACAGATAAAATAGAAAATTGACAAACTGGGACAAAACAATTCTCAGCATTCTAGCAAATAAGCAGAGCTACGCACCGTGGCAGCATCCAATGTTTAAGTTGTTTGGTCAATTTTTGCAAACAAAAGTTGCCGCATTTTCGTTAAATATATTTATTGCTTAAGACTTCTCTTTTTTGTGAAAGAAAATGGTTTGGATGGGATAAGTAAGAAGTTGCTTTTTAAAATTTATCTTCATTTGTCCCAATTTCATCATTTTTACACTGAATTGACGGATACTGGAGTTTGTTCTACGAAGGATACTGACCTTATTAAAAAAATATCATTCCCTCCCTTGTATAAAATATAGCCTCCATTCCAGCGACCCTTCAGCCCATGCGTTAAACTGCTACGTAAAAAGTATGATAAATACTAGAATATCTTGGATGATTCAAGCTTCGAAAGTCAATGCTGGAGCTATATCATGGAAAATAATAGCAATACAGCAAACCATTGCGAAGCGCAAAAAAAATTTGATACTTTTGTTATTTTAACTCAGCAATCCTTGCTTTTTAGCCTTGAAAATTTCTATTCGTGGAGAAATTTCCCGGTTTTCCCAGTTTTCCCGGTTGCTAAGAAAGTTCCCGGGTATTTTCCGGTTTTCCCGGGTTGCTGGCCAGTGGCCACCCTGTCTTTAGTACCTACCGACTACGGCATTGCGTAATATCAATTAATGTATATATGATCATACTTTTCTTGCTATATCAATATACAATGTGGCCCAAAAAAGGGTACCCGAGGTTTTGATAATAACTATAGCTGTATTATACATATTGCAAGCGTGTAAATGTTTTTTGAGAGCACAAATAAAGAGCACTAAAATCGCAAATTTTGTTTAGCTAAGTTTGTCATTCAGTTTTTGGTTTTTACTTTTGTAAACTTCACTTATTTAGCTAATTACAACGAAAAAGTTGTCAACTAGCCTCGAAAAAGGCACGTAAACTCCTCATTATAACCTTTTTCTTTTAAAAGATTAATGCGACTCATGTCACTTGATAGAAAAAAGCGTTGGCTACAGGACCTCTAACTAGTGGTCCCGGATTGCAGGATTTCATTTATTGCGACCAGTGCTGCCAGGTCTTGAAATTCTGATTCTAAAAATCGTGCAAAAAAGTTCAGCAAATTCTACAGACATTCTGCTAAAATTTTTCTCTTTCTACTAAAAATTCTACTAAATGTTTTTGATCTTGAAAGGCTGCAAAAAGAATACAAATACAGGTAAATAAGCAACAAGGAGGTGCTTGATAATTAAGAGGGCACGATGATAAACTTAATTCAGTCTGTGGATGATAGCATGTTTGCCAAAAATTCAACGTTTAGAAACTCAGAATAATTTTACTTTATCTCTTTCTGAATAATCCTCCTTTCTTCAATTCGAGTGCTAAAGCCTTGACATCTTACTGCTGGCTTTGTAAGAGTAAAAAAATTAAACTCGCGACAGTAAAATTAATAAGATCTAAGATCTGTAAGATTAATTAGAGTTGTGAATCATAATATGATTAGTTAACGACATACATAATTAATATTACATACAAATCGGAACAAAAAGGACAGTATACCAAACAAATTGATTCGCCCATTTTGCTGGCCAGGGCTACGCTTAATGGTCAAATGGTTAGGACAACTGTTGAGGCTAATGCTCAGCGCCGTATCCAGGATTTTCTGTCAGAGAAGGCATGATCAAAATTTTTCAAAAACGCAAGGAAACTAGAGAATGAATTAAACACAAAAAATATCTTAAGGAATTCGGAGGGATAACCTCTCTTCTGGGTCTGAGGGATCTATAGTGGCGCGCTCAAGCGCATCCAGCGGGGTCCGGGCAGAAACCCGTAAAATTTTGTAAAAAGGGCACCTTAAACTTCAATCGTAACGTTAAAATTTTCATAAAATTGGCATAATCTTCGTTCTAAAATCAATCTAAGAATAATCAAACTTCATCACTAAAATACTTTACGATTGTCAAAAATGTCTATCATTCTCGCTTCTTACACGGTTCATTTTCTGCGCACAACCAGCAAAAAAACAGAAGACATAGATGCAAAATATGCTTTAGGTTATATAGAGTGTTGTAACCGCGCGTTTGGAAACAAGTAGTAATTGTAAAATTAGGCGCGAAGCGCCGAAAATATTTGCGATTTTTTTTGCTAAAAGAAGCAACGGGGGAGAATATAAAAAACTATTCTCAAATTTCAATTTGGTGGAAGAGAGGAACAAGCCCTCATCCTATCTATCCCCCTGGATATGGGCTTGCTGATGCCTGACAAGACTTATGCATGCAATACGATTTTTCATCTAAGCATGCACTAAAAATGGACTTGGAATGCTAAAATAAGAATCGGAAATGACATTGCGATCGACGCTTGCGAATTTAATTAAAAATGAACATTGAAGAAGCTAATTTTTGTTTTCAAACAAGGAAATTAGGTGCAAGTAATGCTATAGTTCCTCAGTTATTAATTTCTGCTTAAAATCTACCAGAGATAGATACAAAATACACATAGGTTATATTATAATGGACTCATTAAACGGCGCAATTGGGGCAAGACAACATGTTCAGAATAAGCAAGCCAAATGGGAATCAAGCATGCACAAATGTGCATGCCTGATTTCATTAGCATACTGGACTATAGAGCTTAAATTCGATAATAATGAAGACAAAAAACACATGCACATCCATTGAAATGAAGTATCTAACCCGCCCGCCAATCTCAGCTAAAAATTATACTAATTCTACCAAAATTTTTAGATTCTACTAAATTCTACTGAAAATATTAGGATTCTACTGCATTCTACTGTCCAGGCTGAGATTCTATCGAAACTTCTACTAAAAATATCATTCTACTGCTACTGCAACTAAAAATTTTGAATTCTACTTAATCTGGTAGAATTCTGCTGCACCTGGCAACCCTTATTGCGACGCATTTTTGTAAACTAAAGTTTTTTGAACAAGCACAATTAAAGTTTAACTTGATGAAATACCCACAAAACTGAATTTGAACGAACAATAAACTTGACAATTCTGAAACTAAGAAGATTAGACAATAGAGGAAAGTGCTGTAATAGCTTTCTAATCGGAAAAATTTTATTGACGTTTCAAGCAGAATTTAATAACACTTCTAACACCAAGTTTTTTGTCGTAACTTACTGAAAAAGCGATGTTTACAAAAGCGTAAACCATAAACTTAATAACAAACGTAACTAAATGACACTTTGCGATTGTGTGCCCTATATTTGTGCTTTTAAAAAAATTTACAATCTTGCAATATGTCTCATACAGCTAGCTATAGCTAATGATTAAAACATTGAGTTTTCTTTTTTTATGGGCCACCCTGTATGTGTGACTGTACGTTGAAATATGAATATAAGGGATAATCGGAAATGCCAACAGAAAATTTTTCTTAGAAAGTTATCTATAGTCTATTTAATGAAACTCAGTGCATGGAAATCAATTTTGAATACTCAAGCTAGTAGCTAGTAGCTACAAAAGTTACGTATAGGCAGTCTACTATAATACTCTTTTGCATAGCAAAACCTAATATGCTTATCAGTTGTTATGCAAAGTATCGTGATTTTTGCTTTAGTTCAAAGCGCTTTTGTAATTGATTTGCATTGATTTAGAAATTGTGATCCATACACAAAGTTTCGTGAAATGGACTATACTTGAAAGCCTGTATATCAATTATGTTTATTTTTCCCTGTCTGAAATTTAATCAAACATAATTTTAGCAACTTTGAAAAGCACACGCTTTGTGAATGAATTCAAAATCTAATAAAATAACCTATGAAGCAGGAAATAAATATATAAAATAATGCAGAAATCTTTTTTATCAATTATGTGCCAAAATAATACTTTCGCATGATTTATAAAACCGTCTAAACAACAGGCGCTGTACATTTATGCATTCTTGTATATCAGCTGGGATACAAGCAATGAGCTGATATTTATTTACTCCACTTCCGTTGACTGCAAACAACAAAAACAATAACAACAAGATAATGTTAAAATTATTAGCAACGCACACGCGAATGCTTCGAATTGACGAATAACAAAAAACACGATCGACAAAAAGTTAATGTTTTCGGCCGTCCTCTGAGTATAAGATTCGATGCGAAGCGTAAATGTAAAAATATGATCAACAAATTTTCTGTTTATCACCCTACTTTGTTTATCATCGTTTGCGCTGTACATATAAATTCATTGCGAACCTTTGACTATCTCATTTTGCTTCTTGATTGTTATCATTGGTTGCCGTCTTAGTGCATGTCTGTTACACAATAAAGCATCATATTATGATAAATGATTGAATTAGATGTTTCATTCATCTTTTAATTCAGATTTATTATATACACTCTTAGCTTCATAATAGTTTCTGAACAAATTTGTTTTGTCGAAAAAGCGTGCATGTGGTCATGAATCACATTCCACATTGCTTCTTTAGCGACTTTATAATTGTCTGTCTATGCTGATTAAGGTACCGTATTTATTCTCACAAATTTCGTGTGAATTATAACGAAGAGTTTTCCCGTTTTCAATCAGATCAGCGACCTAAACGCCTTGTTTGTTCTCAGAGGATTTCACTGCTAGATTTGTGATAATAAGTTTGTAAACTTGTGTGAATCTGATTTTTAAGCGCTCATTCGCTTCACGGTTGGACTTTTATAAAAAGAATATTTCCGAATTAGATCCTTACGTTCCTCTTATTCTTGAGATTTAATATAATACGAACTTTTTTACCAGGAGAATTGATGAAAAGTTTTTATCATGATTTGAAGGTCGTTTAAGGGATAAGACGAAGAAAAATAGTTTTTAGCTGAAGGGTTCAAATTCCCGAGATCGTGTACTCGGAAATTTGCCGAGTTAGGCTCACTCATGTATGATGGTATAGTATCTGTGTTTCTACTTCAGATGTACGTCAGAGTCAGACATCTGAATGTCTAAGGAAAGTTGAAATTCCGCCAAAAAACACCTGTATAGGATGGAGTTGAAAGCAGAGATGGCACAGCATCGCCAGTCATAGTGCGATCAGCCCATCTGGGGGACCGGGTCATACGTGGGCAGCTAGAAAATTCTGGGGTCATACGTGGGCAGCTAGAAAATTCTGGGGGAGGGGGTGCAAGATTTTTCAAAGGTCAAAAAATGGCCTTAAAAATGGTGGTATGGCGTAAAAAACACCATTTTTCGACGTTTCTCATCAAGCACTATCATTGGCATCAGAAAATTGCGAAAAAAACGAAAAAAAATTTCCAAAAATTGAATTCTGGGTAAGGGTATTTTTATTTCTGGGGGGGGTATTTTAGTTTCTCGGGGGATGCATACCCCCACAAACCCCCCCTCCCCACGTCCCCCCACGCCCAGGTGTGGACGGGGTTGTCAGCCAGAGAGATTTTTCGAGTCAAAATGGCCTCAAAACTGGCACCAATACTAAACAGCGTGAAAACTATGTTGATATCCACAGTTTCTCGTCAATTCCAATCAATTTTGTAGAAAATTTTTGGTTTTCATCCATTTTGGCCGTCATTATGTCGCATTTTTCCCCGAAAAGTTTCCGTTTTTCCATTCTGCGGATCTGGACCGCCTAAACTCCCACGTGCATGACTGGTGTACAGTCATAATTCGTGGTTTTCGACATTTTTTGTGTCCTAATCTCACCTTTTAAGCATTTTTGAGGTCACGGAATATATAGGTTGAGACTTCATATAGGTACTGTAACACATTTAGATCCGATTTTAAACGTTGCTTCTGTTCAAAACTTACATAATTTCTTAATTTTTCCAGGACGAAATGAGTTGCACCACGTTTAACTGCCCTGTCAATTTCTTAAAATGTATGAACAACCGATGCGTCCACGTAAAATTTTTCTGCGACGGCGCTGATGATTGCGGCGACGGCTCTGACGAGCAGAATTGCCCAACGAGCGACCATCGAATAACGTTCCAATGCCCAGCCGACCGATTTCAGTGCCAGTCAGGCCCCTGCATAGCCAAAGAATCAATATGCGATGGCATGAAGGCAAGCGCTCAGTATTATAATGATTTAGTCAAATGACATTGCTTCTTTGAATATTCAGGCAGACTAAGCGAGAAAATATTAAAAGTTTTTAACTTATCGGAAGTTAGAATAATTTATCGATTCCCAGAAAAATTGCTCGCCGAACAGCTGCTCGGTAAACGTAAAAGTTAGATATTTTACTGCCAAAAAAGCTACAATTAAAATGACCACAAAAGTTAATCTAAGTTTTATGCAGCATTTAAGAATCGCCTACTTTCGCGACGCTATGAAATCGCTAAATATGCTAATTGTAGGCACATTTTAACCTAAGTCAAGTTAAAAAGAATAAGCGATTGCAAAAATAATTTTAGGCCTTAAAAAACAATTAGCTCGACATTAAGGTATGCAGTCCACATCGAAATAGTGAAAGCACGACATCAAATAAAGATTTACTGTATTCGGCGAGCATTTCCCGGACACGTAATTTATCCGGGCAATAAGCATCTGTAAGCATAGGTTGACCGCTGATAAGGAGAATTTTCGACAAGTAATCCTACGGAGCTGAGTTAATTTTACATGAGTATGGTTTGAGCCTGATCGGTTTTGAGCCCAAGTTAACGCTGACATATCCGTACCGAATTCAAGCATATCGGCCTCGATTTATCTTTGACATAATTATCAGCAGGATGGTTCTATCAAGTTCGAACTGAGTTCCAATGTCCTTAAAAGATGTTCGTAGAAGGTTGGCCTTAAATTCGTGGTTAACACGAATCTCGAGTTTTTTTATTCAGCTTTTGAATTCTAACACCTCTCAATTTCAGTGATTAACAGAATTTTTTCTTCGTGGGATGTACCTTTCTTCGCCGTAGTAGTTCGAAATGGTCTTTAAAAGTGCATAGCTTAAGTTTAATATGAAAATAACGATTGCACTTTCTCAAATTATTTTGAATTATTGATTGCACCAAAATTGTTGATTTTTTAATAAATACAACAAAGGTATTTCTTCAGGACTGTACACATGGTGAGGACGAAAAGAATTGCGCTACTGCGGGGACCTCCTCATGTTCGTCTGGTTATTTTATGTGTGGCGATTCTGTATGCATATTGAATGAATGGGTATGCGACGGATCAGCGGACTGCATTGACGCATCAGATGAGCGTTCCTGTAATCACCCGAAATACGAGTATGGATTTTTCGGATTCTTTTTCGATTTAATTTTAATTTTAATTTTGTTTTTCAATAAAGGACTTTTATTTGCTTTCCTTATATTGTGCTACGTGATTGACGTCTTTACATCGGAGTTCTGGATTTTTGGACCACTAAATTTTCAGACTTTTACGGTGGTTCATGCCTCAAACAAGGATGTTATCACAGAATGTTGCAAATTTCTGCAGATTAGTTCTAGCCTATTTCACAAAGTCTTTTACAAAACGACAATGTCCTAATCGTTTTAAATCGACTACAACAGCTGTTTTTTGCAACGATCACGATATTACTTACACTAAACAATGATCACGGAAAGTTTATATGCAAAACTATTTACTGTAGCTTATGTGAACACCATTTTTGCAGCTAGTTATGGTTGCCGGAAATTGATTTCCATGCAAAATGTTTCGTGAAATAGACTACAAATTACCTGCAGTTATTGTCTCTTTCAAATGATAAACAGCTCGTCTTGTGAACTACAATTTTCAGATCCTTGATAACGTAGATAATTATGGAACTCAGGCCGCAGTTTAATCTCGCTGTTTGCTTTCGTTGCATCTATGTGTTGTAAAACATACTTCCACCTTTCAAGTTAAGTTGCAGCTTAAGTTATTTTCATGACGTCTTTCGTTATGATGCATTATGCAGACTCGATCCAAAGATTAATAAATAAGTTTCAATATACACAAAATATTATTTGAAGTATAATTTTTCGTCATGCGTTTTAAACTCACAAAAAATACTCGAACAATTACAAATTATTTGGCAGCTACCGTAGATTGTGTCCAGGGTGGCCGTCCATCCAGGGTAAGTAAATTTAATTATTACCGCTCATCCAGTCTGGCCGCCCACACTGTAAGATTGCAAAATAAGGTCATGAATTTTCCAGGATGGCCACACATCCAACTTGGCCATCCATCATGGCTGGCCGTCCATCCAAGATGGCCGCCCACGGTAAAACATTGCGTCATTATACTATTCAGAGTGGCCGTCCGTCTATGGTGCTTGCCATTGACTGTTTAGTTTCTATTTTAAATTTTACATAATCATAGGTAGCGCGCTAGCGCGTAGCTATGATATACTTGGACCCAGATAGAAAATAAAAAAATTCGGTGCAGCCACTTTTTAATTATTTTTTACACTTCTACCCTGTGAGTAAAGAGCGTGTAAAGTTTTATTGTAACATTATAACATATACTTTTTGAAAATTTTGGTCAGCGACACGACTTATCGCATTTAGTTTTGCATTCTGTGTCGTCTGATGTTTTTAAACCCAGACAATTTATTGAGCTCGATGGCACTTTTTAATTTTTTTTGAAAAGTGACCTATTTCCAGAGTGACAGTGTAAAGCGTGTAAAGAATCTGAGGGTTAAAACACATTTTAGTCGAGTTTTCGACTTGTTTATGGCTGCCAAATTCTTTGTATAAGGGTCCCCCAAAAATCTATCTATGGAAATGTACTACGGCTACAGGGCTAACTTTGGCTCACCTGCAAACTTTCTTGCACTCAAAGCGAAGTTAGATCTAGGGGTTCAAACTTTACATTCAAGTGGTTGGTTTAAAAACCAGATTTTGTCTTAGATTTTTTGCCAACTTTCCCGCTTATTGCTCGAAACAAATTGAGCAGAATAAAAATGAAGCCCGATTTTATGGCTACACGTCGCAGCTAATTGCATTTAAAAAACTAAATATTGAGTCATTTGTGGGGGCGTAAAGTTCGGAATCAGGGGTGTAAAATGGGCGAAAAAACACGATTTCCTCCCTATTTCGATTGGTAAATATCTCAAATATTTCGCGGAACAGAAGTTTTGTACATACAAACGTACTACAATTAAAAGGCTACAAACTGATGAATTTCTTTACACTCAATGGAGAGTTAGGTTCAGATTTTTAAAGTTTACAATGTGGTAAATGATGGAAAAATACGTTTTTGTCACTTTTTTGTTCGCCACTTTCTCCGTTTAGAAGTCAGTACGAGTCGAATAGAATAAAAACAAAGTACTTTTTGAGGAATATACGTCACAGTAAATCGCGTTCATTTACGTCAATATTGAGCTTTTTCGGGAGGTGTAAAGTCAAAAATTGGGTGTGTCAAACGTATTTCTGTGTTCTTTTTTCTGCCAACTTCTCCGGTTATGAGTCTGCACAACGTGATACGCTTGCTGGGCGCGCTTGTTTACACTCAACGGTAGTGTAAAGTGGTTTACATCTAGTATTTATTTATTATCAGGCCATTTTGGAGACTAAACTTTTCATAAATTTTGATCGTAATATCAGAGTAATATCAGAATTATGAATCCGACAAAAATCTTCTTTATACTCTGTAGTTGTGTAAAGTTTACACTGCAAATTAACTTTAGTTCTAGAGCCTTGCGGAAGCTGAGTTTTTTCCAAATATGTTTCGTAAGGTCAGGATTACGAATATGACTGTATATTTTCTTTACACCCAGTACTTATGTAAAGTTTACACTGAAAATTAAATTTAGTTTCAGAACTTCGCAGAAGCTTTATTTTTAAAAATGTTCCATGTTACGTCAGGATTACGAATCTGAGCGTAAGTGTTCTTTACACTCAATAATTGCGTAAAGTTTATGCTGAAAACCTTTGATCCGTTTAAATAACGTAAGGTTGTCTTTTTTAACAATGATAATGCTAATGTTCAGAACAATATTGTTTTCCGCATTCTTGGACTGCTGTCATTATTGTGGCATGTTGCTGTATGTGTTTACTGACTGATTTACTCAAATCACGTTAATTAAAAGTAGGGCACTAGCAAAGAAAAATGCTCCGATATGTACCGAAAGTCACTAAATCTGCTAAAAATCAGACTTAATCTAAGCAACGCCAAAAATCGAAGTATATTCTGCGGACTGAAAAAGCGTAACCTTTATATAATTTTCAATGCTTCACATGAGAGTGTTAAAAATAATCTAGAATGTTTACTTTTTGTGAATTGCTTGCAAGTTGCAAGGCTGACTTGCTTCGTATCGTAATTGATAGAAAACTATAGTCTGATTCATTTAACTAAGAGGTTTTCTTTTGAATTTAATCCGCATGAATCAGGCTACAAAAGTGGTTTAAACTTTTGATGCAGTAATGCGCTTCAGCAATAGCAAGCGTCTCACTGTAACTCGATATACTGTAGAATATCAAAACTATACTGTCAGTTTAAACCACTTTTGTGGGCATTTTAAAATTTTTTCAAAAACCTCTAAGGTAAATGAAAAGGACTATAACTGCAATTGTATTTAAAGGTGTTTTATTTTGTAATCATGAGCATTATGGCAAGCAAACCTGGCGTCAATTGATTAGTACAGACAATGGTTGCGGGCATGCAAGTGTACCTACATTTAGTCTGTTTCATGTAAGCTTACACGTTTCCTGCTACTTTAAACCATCAGTTTCTTTGATTGTCTTGAATGCATCGATGTTTGCTATTTCATCCAATTGGCTTGCAAAGTCTCGCCTAATTCACTCCATCTAATTTCCCATAGCTATTGCATAGCTAACTTGCTGGTATTTCAATCATTTTTTAGTTCAATAGTTTATTTCAATCTGTAGGCCGCAGAATATACTTCGATTTTTTGCGTTGTTTAGAAAAAGTCTGATTTTTAGCAGATTTTGCAACTTTAGGCACAGACATAGGTAGCTTTTTCCTAGTCCCCTTCTTTTATATCCTTAGTAATCCACAATCCCGAGTATATTCGTCTTTTTTGATTCATAGAAGGATTTTTCTTTGCTAATGTTACAATGTTTTATTCTCAAACGAGTACCATGTACTTGCATTCTTCTGTTGTATAAAATGCACCTATAGTCCATTTCGCAAAAGTTTAGACATTAGTTTTAAAAGTAATCTCCGACAATGAGCTGACAGATTGCGACTATAGCATTTATCTGATGCATAATTGTCTTAATCTGTCTGCTAACTGTCGATAAAAATCCTCAAGTTTCATGCTTAAAGTTAATAAGATAAAGTTATTTTAACTTTTCTCATGCTCTTATTAGGCAAAATGTGTGCGATGTTTCGGTCAGCAAAAAGCGTATTTTCAGTTTTATTCAAGTATTCTAGTTTTGTTGTGAGTTGGTTGCCTGAAACAATGAATGATTTTGGAGGCGAAATTTGTTACAACATTCACAATAATCCTTTGATGTGAAATGACTGATAAAAAAGAGAAAGCACTTACTCTGTTAAAGAAGTTTTGCAGCTACAAAATGTCATTCACAACTTAATAAATAAATAAGTAAGTAATTTTTTAGAGTCAAGATTAAATTTAATTTTGTAATTAAATTTACATTAAACATTTCATTAAATTAGCCCTATTCTTTTATGCTACTCACTAAAACGAATCGGTAGATCTTCCTTAAGCTATAACTTTTACAAAAACGATCATCGTTCAGTACGAGTATTTTCTGCTTGGAAATTACTTATACAGCAGGTCGGAGAGTCGGAACCAGACATGCACGGGGGTTGGGGGTCTAGAGAGCATCAGAATAGAAAAATGGAAAATTGTTTGGGAAAATGAGGCAGAATGGAGGGTCGAGATGAACGAAATTTCAAAGTTATCTTAAAAAGTGCTTTAAATCGACCAGAAACTGTGTAATTAAGTAGTTTTAATGCTATTGTAGCGCTTATACCACGTTTTGAGGTAATTTTGGCCCGAAAAAGCTCGATTTTTGAACCCCCTAGATAGGCTGATCCCCTCGATCGGCCTAGCTGTACATCTATGGTCGGGACAGTAAGGTAATCGGAACGGTTGGAGCATCGAGACGGTCGGAGAATTGGGATTCACGGCAATCTAAAAATGACTTGTTTTATCGTATGACATAAAAGTTGGAAAGTCGGTGAGTAGGGACGTTCAGAGAAGCGTGACAGAGGGGTTTGACCATCTGACCAGTTGCAATCGGCCACCGTGGAAAAATGTTGAAGAGGAAGACGGCCACCATAAAAGGATGGTCAGATTGGATGGACGGCCACCCTGGACAGTATCCTTTTCGTAAACTACGATGAGAACTGCGACAACAAAGGAAAACAAAGAACAAAAAGGCACGATTTGGTTCATCAAGTGAATGCGAGGAATTACTCTTTGCTTATCAGCCAATGCTCAAGCGATGCACTTGCATCTGATCGCTAAAAAACAGAAAACGCACTTGGGAATGAATTGCTATCTTTGCAACCTGCTCAACTGGCGTAGATGGAGCAATTCAAATAAATAAATTCTCAAAATAAGACGGCGAACCCAAAAAGAATGAAAACTTTGGCTTCAAAAAAGTTTGAATCTAGACAGAATTACTTATGACCAGCATTCTTTCTTTCTGAAGATGCAGTACAGCGCATGACTTTTCACGCGGAAGATATGGCCAAAGTCATCTGTGATAGGTGGCCCTACTGCTAATTATAGGGTAAATGCTGACTGCTTACAAAATGCATAGAAAAGCTATAATACTAAAAATATGATTTCGCATTAGGTCCCGCTCAGTTTGATGTGATTCGCTAGCGCCCGTGACCCCGGACTGAATAAAAAAATGTCGGAAAAATTTGACCTCTAACGTATTGGTTAATGTGCAAATATTCCCCCTCGTATCTCTCGAAGTTCCTTATTTAGTGCTCTGAAAAGAATATTGAAATTCTTAAACGATTTCTAGTTATAATATAATTTTAGAAATCGTGCAACAACAGAAATCGCTAAGCAGCGGGCGATCCGTCGCAATTCTTCATCAGTAAATATACAACAAGCACACAATCGTTCCTTATTGGATATCAATGAAGATCGGCTTCAGTTAGACAAAGAACGCTTGGAACTGCAGAAAGAAGAAATTGCAATGAAAAGAGAAATTTTCCAGCAAGAAAATGAGAAACTGAAATGGGACATTTATTTTGCCAGGCTGAAATTTTATCAAATCAAACAACTGATTGATTAAACTTGTAGATTAATGCTTTTTTTCTCTCTCTCTCTTTGGATAAATTATATCAGTATCTTGCAACACTCATTTTCCGGGGATAGCGAGTCGCGACCACTGGGTGAAAGACAAGCGGGATAATTGGGTGAATGGCGATTGGGTGTACGACAATTGCGTGAAAGACAATTGAATGAGTGCGAAAATTGGATGAATGCGATACCAGTAAATGGATGAAAACATTCATATTAATTCGCAATAGTGGAAATTCGAATTATCACCGGATTTTGCGTGCAAAAAAGTATCTATTTGTGTGCAACAATGTGTGCAAAAAAAACAGCAGTTTGTGTGCAAATTTAATGACATAAAATTCATTTCGCTAGTTACCAAAACTACTTTAAACGAACAAAAACTTGTCGATCACATTATTACATTTCAACATTTTCAAACATTAAATTTTGACGACGATCTGATAACATTGCTTTGTATTGAGAAAATGATCGTTCCACATCATCAAAAACGAATGGAGCTTACAAAATGTTCAGTTTGTGTGGGTCTTTCTGCTGACAAATATTTCCACGTCAGTGTTTTTGGCAGAACCACCATGATATCTTCCCATCACAGATCCATCCAAAAATTTGGCTGCATCTGAATAAATTTTTCACTGGGCTTTCTTTGTCAGACCTTCCTTTTCCAAATATTTTATGGCTTCTGACAGAAACTCGAGCGCGGCAACGTTGAAAAGTTCATCTAAAGATGCACTTTCGATCAGAATTTCCGCTCGACGCACAGCGACAGCATCTTCGCTTAGCAGGCTCAAAAATGCACAAATTTTTGAGCAGTAATGAATGCAAAATGCGGAACATGCGCATCAAAACAGCAGTTTTCTGTGCAGTTTTAAGGAAAAACCCCGATTGTGTGCAATTGTGCCTAAGTACCAAATTGTTTGCAAATGCCGTGCAATAAGGAAGCATCCCATCGCTTCAAAAATAGCGTATGTATTCTTCTCTTGCATCGCTGAATCCATTAGAGCAATGAAAAAATGTGTGCTTGCACATAAAATTCGGTCTCAAATTATTAGTTGTCGCTAATCGCTTGCAGTAAGTCACCTCGCTTCTCAGAAATTTCACCGCCACTGCGTTTTCCTTACGGCACGTTTTTTGGCATTTAGCTTAACGAGTGAGGTATATGAAGGTATATACGCACAGCACGCTGAAGGCGAATTTAAGTCGGCTTATTGTGGAATACTTGTATCCACAGGTGGGCAGCACCAAAATTCTGGGAAGGGGGGTGAAAAAATTTCTGAAGGGAGTGAAAAAATTATTAAAGGTCAAAAAATGGTCTTAAAAGTGGTTGTATGGCGAAAAAAACACCATTTTTCGACGTTTCTCATCGAGCACTATCCAATGGCATCAAAAGATTGCTAAAAAAGCAAAATAAAATTTTCTGGGGGGTATTTTGATTTCTGGGGGAGTATTTCAACTTCTGGGGGTGCATACCCCCAGACCCCCCCACGCCCATGTGTGCTTGTATCCCACTGCTAACGCTTTTTTATTTCTGGCACCAATATAAATGCTCAATCAACCTCCTTAACGGCAGTAACAACTCGTTATATGTACGATTAAAATTCTTAGAGATGATCTTTGTTAATTATAGTGTGTCGCAGAATAATGCGTTGAAATTAGGAAATAAGGCATAGGCGGCGGAGATATTCCCCGAAAAGGTCGCGAGCATGCGCAGCACACGAATTCTGTGGGTCTGATGGAACGAAATCGCGATAAAGCACCAAAACTTTAATTCGGGGTTGTTTTGATTTCTGGGAGCCTAAATCCCTCACGCTTGTGTATGGTCCCAAGCAGACACGTGTAGAGGGATGACTAACATAATTTTAACGCTATTTTAGCACTTATACCAGTTTTTGAGGTCCTTTTGGCCAAAAAAGCTCAATTTTTGTCCCCCGTTCAGATCGGCCCTGCTGTACATCTATGGTCTAGACTCCTCAGAATGGGAAAAAGGGAAAATGAGGCAAAGTGAAGGCCAAATACGAATAGAAATTGAAAATTTTCTCTAAAAGTGCTCGAAATCGACTAGAAACTATAGAATATCGTAGCTTTAACGCCATACTTCAGCATTTACACCAGTTTCTGCGTTCATTTTGGCCATAAAATGATCATTTGACCCCTACTAGATCAGCTATGCTGTGCATCTTTGGTCTTAAGTATCTTCATAATTAGTGGCATAAACAGTCCAGTCGTTTTAACCCAATTATCAAATTCATCCAGTTGTTACATTAACCCAATTGTCGAACTCACCCAATTGTCATATTCATCCAATCGTCGCTCGCCCAATCATCTTTCACCAAATTTCCTTTACCCAATTGTCATAGACCCACTTTTCGAAAATCATTACCATCGTCAGATATTATATCTGATACTATTTAAGGGCAATTTGCAGAATTTTAGAGATATTGATTAGTCCGATCCGCACGCGGGCGGGAAGGTTGGATGGGGATTTAGATCCCCGAGAATCCGGCAGACTCATCAGAATCGATAGACTCCGGAATGTAATTTTCAGCATGTATTTTTGGGATTTTTGCTAGTTTTACACCACCTAGACCCCGAGAATTTGATCGCTGCTTATATATGGTTCGATCGTTTTTATTCTTGCTTCCCAAGATCATGCGTGTAATAAACTCGTCTAGTTCAGATCGTGAACGTTTGTTGAATTAGAACCATATTAAGAAATCGTAGCTTAAGTTTTCGGCTGAAATAATACAATAATTCGAGCTGCTACGTTAAGTAAAAAGTTTCAAAAATTGTAACGTCCTTAGGCTTATGGAGTCCCACAAAGTTTTCAAAATGGAAATTTCTGATAAAGTCAAAACATTTTTTACCAAAATTTTAAAGAAATGAATGCGTAAAAAATTCTCTTCTATAAGATATATAAGTTGGATATGAAAAACTCGTTCTCCTAAGTTTTCGTTAAATGACAATTTATTTATCACCGTATTATGTTAATATTTGCCTAATCCGATTTGCATTTTCGAGTTTTACAGAATAATAAAGCTTCATTTGTTTTTGAGCAACAACTTTGAAACAAGCAAATAAACATATCATTGTAATATGCTAAGGTTAGAAACTTCAGAAATTTCATTTGAAAACAGATTTGCAGTTTTTGGAGGCTAGGACAGCATGCACTTGAACGTCTGCTCAGCCTATAAAGATCAGCGTCTAAAAAGAAAGAGAATAATTTTACGGGGAAAAATAAAATTAGGGCAATGAATGGATAAAGATCTACATTTTTTCATATTATTCATCCTGTTTTTGAGTTACAAATTTTCGTGGACACTGTGATTTTAATAAAAACCTGGATTAACTCATCAAAACATACTTATTTAGCGTTCGTACAATCCATCCGTAAGTATTTTATAGTAAGCACATATCTTGGCGTCAATGTGTAATGTTGGAAAGACCCAAATGACGGCTCAAAAAAGAAGTTTGTTCTTATTAAGTCTTAAGTCAATGATAAGCCTAAGCATAAATTCGATATTCAATTTGATTGCTTCGGTGTTATCGCTTTCAGATAGTCAAGTCCAGACGACGACATTTCTGTTGAAAATATAAACTTCATATTTATTTTAACTCCATGGAAAGCATACAAATTTTCATGGCAGGGTCAAATTTAAAAATGCCGTTAGTATTTGTAGGTATGTATTTGAGTTTTCAGTACATCCCCATCAAGTTTGTTTTGAATCCACAACAGGTTTATCCATACAACCACAGAGGCAGAATCATTATATTATTTGCGACTTCGTACCGAAAGCAGTGTATCAGTGGCTTGCTCTCCCTCATCGTTTCACTGTGGCTCTGGTGAGTGCTTGGATGAAAGTCAACTATGCGACGGTGTCGACGATTGCAGGGACAAATCTGACGAAATGAGCTGGTGCGATGCTTGTTCTGCTAACAACGGCGGATGTCATCATTTTTGCGCGTAAACCTTTTTCTCATAACATTGTTATATTGAAGCTTTCTAGGCATATTTTATTTTGCACTTGCATCAACATCTTGTTTTTTAAATCACTTCAAGCAAGTCCAATATAAATTATGTTTTTATATCGGTAAATTGTTTTATTGCCTGGTTTGATGAACTTCAATGACGAATTTTCCTTATGGTGCGATTATAAATTACGCTAATTCACTTAGACGACTCAAAATAAAAGCACCAGATTATCAAAAAGAAACTGTTTTGCCGTAATTCTAATTTTCTAAAGTATTTAATGAATGAAGGATACAAGTGTAAAGTCAGACGAATCGAGTCTTTTGATTTGAGTTGACCGATATCTTGTGCGTCGCAATGTTTACTTACACATACATGGAACTTTTGTAGAGTCGTAAAAAAGCGAAGGTAGCAAAAATCATTTTTTTCTTATCTAGGAACAAAAGTTTACGTACGTTTTGACTTTCTGCAGATGATTTTTGGCTGAGCATAATCAAATTTCTCTGGTTAGAATGAAGCGATGTCGCCGCAAATGAAAGCCAATTCATGAATCTTAACTTCACTTGGGTCCCGGTCACACCCAAAGCTGTTCATAAAGCATCGTTTGCATGGAATACAAAATCAGATCTAAATGTCTCCCTCGACCTAAAGAATGCAAGCCGCTTACTCGTATTTGGCTCTCCGTAAACAAAAGTGCGTAAAACGAAGTTATGATGTGTGGCTATAAGTGCACGCAAAGCATGGCGATCCCGGTCTGTCGGGTTTATATAGAGAATCGAGCTAAAATGAATATAAAGTTTAAAATAATGTTCAAAACTGTTTCGGATCGATTTCAAGTATTTATGCTAGAAAGTTATTAATTTTTGTTCGTTTTTGACCTTAATTTTCTTGCCTTACGTTCCAAGGAAATTTCGCCTTTGTTCTTCTGAGGGTCTAAATCCAAAAACGCCGCTTTACTAGTTTCTATATTTTTCCTTCACAGACCGAAACCCCACGGCGTCCACTGTTCCTGCCGCATCGGATACAGATTGCAAGCCGATGGTACGACCTGTCGTGATCCAAGCGAATGTGTCAATGGCAATCGCTTGTGCGACCATTATTGTCGCGTCGTCAACGACCACTATCAGTGTTACTGCGCATTTGGCTACGAACCGACCGGCGACGGCACTCATTGCAAGCTAATCATTTCCGATGGATTCGTCCTCTTCTCCACTGGCAATGAAATACGAACTGTAGACCTTTACGACTTAAAGACAGATCGGCTGTACGGTAGGAATGAAAATGATCTGCTGGTTCCATTTGCTGTAGTTATTCACAGGAACATTTCTAAACCTGCTAAAATAGGAGTTGAAGTTTATTGGGATTTTTGGGGCGCAAATTCTCATACAGTTACAACTTCCTTTTTGAACGCACTGTTCGAATGGTCGACCAGTTTCAATTTGCTCGAAATACGTACGGAAATCGGATTCTTACCACACGCGCTACATAACTGATTCAATGAACTTCCATTCGACCATGTGATTCGAGAATGTTATATAGGAATCCGTTTTATTTGAACGCATGATCTCTGTCCTCATACATGTAGAGCACGGGAATTCCGGGGGAGTCGGGCCCAGAAAAATTTTTAAAAGTGCCTTTTTTGGACTAAAAACGATGGGTTCACGTCAAAACACTGTTTTTTATGTTTCAGATAATGCTCGTTCTTTCTATAAAATGACGTAGAAAAATTCCGAACAAATTTGACAAAAATTTAGTAAATTGAACAAAATATAGTCAAAAAATGTGTATATGGCGTAAATGGCTCGAAGCGCCGAAAATTTGAGATTTTTGAACCAAAAATGAGCTAAAAACGTTTTTAAAAACACTTTTTTTACAACTTTTACTAACTTTTATGACTAATCGACAATTCTGGGGGTCGCAGCCATTTGCGGGGGAGGGGGTCACTAACCATTCTGGGGGTTAAACCCCCTCCCCAAACTCCCCCAAGAACACGTATGTCGGTCCTCCCCTAGATATTCATTCACTGTATTATTAGAACTTTTTCGTAAAATAAAATTATTTGAAATAAGAATGGTCTTCAGTACGTGTAACAAACTCTTCTGATAAGGAAAAATGAACAAGTTTTTCTGTTCAAGAATCAGAAAATATGCACCATTTTTCATTAAAAATAGGAAAAACAAATAAATAGGTGATTACAGATTTGAGTGGTGATGGGTGGATTGCGGACATAAATAGTACGATCCGAAACGCTAGTGATATTGTAAATGATTATTGCTCTGGGGATTTTTTGCATTCAGCCGTCTAGCTACGTTATCTGGTCGAAGTTACGATGACATTAAGTGCTTTGACCATTTGACACATATCGTTACTCTTAAAGCAATTTTCTCGCACTTGAAGGATTAATGTTCAAGAACGAGCTTGGATCATCGATCGATGCTATGGACTATAGTTCAAAACGCCATTTGACCTATTACGTCAGCGATGACAAAATTTACTTCGTTGGCAGGGAATCGCGATCCACTTGCGTGCTGGGTGGTTTCACTAATGGAGTAGTCATAGCCGTTGATTGGGTATGCTGAAATACTGCAAGTGGTTTTGTTACGCACTGGTTCACCTTCAAGTCTGATACATGTATTTTTAAGGATGCCGGCATAGGAGGAATAAGACATCTCTCTCACTCCAATTCTCAGCATTATTGAAAAATTAGAGATTTTTAGACGAAGAATTTTGCTGCCTCTTTTTTATTTTGTTGCGATGTGCTCCTTCCTAGACTCGATTCAATTTATTACGATTTGCTTAAATCATTATTAACATAATTGTGAAATTAATATTCGAAGCTGTCTTTTCCAAGAACAATAAGTAAATGCTTTCACTAGTGCATGATGGAAGTTATAAAAATTTTTTTAACAACGTAATGAGTTACAAATGTGATGCCAAAGCTCCTTGAAAAGTTCATCATATGTGATCATTCTGTCATGCTATCTATACATGTTCTGGGTAGGGGCACGTTATAAAAATTTTTCGGGGCTAACCTCCCAGAATTTTTACGCTTTACATTTATAGAGCTATCTCGCCTCAATATCTTTGTTCACATATTATTACCAGTTTGAAAAATTCGAACTAGTCAGTGCACTGTTCTCCTAATTATAAGTTCTAGATAAAAAGCGTGCGCCATTTTAAGGCAGGTGCCGACTTTTATAGTAGAAGATTTTATTCTTGATAAATATATGAAATTTAGACACCCGAAATCAATTGATGTCTGCTGGTTATATAGATACCACCAATAATAAAATAATTTTCACACCGACAATACCTAAGAATTTTTGATAGTCAAGCTGGAAGTCTACACCATTTTTATTCCGCAGAAGGCTCCAAACTATTAAGCAGATGAATTTGAAGCGTTTTAGGAATTTTGTTTCGAAGGTTACTGAGAATTTCTATATCGCCGAATCTGATCCGGCTGAATTAGGCGTGTGTACCTGGAACGGACGCTATTGTCATCGTTTCCGATTTGACGACATGGACGAAGTGCGTGGATTAGCCATTCACCCACGCAGAGGGTAAGAAGATAGTCCTTTTGCTCTAACAAATACTTTATGATAAGAAAGATAATTGATCTTACATTTATCCTGTATTAAACATTTTTTAGCAATTGCAATAAATATGCTCTCAGTTGCACAATTTCGAGGCTAATTTTCCATAAGTGTTACAGCTTGTCAATTGTAAAAGAAGGCTAGTGCCGTTTACAGGGAAAACACTTCGTCTCCCGTACGGCAAAAGGGTCTAAGTACAGTTTTGATTTTTTTGAGAAAAACGAGTTCAAAGTTTTTGACTTAGATGTCTTAGTGTACTAAAACCCTTTAGGTTCTGACGTTTTGCACAGTTAATTTTCATTATTATGGTGCGAGACTATGTTTAACGGGTAGAGCTCCTTGAGACAAATCGAATGATATGTCTAACTCCATTTTGACCTGTGGATGCACTTAGACCCTTTTGCCATGCTAGTGACGACTCATTCTACTTCGATTGAAGATTCAAGAAATGATTTGATCAAAACGAGGAAAAGTTCAAAAGGTTTAAAACGAGTTCTATGTACATGAAAAGCGAATCTTATATCAATAGGGTTTAAAGATGGAACGCCATGATCTTTGACATTTATCTGAACATGCATGTACGGCATGGAAATTCTGGATGGTTCGGTTCGAAAATTTTTAGAAGTGCTTCATTGGAGCTAACACGATGTGTTCACGTTAAAAACACCGTTTTGTGACGTTTCTGATAATGCTTGTTCTTTCTAAAATGCGAAAACATTTTAAAGATTTTAAAAAAATCAAGCAATTAGAGTAAATTTTACAAAATATAGTCAAAACATTAGTAAATGGCGTTGAGCGCCGAAATGGGCATTTTCGGGTCAAAAAATAGCTAAAACGCTTGAAACAGCACACTTTCTTCGATTTTTTTTTGGAAAATTGACAATACTGGTGGTCGCAGCCATTTTGCCTGGGTTAGTAGTCATTCTGGAGGTTCTAAACCACACACACACACACACACACACACACACACACACACACACACACACACACACACACACACACACACACACACACACACACACACACACACACACACACACAACACACACACACACACACACACACACGCACACACACACACACACAACCATCTCAAGAACTCGACACCTGATGATCCCCTTATCCTCCTTTGTCAAGGGATGCGACCTATATTGAATTGATCCTTTTTTGTAATTAAGGCTAATGTTTTGGTCGGATTGGGGAAAATCACCTCGCATAGAACGTGCAAGCATGGACGGAACGCAACGTTCAACGATTATTCGAGAAAAACTATATTTGCCCATAGCCGTTTCGATAGATTATATTCATGAGAAACTATATTGGGCTGACGCTGAAGTTCATTTAATTGAAAGATGCAATATGGACGGTACAAACAGGTTAGTTTTTTAATTGCCATTTTTCACAAAGGGTTCGTTTAAAGGCTACTTGCTCTTTCATTTTTTAAGGAGCCAGCATTCTAGAAAATAAGCATATTTATGCATAAAAGATATTTTAAAGGATTCTGTCGTATTACTATAGTCTGTTTCACATAACTTCGTGCATAAATTTTAAGAATTTTCGTCGACAGTAGGCCGAAGGTTACGATATTTATATATCAGATCAATGCTATAATCGCAATCTGTCAGCTTATTGCCGTAGATGGTTTTAAAATTTATGACCGAAGTTGTGTGAAACAGACTATAACAGGCCGACAAATGTGGTTTTGCTACTTTCTTCTGACAATTACATTGGGATTACGTTTTATCTTATGTTTCTAAAACGTTCTAGCCATACACCTTATAGCGATTGAGCGGTTCAGATTAGAACTTGAGAATGGTTCTGAAATTTAAGCCGCATCATCGGATCGTTTGAAAATCGGATTTCTTTTATTGCTTGTATTTTTGTAGTCCAAGGTCGATTCATTACTTAGCTATGCCTGAATAAACTTCCGTTTAATGCAGACTAGATTTGTGCGAATTAAGCATGTGCTGTATTCTTCCACATAATTGTCGCGATCGCTTTATTACAAGATTTAAGAAGGCGCGGATTTTTAGGGGCTGGGGCGGCTGCCCCTGTCGTCTAAAAATGTCGAGCGCAATAGAGAATAATGCATATTTTTTGATGACTTTAGCAATTTTTATGACGATTTTCCGAATTTTTTCGGTGCTTCGCGCCGGGTATTACTCATAAATGACATTTTGCTGACTTTCTTAGCGCTCTAAAAAGTTCGTTCTACGTCAGACGAGTAGTTTATGTACAGAAAAAGAATTTTTTAGTTCTTACAATGATTTCTCGTGTATTTATTTGGTGATTTGTGCCGATTTATCCACTAATTCCGTGCCTTTTCCGTATAAAACTTTCGAAAATTTTTAATTTTCCGTATCATAAATGAATCAGTCTATCAAAAGGTGGCAAAAAACCGGTACTTCAAGCATAATTGACTTATTTTTCAGTCAATTTTTGAAACTTTCAGGAAATTTTGGGGTTCCGCCCCTTGTCAGAAAATCCTGGATTCGCCACTGAATTTGACCACCGTGTAATTTGTCTTCTCATGGCAAAAAGTCATTTTCAAGAAGCATATTTTATGTGCGCAATCGAAATCATTGGGGCTTCAGTATTAAACAACGGTAAAACAGTAGATTCATAATCCAATTTCAATTAGCTTTAATTCTATGGACGTTTTGTTGCTCTCTCACGGATTTAGATTAATACCTTTCATTGATATTTTTCAACACTCTTACTTATTCTTCGCATGTCTTCTTACAGTTTTAGTATTGAAATAAATTGGCATGATTTGACTATCACAATAATTTTCTTCGTTTTTGTTAATTCGCTTATTTACAAAAGCTTTTCGTTGTTTTACGGACATTTGCATACATTACGCAATCAAGATATTTTTTGCAAATGACTCGAAAAATGCATACCTATTGGGAACCTGAGATAAAAGCAGAATTGTTCTTATCATCCATTTTCTGAATGCTGTTTTCTGCTCTATTCAGAGAAATCGTTGTCTCTAAAGGAGCCAAGCATCCAACTGATCTTGTGGTTTTCTCGGGCAAAGTATTTTGGACCGATTGGTCCACATCATCTCTCATAATGGCTGATACGAGAGCTGTAAATTCTGATGTCACTACGATTCATAGAACATTCGTTCAGCCAAGTGCTGTTACCGTTAATCACTCGGCGTATCACAATATAAGTAAGGCTGCAGCCTACTACATTCACTTTTGACTATTTCACTCTGCAAGAATTAACAAAGAAAATTTTACATTTTAATACTTCGAATTTTCACAAAATTACTAAGCATATTGAGACTCGAAATAATACATTCCAGTTTAACAGTCACATTAATAGCAACAGTTACTGCTTTAACCTATCTTTTTCTCCCTCAGCTTTTTTGTTAGACTTAAAAATCCAAATAAAACTTTTCTGAATATTATAAACAGTTAAGAACTTACTCGTACTTCGATCTCTACCAAGAAACTTGCCAATATTATTACTTACTCATTAATTATTTTTAAGATTTTATAGGTACTAAATAGTGATTATGGTGGTGATGTTGATTATTATTATTATTATTATTATTATTATTATTATTATTATTATTATTATTATTATTGCTATTATTATTATTATTATTATTATTATTATTATTATTATTGCTATTATTATTATTATTATTATTATTATTATTATTATTATTATTATTATTGTTATTATTATTGCAATTATTGTCATTATTACTTACATTTATGACTATTATTGTCATTATTACTTACATTTATGACTATTATTGCTACTATTCATATTTACTATTATTATTACTAATGTGGGAAGGGTTTGGCCCAGGTTACGGGTCAGCCGGGACAGGGATTCTTCATTTTCTCGCATCTTTTATACTTTGAAGATCATGACTGTTTTAAAATTTCCGTTAGCACCAGCAGGTACTAGTTATTATCTGCATGTATAGTCTTTTATTTGCATGCTTCAGAATAAAATAGCCATGAACCGAGTATAAAATCTAAAAGATTCAGATTTCTCTACAATAAAGGCCCTTAAAAGCGATTCTAATGTTTTAATGGCTCAAAAACTACGTTACTTCACAGTTTGTAGATTATTCTAAGCATGCTTGAAGATCGTATTAATTTTTGTCCATTTTTTGCTCCAATTCTACTTTATTTTGCCCACAAAATTTTGTTTCTTCTTCTGAATGCCTGCATCCATGAGCCTCCAATCTAAATGTATGATCGTAATTTCCTCTTCAAAATAAGACACAATTGAATGTAATACGAGTACTATTTCTTGAGGACATTTAATTGAAAATTCAGAAGAAATGTTGTTTTCTAGTTGGTTTTAAAAAATTCAACGTTTTGTTTGACTATATTTTCCGCCGGTTTGCAAGTGGTTGCGAGTTTAGAATATTTTTTTGTAAAATCGGATAGTGCGACACGTTTTTTTGGCACTCGCGCCTAAGTCGTTTATGGGTACATTTAAAAATAATAAAAAACATAAATTATTAAATCTAATGCAAAATCTAGTTTAAGTGAAGAATGAAGGCATCCTCAAGGTTTTGCACGCATATTCAAAGAGTCATGGTCGATCAGTTTATGGTCGCTATTATCCTGTTTTTCTAGGATTCTCTGTATCCCTATATGCAGATCTTTTATGACTTCAGGTTTGTATTTGAATTAAAATATCAGAGAGTCTGAAAAATTTTGTCTGAATTAAATTTCTTAGAACAAGACAGATTCACGTAAATTTTCAGCATTAACGCATAAAATTATGTGCAATCGAAGTTATACCGGTCCTTGTTTTGCTTGCGCAATGAGCTACAACGCTTTCCCTTGGTTTAGCTTTTTTCTTCTTTCTTTTCATCGTACTTTGTGAATTAAAAAAAATCGAGTAAACATATTATTTGTTATAAGCCTACCTAATCCTTGTGATGACATGACATGTAGCCATATTTGTGTGCTGAAAGCTGAGCGGAATTTCTCATCCACTTCAGCCAGCTGTTTGTGCTCATCGGATTACTTTCAGCCGAAGTACGATACCAGTTCCTGTTATCCCTTCGAGGACCCACGAAATCTCGTAAGTTTGAATATGTAAGCTTAGACTATGTATTCGCTCTCATATTGATTATAAATGCAACAGAACAAAGTTTTCTATAGCATTAACGGCAGTAATGAGCAAAATGCACAGTATAGCTGGTCAAGGGGTCAGATAATAGCGTTTCTGAGCTAAAATGACCTAAAAATCAAATAAATGCTAAAGTAGGGTGAAAACCATCTTAATCTACTGTTTATGCTTTATGTAAAGCACTTATGCAGAAAAATTGATTTTTACCTATTTTTCGCTTCCATTTTGCCGAATTTTCCCAAACAATTTCCCGTTTTTCATTGTGGGCCTCTTTACCCAATGTACACGGCTGATTACGATATGAGATTAGGCTGGAGAATCAAATGAAAATGCACTATAAAAAGGAAATACCATAATTCTAATAAAGCTGAATGAATGAAAAAAACAATCTGTTATATTGTCGCTTCGGCAAAGAAATACGTTTTATAAATTTGTTGATCAGACGTTAAACATATATTAGCAAATATAAAGAAGAATACGAAATTTTTCCTGCTAATATACTGACTAAATTACTTATTTTATTTTGGGCTAAATCATTCATCTTTTACTCTATATCTAATTCTTTTCTCTTCCTTCAATAATTCTCCATTCCTCGTCTTTTTCCCTCATGCTTTTTTCATATCATTGAATTTTGCGATGTATTTTTCTCTAAATGTCGATAAAGAAAGAAATAAATCCGTGAATTCACTCAAAGAAACTACATCAGGCGTTTATGAGTATTGACGGCTATCAGCTGGACATTCGGAAAACGTATATCATTCGACGAGCATGTTTTATAAAATAACGTGTCCACTAGAAATCTGCACTGGCTTTAAAGTCGTTTTATTGACGACTTGAAAGGAATAAATCAAACATTCAATATATAGGTCGAAAGAGCAAAAACAGCTGAATAATTTACAATCATTGACGACTTTTAATAACTTCAAATTAAGGAACAGTATCAATACGTTTAGGAGTACTCGCACATAGCTTCTGTACAGCATTTTTATCAACTTTTTTCAAACAATGTTTGATACGTGTCATTAATTGATCCAAGTTTTTGGCTTGCCACTGATTTAAGATATGCCCAATAGTCTTCAACAACATGGATTTCGGGAACATTCGCGGGGTTAAAAAAAATTTTCGGCAAAATCAATGTTTTTTTGCCGCAAATGTTCCAAAACTATTTTTGCATAATGTGAGCTCGCCTGATCCGGCCAAAAGACGTATTCACATTGCGCATAATTGGTACGAATATAAGGTATCAAGCGGCGTTGAATGCATTCCCGTAAATAACGCTGAGCATTAATGGCATAACCAGTGCACTACTAAGACCTTTTGGACCAATTGCAATCCATACAAGCACTTTGTGCTCAAATTTGGGTTTTTTGGAATATTTTACACCAGCTGGAGCAGCAGAGATGTCCTACGTGTAAAATCCATTGTTTCCATTGATGGAAGAATGTGACAATGTGAAATAAGATTCATCGTTCAAAAGAAATGGCGATGACGAAATTTTCGATAAAGGCGGCCAGATTTAATTTTTGCTAGGTGTATTTGCGTATCAGATCAGCATAGAATCAAACGTTTCTTATGGCAGCTTAATTTTAATTTATTAGTGACTGTTTTATGAATGTACGATTTGCTACAATTGAATTTACGAGCAGCCATACGAACGGACATGCTTCCTGTATTGTGTAACAAATTCTCAAGCGATTTCAGGCGACCCTGTGTCAAAATCGTGGCTTTATGACCAGGATGGAAGACCATCGTCAAAACGATGTAAAATACTGAGCAATGTCCGTTTGTTAATGCTTTCGGCGACAAAATGACTAACAGTGAATAATTTCCCACGATTAATATTTCTGGCATAGAACTTGTACACGCGGTCCCGGAGAGTGTCTTGTTTGGAGCCATACAGAATGCAGAGCCCAAACGTAAAACACAAAAAGACACAACTACTCGACGCAAAAATTAGTCTTTTTGCACAAAAGCATAAACTTACTTAGCAGGATCATTGTAAACTCAATGCAGATTTCTAGTGGACTTCCTTGAACACATTACTATTATATTTTATTTGGTACCAGCAAATAGGCCACATCCATACATGTAACAGGCTGAAATCAAAATTTTTCGCACTAGTGATTCATCTATTTCTGAATCATCTGCTGCATCATTCAAACTTGTACTTTATTCAGCGGCTACACTGGTGTGTGCAAAGTTTTCGGAAAGCTTGCAGCAAAGGTCACGCTTGTCTTCACAATGGAACCTGTGCTAACGAAACGTTCGCAAAAGATAGCCAAACGACCAGAATTCATTGCCAGTGAGTACGCATAATTTGCAGTCCGAAAAAAATTAAGATGTTAGGGGCGTAAGGTTCGTAATGCTAAAACAATCGAAATGTCAAATGTAGCATATTAGTCGAAATTTGTATTGGTTATTTTGCTAATATTTTTCATCCTTCTATTGAATTTAATAATAATATACAGATTAGTTATATTACTCATGTTCAAGTGATAAATATATTAACAACATTAGATTAATTGCTCTCACCTGAATTCGTTTCAAAATTCTCCATTTATGTTCGTCATTTTTGTACTTCTTAGGACACAAGCACTGTAGTTATGAATGTTAATTTTACTTTTGATATTGATATTTAATATACTAATTTTATAAATTTTTAAACTTATATTTATAATACCTTAAGGAATAATGCTTTTTTTAAACGGATATGCAGAGAAAGAGTAATCTTTTCATAATTCAATCATACGATGTTTGCCAATTGCGCTTTTCATTTGATTTTAGCTTATTTCTCGACCAGAAACATAAAAATTTAGCTATGTTTCTTGTTAGTTCGTTTCCGTCTTATTGATGTTTTTCAATACCTGGTAGGTAATCAGGTTCATAGAAATTAATGGTATTGACTGAAACAAGTTCTCAGAATCTACAAGGATTATATTGGAATTTCGCCTACATTTTGCCTAATTTTGCCTTTATAAGCACTTCTTAAAATAATGTACTACTCAATTGTTTTGAAAAATGCACATTTTCAGTTCGTTTGAGCACGCTTCTATCAGATTATGCTTAGTACCAACGTTAAGATCAAAAACCTTTACCATGTTCAAATGTTAATATTCTTATTTAAGGTGCACCGAGGGTTTCACAGGTCTCTATTGCGAAGTTGTTGCCGAAAAATCATTGGACGCGGCGGCTTTGTTGGTGAAGACGCCGAATTCAGGGACTTCAGTGGGCAGTGGAATAGCACTTACGATAGCAGTATTCTTCTTAGCCTTGACCATTATTTATGTTTTGCGTCGATGGGATATAAGCGAGTGAGGCTATACTGCAATTATAAGCTATTCATCTAATAAAGGTTGAGTTATTGAGCTCGATTTTTAAATTATGTTTTGCAAAGACCGGATCAGATTTTTGATCTATTGAAAATTGCAATAAAAGCTTTGCTGAAAAAGCAGAACGAGAATAAATTAAGAAAATTCGCAGATCATCATTCTGAAATATTTTTAATTCACATTCTTAAGTAATATGAAAAGAAATCGATTAGCTTAGAACTTCAAAAAAATTTTGAGACATGAAGTGATGAAAGCACAAGTGCGTATTACCACAAATTTTTGGAACCTTAAGAATACGTGTTTCGGACAGCCCTTCGTCCTTATTATTGAGTCATATACAATCGCAAATTACAGACAGTAGCGTTTCCAGGATCTTTGTAGAAGGTAGTATCCAACTTTTCGTAACAAAAAAATGACAGACAGAATTTTATTCAATATTAATTTGCGATGCAAAATTTACGGAGAATAAGGAAAAATTGCATTTTGCAAAAAAATTGTTGATAAAGAATTTGAAAATTTCCAGAATTTTCGCTGGAGAATGCGTAGACTATGTTATTCCTTACGTATCATGTTTTCGCCCAGAAATTATTTTAAGTGCCGTAAAACTTAAATAGCAAGCGAAAAGCTATGTTTCTGAAGGAAAAAATAAGGCTTTCAAGCTGTCAAGAAAGTCCGTTAATGTCTACCTGTGTTATTATCATTATTAAAAATTGGAAAAATAATGCTAAATGGTGACTAGAAATTATTTAAAAAATACATATTTATTTTTACGCCTACTATTTCAGGCCAAGTTGGTAGCGGTCGCCATCTTTACATATGCCCTCGATATCAAAGAATATCATTTGTATTTTTCTGAATAAACGTCATCATGACAACGATGCTTACTTTTCTTTTTTTTCTGCCTGAAAATCGGGGGCGGTAGTCGGATTATAATACTTACTGCTAATGGATGGTCCTATTTACTGATAAGATAAGCAAGTTGATTAGTAAAGGGATTCCTTGTAATTTGGTATTCATTCCATAAATGGATTCGTTGTTTACCTAATTTATTAGTGGACTAGGACGGCCATTAGATGTGGAGAGAATAAGCAGTATCTGTATTGAGGAGCACGTAACGACACTTCATACTATTTTCTACAATTTTTCAAGGTTATTTATTAGGTTATTTATTATTACTTGACGTTTAAATGAAAAAGCGATTACAAAATAGTGTGTTTTAACATTATTTAATATGCTTATCGAGCTTTCCTCTTTGTTTCGGTTTGAACTTCATTGTATCTATTTCTAAGCGAGTTATTTTTTGCGAATGTCTTGAGATGGGTGAAAAGATAAAAGGGAAAATTCTCCCAAATTCCAGTTTCCTTGCATTTAAAGAGCAATAAAAGAGGCCAGGATAACTAAAAATTACAGATTAAGAAGCAAATGCTTGTAAATTGCATCATGCTTATTACTCAATATAAATTCGTAAAGTTGAAAAGAATATTGAAAAAATCAGCATTTATATTTTCAGTATCTCGAAGCAAATAACTCGTTTCCCTGCTTACATAATGATTAGTTTGCGGAGGACAACGTCGCAGCGAGAACATATTTTGAAAAGAACGACATTTTCTTCCAATTCGGCCGTCTTTGAACCCTCGATAAGCTTTTCCAATCCTGTCTACGAAGAACCTAGAAGGGTACATTTTTTATCAAGCATTAAAGGAAACAAAGCCTCCAGAACTCTTTTTTGCTTACTTGCAGTGGGTTTTCATGTGTGTTCTGTTTTCAACAATTTCTGAATTGTCAAACATAGGGTGGCGAAAAAAAGATAAGCATAATTATAATTTTTGAGTGCTGTGTAATTACTCCATAAATCTACAGAGTCTATTTGATAGGTGTCTTGAGGTTCTGGCCATGTGTACCCGTTCTAGGGAGTTTGACCCCTAGAATGGTCGCTGACTTTGAGGAAAAAATTTCTCACTTCCCAAGAATTTGCGATTTTTTAGAAAAGTATGATCTTTTATGTGTTTTTAGCAACCGTTTGGCTCAAATTATCAATTTTTTAGGTGCTTTGAGTCGAATTGTTATTTTTGATCAGACTTTGTTAACTTTTATTACGTTTATTGAAATTTTTAATGCTTTGATTATCTAGAGAGAAAAATAATCATTAGCATAAACGTCGATAATTGCTGTTTATGACGCTTATCCAAAGGCACTCAGAATAATTTTTGGATATTATTTCGAATTCCCCCAGCGATTTCCATATGATCTACAATAAGCATACTTTACACATTGCTCATAGTCACAGCTTTTGCATAAGATATTTAGTAGATATGACATGAATAATGGATCAATAAAGTTTGCTTACAGTAGCTGTAGCTCATGGAAATCGCTGGGCAGAAATTCTGCATAGGATCCAAAATTTTTGGTGATGACCACCCAGAATGTCTATGATGTACATGTACGCCCTGTAATCATAAATGCACAGGATGACCGGTCTGAGGGGTCAGCCGGAGAACTTTTTCGATCTACAATGGTCTTGAAAATTGCTATAAAGGTTGAGCTTACATACTGTCTTAATCGACAGTTTCTAGTCAATTTATGCACTTTTGCAAGAAATTTATGACTTTTCCGTTTTTGACCTTAATTTAGCCTTATTTTTCTCAAAAATTTCCTATTTTGTCCTTCTTGGCGATCTATACTCCAAACCTCCCTTGCGTTAATGTCTGGTCCAAATTATACATGCAAAGCATAGCCGGTATGGGGGTCAGCCAGTAAGAATTTTTCATGCTAAAATGGCCTTCGGATATACATGCTAAAATAGCGAATAACAATATTAATTCACAGTTTCTGGTCAATTTCAAACATTTTCGCTGATACAGTTTTGATTTTCATCGATTTTTGGCCTTCAGTTTGACCCATTTTTTTCTAGAAAATTTTGTTATCAATTTCATACTATGAGCAGGCACGTAGCTGTGGGGGGTAGAGGGAGGGATTGTCCTCCCAAAATTTCGGAAATACGAATATTTTTTGCAAGGTCCCCCCCGTAAGGAAAAAGTTGAAAATTCTTGAAGCGCATTTGAAATACCGCCAGAATAGATAAGAGCATACTTTTGAGCTAATATACCTTAAATTTTTAAGCTTTTCGCGTCAGATTTATTGTTTCTGCATAACTTTTGTCTTCTGAACAGCCTAAATTTAAGTAAGACATGATGAATATATCTAAATTTTCTGACGCATTGCACATATTATTTATTCTTCTTACTTATCGCTTTTCTTTGCAATGTACCAAAAATTGATTACAAAACAAGTTATACTATTTTTCAGCGGAATCAAATGTTTAGAAATCATTCGCATGTCCATTTTATACAATGTTTGTTTTGAATATGATTCAAATCGAAGTCAAATTTTGTGAATTTGTTTAAAATTTTTTTCATCCGCATTGTGTAGAGCTCGCTAAGATACGTTCAAAAGCACCATCATTTCTGCCTGTCTACAAGTAGTTGTTGAGATATTTGACTTCAAAATTTCAGTCACTCCCCAAAGTCAGAAGGCCAGCTATACGTACCTGACTATGATGCGGTTGCTTATCAGCTAGGTTTTAAATGGAAGTGGCTATTTATCCTAGCCGCGAAGCTTCGATGCAGCAAATTCAGCAAATTTATGAATGTATATTTTAATTTTTATTGATTAGACAGCTGTTCATGCATTAAACAAGTACAAATCAAGACCAGTCAATCTGGACGATTCGGGAATTCACGGTTCATTGCGCAGTGTTGGCAGTTCCTCGTCACCTTCCATGCTTTAAATTGTTGTAGTTCGCGATTCAGTTGCAATTTTTTCGTCGATGACTTATTACTTTTTGTCTATTTGTTCTGCATATTTACTTCAGGGATGGGCATTTCTGAATTCAGTCGACAAGCGAAGCGCTCTGCTTTACTTCATCAGTTACAGTTTTTCTGGGCATTTATTTTCGACTTTATGCATTCGAGCGAAGCCTTCCGAATACCAATCCCAAAATTTGCGAGTTGGAAAGGAAAAAAGCTTAAACCGGTTTTCTTTTAATTATTAGAACGGAAAACTTGATTAGATAGTCCTAGTTCTAATTTTTTGTCTTATGTATTATAAGGTTATCGGTCGTTGATGAGAAGTTCAGAAATCCACACGACTGAAAAGTTATATATTAAGCAACGCCGTGCGGCTCGTAGAACGCCGTAATGCGCAGAAATAGTTGTGATCAGATGTTTTAAATTTTATAAGATGGAAAGCAAAAAAGATTCCACCTTATCTGCCAAAGATTCTCATTCATTTTTTATTTTTATGTCTCCTCATTGACTAATATAAGAACTAAATGATCAACAGACGCATAAATTGCTCGCCCACATCCCAAAATTCAAGAATAACAATATTTGACAGTATTAAGTCTTAATGACAATCTGTAAAATTTTAATGTGCACCTCTGATGCCATGTGGTATGCTTCCTTATAAAATCATAAGCGTGCAGACTGCGCTGTTTTCGTATAGTGCTTACTGCATGTCATAGAATGCACAGTTACGGCCGATGAAGGAGGGTCAGTCGATTTGGGGATCAGTTAGAGCTTTATACACAGTTTTTATCTTTCCAAACTCTTCAGCAGAAAAATTTATTTATTATCAATTTGCCTTATTTTCCACAGCAATTTCATATTTTTCCATCTTTGGGTATCTAGACCATACGTGGCCAGCAAGGAAATTCTGGGGGGAGGGGAGCAAGATTTTTTGAAGGTCGAAAAATGGCCTTAAAAATGGTGGTATGGCGATAAAAACACCATTTTTCGACGTTTCTCATCAAGCACTATCCATTGGCATCAAAAATTTGCGAAAAAAACGAAAAAAATTTTCAAAAATTGAATTCTGGGGGGTATTTTGATTTCTGGGGGGGTATTTTGGTTTCTGGGGGGTGCATACCCCCTGCAAACCCCTCCCCCCACGCCCAGGTGTGATCTAGACCCCGACCACGTTACGTAACCTACATGTCTGGTGCATATCCATCATATTGTTTTCATCAATGCAGAAAGACAACCAAAGAAAGAAGAAACCTTAACAGGAAGTGCAATAGATTTTTACTGTTAATTATTTAGCATTGTTGTATCCGAAATTTCGCGTTCTTTATGTAAATTTGTGTTTAATATGTTAGTATATGAAAATATTCGTACGTCCACTGGTGCTTTCATTGTGCCAAAATGTAAATGTTAATCTAACCTATGTTAGGTACTTTGTTAATTTAGCTTTTCGCAGTTTTTATTAACCTGGTTTGCTGTTATCTTTCCTAGCAACCTTTGTTTATTTATTTGCAGATGTGTTGAGTATTTCAATTCGATAGTGGTTACCAAAGATGTAAGTAAATATTCGTTCGAGCAATGATCTCGCGAATGTGCATAGGTAATTTTCGTGGGCTGAGGCAGTATATCAAGGTCGTAAAATAGCATGACTTTAGACAATTGGTCAATTTTGCTAGAGCTGTGCGCAAGACATGCTTTTAGAAGGTCCCCAACCATACATGGGCAGCAACCAGATTCTGAAATTCTGGGTGTCGTAAGACTGCAAGATTCCCATCCCCCAAAAAAACATGCCATAAATTCAGTTCTGGTGGATCTCTAAAACCCCCACACCCGTCCCAACCAGACGTGCACAGCTTGGGGATTCCGGGTGGGTAAAATTTTGAAGTTCCTTTATTGGGACTAAAAATGGTGGGTACCATACGTGGGCAGCAGGAAAATTCTGGGGGCTGCATACCCCCTTCCAAACCCCCCACGCCCAGGTGTGGTGGATACGCGTCAAAAACATCGTTTTTCGGCGTTTTTGACCGCTCTATCCTTCTAGAGCATAAAAACGTAAGAAAATTCGAATAAAAATCTAAAAAGTCAACAACTATGATGCGAAGCGCCGAAATTTGGACACTTGTGAGCAAATAGATAGCTAAAAAATCTATTAAAAGCACTTTTTCTACAAATCGAGAAACTTTCGAAAAATAGCGGATTCTGGGGGTTGCAAAATTCCTAAAGGGATGACAATTTGGTGAATGAAAACCCCAAAATCATGTATGGTCCCACCCAGAGTCCTGCGCGGGTCGAAATTTTCAGGCCTGAGAGGTTAGTGTTAATGATTTGAAAAATTTTTTTCAAAATCCGCCCGCTCAGAGGAAAACAAAACCCGCCCCGCCAGCACTGCTGCGAAAATGACGCCCGGCCAGCGCACATTTTGTGTATAATGCCTTTTTATGTCAAAAAACTGTCGAAAGGCAGAAAAGGTATCCAGAAAAGCGTACTGCGATGTTTTCGTTGCAAATTTTTGCTAGAACAATATCTTGATTTGATTATTCTACTGCTTGAGTTATTTAGTGAGTTTTATAGAAATACGTTTGTTGTAGCTTCTTTAAATTTATGACCATGACCGAAATAAGTTGTGATTTAGCCCAAAAACACTTATACTGACCTGACTCAAAAGAAATGTTACTTCGGGACAATTTCGTATAGAAAACTTATCTTTAGTCGCTTTTGGCCGAAAAATTGTTAAAACGCGGAATTTTTTCGAAAAACGGTCTGTTTCATTTATTCGAGAGCTTTTTCGGTAAATTTTTTTGAAGGCTACAGTAAGCGTAAGATCATTTACTGTAATTCGACAGATAAGCTCAGTGAGGGCGAGCGGCTGGTATGCTTCTATTTTTAATACACAGACCATCTATATAAATTCAACTCGGGCATTGTGCTGGACGTAAATTAATAGTCTTCTGCAAAGACACCTAAAATCGACCAGAAACAATATTCTTGGTATGTATAAGTAATAACACCATACGCGATTTTCGCTTAACAAGGTTCCCTAGCTGTGCACCCGCTCGAATCCAGTGATGACAAAAAAGTTAGTCAAAAATCACTTCCAAATAAAAAGACAAGGAAATTTCGAATTAAGCAAAAACAACTTAATTTAAGCAAAGCGTAGAAAATGTCATGTACAATATTTCTTTATTCCAAATATCAAGAAAAATGAAACTGATCAATCTAGAACTGAATCAAAGTCGAAGTAACAAGATAGAAAACGTTTGTTATTTCTCGGAACCTCTCTTTTCGAATCATATCTTTTAATATTTGAAGATGTTCCTCATTCATTCGAAAAAATTTTTAAAAACAGGCCCACCCCGCCCGCTTGAATTTTTAAAAACTAAGGCCCGCCTCGCTCCACCATGACTTCTGACCAGCCCTGCAAAAGCCAGCCGCGGGCCGCGCAAGCATGCGGGGCGGGCCGACCCACCTCCGCAGGGCTCTGGTCCCACCCATTCAAAACAATCTTCCAAGAGGAATCGGAAATTCGTCATTAAAATGGTACGCATTTGAGGGAGAGTTCCGTACGACGAACATTTTGGCGCGATTCAGTGAGTTCGAATGGTGGAATCTGCTGAACCAAATTTGCTATTTCTCCTACTTTTCACTATGTTTAACTAAAATTTTGTTTTCTCGGCTAGTAATCAAGTTGAATTGGTAAAATAAGCTGCACTCGACGTTTTTCTATCAGAAACGAGTAGGACCTATCTTTCAACCTGACTCTTTATACTCTGTAATGCACTTTACGATAGTTTCATTTGCTCTATCAGGTCATTAAAAACGTTGTGCTCCGTAGGCAAGAAATAGAAAACATAAACTGTCTTCTCCAATTCATTTTTTAATTCATTTTCCTGGATATATTCTATTCTTATATAGTTTTTAAAAGTACCTATCTGTCATCCTAATATTAAAGTAGGTATTGCAAACGCGATATCACAATATACAAGTGAGAATAACGACAAAATATCAGCATATCCTAATCTCGTTTAATCGTACAAACGGCATTGGTGGGTATAAGATATCGGGAGGAAAACCCGATTTATCTCTTGGTCCAATTCAGTCTTTCCTATCGTGGCACAATGGCAAATATGTATGCTTGCTTGCCCCTCTTCAAAAGGAGATTGCTGGACAACTTAATCAATAATTGCCAGTTCAGTGTCCATCGGACTGAAGAAATTGCCAAGTTTGCAGTGCCTCCGGAATGACATCTCTGTTCCTCATCAAAGTTTTCACACCTGAACGATATATTCACTGATACGCCGTTCAAACACTAGAAATTATTACTGCTTCTTCGGTGGGTGAAGTCCTCCGACTTTCTTCGCAAGATAAATCGAAGTAATGCTCTCTATTCGTGAAAACAGTGTTAAGAACACTTTGTGCGCTAGTATCCGCAGTGTCAGGCGTTTTGACACCTTCATGTTGAGACAAATTCAAACGTATAGGCTCAATCTGCAGAGAGGGAGAAAATGTTGCATTGAAAATACTGAGGGTCACAAATTTTAAGAAGAGCTAAGAAATCAATGGCATCTTTTTTATCAAGCTGTATTCACTTTGGATGAAAAACCGGATTGGTTTTTCAAAATTTGCTATAGAAGGTCTGACAAATTTTTAGGAAGTCTTCCATAGTCTGTTTCACGTAAGTTTTAAAGTGCCAGATTGCGATTACAGCATTGATCCTACTGTCGATGAAGATTCGTAAAACGTATGCACGAAGTTATGTGAAACAGACTAAAGGTTTTGTGGGTTTGAGCCGGGCATGCACGTAGAAGGGGGTTGGGGGTCTAGAGCACAAAGGCACAGCATTACCTGCCGGGGGGACAGTTTTCTTTGAGCCGAAATATCCTAATGCTAAGATAGCGTAAAAACTGCCTATTCACAGTTTCTGATTATTTTAGAGCAATTTTGCAAAAAAATTCATTTTTATAACTCTTTGACCTTTATTTTGTCTCATTTTCACCAGGAACTTTCCCATTCCGGAGGTATATAGACCTCGAAACGCCTATAAGTTTCTGGAAAAATATAAGGCAAAATTAGGCAAAAAATTAAGAAAAGTAAAAATATTTTGGGAGTGCTTGAAATCGACTAGATACTGTCAATTAAGGCACTTTTCACGCTATTTTGACGTTCATGTCTAATTCAGAGGCCATCTTGGCTCAAAAACTTTCTGGCTGACCCCTCCCTCAGATCGAGTGATTATCCTAGACCGTCCATGCTGTGCATCTGTAGTCGGCGAAGCCCAAGAACTCCCAAACGTTCTTGCATGTATGTAGGTAAAATGTGTGCTCATTTGTCCGCTTATTCATTTATTTACTTCAATTATTCATGTACAATCTTATTTAGTTTATGCATACATACATAGGTGTAGAAGTGCGGAACTCATGGCGCTCTATGCTTGAGTTAGCACGCAGACATTAGAGCGCAGCGACACTAGTGCGCGCGACATTAAAGCGCGCGACATTAGAGCACCGACATTATGCAGGATAAGTTTACACAAATTTTGATCTTTTGCTTATTTACTGCAATTTTATAATTGTTTATTGCAGCAATAAATTTCACGTTTGATTTGCACAACATACGGTAACTGCGTACAATTCAAGAAAATTGTGGAAATGAATACCGCAATCTGTGTCAAAAAAATAAGTGAAAAGAGTATAATGGCGTTACACAAAACCTTCTGCTTCAAAAGTTACTGTCCTTTTTCCAAAGGTAAGTAAAAAGTATAAATTTCTTCTTTCGTACATCCACTAATTCAACTAGTGTACAACTCAACCAGAAAGTAAAGAAAGAATTCAAAAGTCTCTTCAGTCATGCGCAGGTAGTTAACTTTGCCCCGTTATAATAGAAATCGTATCCAATTCTGAATCGGAAAGTATATGAATCGTTGCAAATAGTCTCGAGTGTAAGATACAGTAAGACTTTTTTCAAAGGCATGCTCGTTTTGTCCGTGAAGCTTTAACCGGCGAAATCTTTCATTCATCAGCAAAAAAGTTTTGTAAAGTTACGTGAAAAACATCTATTATGGCTGCGCTCTAATGCCGCGCGCTCTAATGTCGTGCGCTCTAATGTCGGCTTACCGCTTGAGTCACTTGATGCGTGAGTTCAATTTTTCTATTTTCTCAACCATAAAATATTATTTTATTTACATTTAATCCGCAGAAAATCAGACTCAGCAATGGTTTGTACGTCGGATATCGTACAGCAAATTCAAAAAAACGAACTCTGTCCCGCTCGCTATAACTCTTGGGTCTGTTTGAAGCGACTGTATAGCTTTTTTACTTGAAACAAGGATGAAAAAAATAATTTAGTATTAAAATATTTATTTCATCTATTTCTAGTTATTTATAATTTTTATGCAAATATTCAACAATTTTTTATGTTTAATTTACTTATTTATTTATTTATTACTTATTAATTTATTACTGACCTATTTATTTGTTTATTTACCTGGTACTGATTGATTTATTTAAAACGCCACACAAAAAATTTTCGACTTGATGCTGTCCTAATTGCTCATACAAATGAATTTATTCTTACCTTTGAGTCGCTACTCCCAAGTTTAGTTTTACCAGTGGCGACTGATATGTCTATCGGACGCGGTAAATTGTTTTTGTACGTATGATTGTCCTGCTGAATCAAAGCGGAACTATCCTTCTTCGCTATGTTTGTATCGGAATAGAATCTAATCTGATTCATTTCTTCGTGGAATTTCACTCGATCATGCTATTAATTTAGAAATGAAAAAGTTCAGTAAAATAAGTGATGGAAACGTAAATTCATAACGACAACTTTCTATTATGCTTTATTCAAAAAAAAATTAGAGCCTTTGTTTGAAGAGGTTATATAATTAAGAATCTGATCATTTAAGCATTTTGAAGTCATTCAAGTTGATCGAACCAACACTTCTCTATGAAAACTTACATATTTGTTTTCGTAATTCTAAACTGATTTTATTGTATTTTATTTTATATTTTATATTTTATTATATTTATTAATTTATTTTATTAAGTCTATTTTATTTAGTTTTTTAGATTTGAATTAATATCATTTTATTTAGCTAATTCTATCTGATTATCAAAAGTGCGAAAAATGACGAAGATATTCAACCTAGAAAAGGGCCGTTTGCAGTTTTTACGCTAACCGATTTTTAATCAAACCCCGGAAAGTTTCAGGACATTCAATGGCAAAGCGGACAAGAAGCTTGAAAAAGAGAACAACAAGAAGATCAGTGATAGGCAAACGAAAAAGTCAACTAAGGTTATTTTTAATAATAAAAGCGAATAAGGAAGAAGGATTAGATATAAGAAAAAACTTTTCCATAAAAAATTGCTAAAATATTATAAAAAACAATATTTTTCATAATTTAAAGTAAGAAATACGAATTTTCCAATAGAATTATCTAGTCCACTCATATTCTGCACTCAGAACGCACAGTATTGACAATATGCAAAAAATTAGCGGAAACTGCAGGCCGTAAAAAAAATCACTCTTTTGCGTTTGCATCCCGATCGTATATGATGGAGTAATATATGAGAGGTGATTATCAAGGGCTTCTTAAGACCCTGAATAGGCTCAGTAGAAACTCCCATTTCAGGACAATTCTTCAAGTGACATATTTGGGGTAAACAAAAAATGGTTTCATACCGACGAGGGATTGCAACAATCACATGCCCGACACCAAACTGGAATGTGCCTAAGCCATTCAAATCTAAGCTTGTGCGACTCATGAGCATTTGTTATCACCTTCCGTGCATTGCCTATAGCATATTGCTTATCGGAAGTAACCGGTTTACTATAAGTCGGAGTCGACGAGCTTATTTCGGATGATGCTCTTTCCTGTCGCAAATAAATAATAAAAAGGTCAACGTCATTTACAAGTTGTTTATAACTATGCACAGTCTCAACTCAATATAAAATTAAAAAGTAAATAAATAAATAAAAAAATAAATAAATAACTAAATATAATATTCGATGTGTTGATATCTGAGGCCATCTTTGTCGCCCTAGACGAAATTTATTTCGGTTAGTCAAGCCTATACATAGGCAGCAACAAAATTTTGGGGATCCAATGGGTCTAAATTGCCAAGAATAGCAACAAAAATTTACTTCTATGGGTCAATAGATTTTTAAGATGAATCATTCAGATATAGGGGTAATCGAGATCGAAGGTGCACAGCATAGCCGATCTGAGGGGGTCAGCCGGTCTGAGGGGAGGGGTCAAGAATTGAGTTTTTGGGCCAAAATGAGCTCAAAAACTGATATAAGCGCTAAAATAGTGTTAAAACTACATTATTACACAGTTTATGGTCAATTTGAGGCACTTTTGAGAAAAATTTTCAGTTTTCATTCATTTTCGGCCTTTATTTTGCCTCATTTTCCACAAAAAAATTTCCCACTTTTCCATTCTGGGAGTCTACTAGACCCTCCAGACCCCCATGTGCATTCTGATCAAGGCGCAAAAACCTCCACGCCCATGTGTTGTTGATTCTCTACATAATTCTAATAAGCCGTTATCAGGTTTATGTTGTATTTAAGTGGTATCAAATAATTCTTCATTAATTTAATTAAACATAAGAAATTTAATAACTTAAAAGAGTTTCAACATGTAGTAGAAGTCAAGTTAAAATATACAGAAGCTTTGAAAATATTTAGATTTACAGTAGCGCTTTCCAAACATCGCAGCAAGTGCTGATGCTGTATCTGAAAGATGTCTTCATCTTTCAAGAACTCCGGAGTCAAGTTGCCTTCGTCGAAACTCCTTAGACGAGCTTCGTGCGCTTTTTTCTTTATAGCAAAAGCCTGACTTGACGCTTGCTTGACTATACGAATTCTTGCCATTCTGGCTTTCTGAAAAGAGAAAAAATAACTTGGCTAATCCAAAAAATTTAATTAATTATCCAGACAGAAAAAAAGGATATTTGAAACATTCTAAAGGACTTTGGGAAGTTTTGCGTTTTTAAAAACTTGCATTACATGACGATTAGAGCCGCGTTGCAAATATAATTTCATTCGTATAGCCTCATTATGCTCCAAAAACGTTGCATAAATTTCGCGATCCCATTGAAAAATATGCGCTAAAACACTTTAGTAGATTAAAATATCTTTCAAAATATTGCCCTAGCTTTTTCTGATAGGTATAAGCAAGTGATTTTGTGTTATTGCATCCTTATAACGTATGCTAATGTTTTTTTTGTCGTTAATAATCAGATAAAAGGTCGCTAATATGAGAAATCGTTGAGAAATATAAATTTCGTTGCAGCTTTTGCGTCATTTATTTGCAGATAATTAATAAAACAATATACTTCATTTTGACTGATTTAAAGCCTCAAAAGTTATAAATCCAACTTTTCGATCAGTAGCTTTGAGTGATGTTCACTTAATCTACAAATTTTTATCAATTAACGTTCATATCAACGAACAACGTGTGAATCATTTTCACTCAGCGCTGCCGTTGTAACCATCACATAGTCCCACTAAAAAACTAGAATAAATGCTAAAATGGCGTGAAAATGACTTAAAGTTTCTAGTCAATTTCAAGCACTTTTGCAGAAAAATTTTGATTCTCCTTTTCTTTTCACCATCATTTTTTCTCATTTTCCAGGAAAAAATCCTTATCTTTCCATTGTCTAAGCTTAACTCAACACGTGTTCCTCTGTCTGTCTAGCTGTGGCACCTGAGATGATATTCCCTGCGCTTTCGTATTACCAATCAAAATTTGTAATATTCTTGGTCACGCTTGATGAAGTCAGAAATTGTTGCTCATAAAGGCCCCGACCATAAATGCTCAGCATAGCCGATCTTTTCTATGGTCAAAATGACCGCAAAAACTATATTAAATACTAAAATGACCATAAAATTGTGTTAATGCACAGTTTCTGGTCAATTTCAAGCCATTTTTCATTCATGGTTGACCTAAACGTCTCATTTTCTTTACAAAATTTTCCATCTTTCCATTCGGGGGTCTAAGATCCCGAACTTAGCTCCCTCATTTGCATGTCTGGCTTCGACTACAGTAATGTAATTTGTTCTGATATAGTTGATTACTTGGAGCTGTGAAATAACACGCAATATCAAATCAATCGTCATTATTAATCAGTCAGATATATTCTGACTATTTTAATTATACGAACTTAGCAGTTGAGCTACGCATCAAAATTTATAACACCGCAATAACTTCTATAAATTATTGCTTGTCGAATTACATCCCTTTAATTAACTTGACTTTTTTGCTTGTTGCCATAATCAGCTTTAAAAATATATGATGCTGCTCAACCAAAAACAAAAGGTTTAAAGTTAACTAGATTTGTTGTTGACGCTGAAGCGACTTACATAGTAATTCTTATGAATCTGGGGATAGCGATATCAGCATATTTAAATTTTTAGTGTTCGAAATCAAAAAGCACGGCTTACTTTTTGAGCCCTCCTCTTATCAGCGCGTTGACTCTGGTGATAAATACGGCTAAAATTGGAAACTATCACAGGCACTGGCAGAGCTATGACTAACACACCGCTTAGTGAGCATACTCCACCCACTAATTTCCCAAGCGGTGTATGAGGTACCATGTCACCGTAGCTGAAATATATTAATACTTTTAGTCCTTTTCAATAATCAATAAAGGTCGTTTGCGTATTTTTTGTATTGTTTCTAGATCATGCATTAGGCGATTAACTTTTTCGCTGATTTTTTAACAGACGTAAAGCATAGCATCAATCAGATATTGATTATGATAATTACGTGAGCCCCTTCTTAATTGCTTTAATTCTTCCAAATAAGCTTCTTTTCGATAGTCAAGAGCGTCAGTTTTAGTGTACCTTGAAAAACTATGCGCATTTTCCTAATGTGCCGAGCATTTACGCATCTTGTCACTAATTTGCGTGACAAAATATTTCTGTTTTTTATTGTGAGAAACGTGCTGTAGTTATTTTTCTTCAATCTTAATGGACTTTTTAAGCATCCTCCCTTGACGAGTAGCGCCAAAAGTGTACGTAGGCATACATTTGGTAGATCATAATCGTTAAAATAACGTATATTTAACGAATTATTGAGATGGGGAAAATTCAAGATATCTAGCATGATTTAAGCATCTGGTTTTCGAATTTCATAGACTATAGACTGTGTATCAAATTTTCAGCAAATTGTGAATTCGACAATTTTTCGTCCCCTAAAATTTTTATAACTTATGTTCAAAGCTTTTTAGATCCAATTATTCTTGACGTAAAAAACGTACAGAAGAAAAGCAAATATGTAGAATAAAACGGAGTTTCTGATTAAATAGCCTGAGATCAAAGCAATTTATGTTTAAGGCCCGAAACTTGTTTTTCAATTTATTTAAATAGGGAAATAAAAAACAGCAGTAGGATTGAACATTTCAAAGCTCGAAATTCAGGCTCGATTGTACATCTATTTACGTACTAACAAGAAAAAATGCTCCAACGGAGCAAAAAAGGTAAATATACTTAAATTCCTTAATTGTTAAGGATGTAAAAGGAGAGGACTAGGGACAGTTTACCTATATGCGCAAAAGCCATAGGAATGCGCTAAAGACTTAGACTTCTTCTAAACGACGCGAAAATCGAAGCATATTCTGCGGCCTGTGCGCGTTTCTGCAGATTTTCTGCAGTTAGTTCGATTACGATGGCGAGTATTCTGATTGCTTTATTTTGTAAAAGTTAAAAAAATTTTTTTGTGGTTTTTCATGCAAACTATTGAGTTGGCCATGGAGGTGTAAAGTTACACTATTATCTGTTACGCCAGAGCATTGTGGAAGGTCAAGATTTCATGAAATAAATGATACATTGATTATTTAACAGTCATGAAAGTGTCTTCAATGCTTTTTTGCGAAACACTTAAATACGCGTTGTGACTACACCCTCATTTTTCACAGGCCTCAGAATATACTTCGATTTTTGCGTTGTTTAGGGAAGTCTAACTGTTTAGCACATTCCTATGGCTTCTGCGCATATAGGGAAATGTTCCCTAGTCCCCTCCTGTTACATCCTTAACAATGAAGAAATTCAAGTATATTTACCTTTTTTGTTCCATCGGAGCATTTTTCTTTGCTTGTTCCCTTCTCTTATTCGTCAGCAAATACAAACAAACAATTCAAGAAAATTCATGAGCTGCATACATTCCAACAATGGACAGACATAAATTTGCATGGTTTTAACAAGCAAAAATATTGCAATCGGTTTGATAAAGATAGCGCATAAAGATTATTATTAAGCAAAGAAAAATGCTCCGATGGAACAAAAAAGGTAAATATACTTGAATTTCTATATTGTGGCATGCAGACATTAGAGCGCACGACATTAAAGCGCCGACATTAGAGCGCAACGACATTAGAGCGCAGCGACATTACAGCGCGCGACATTAGAGCGCCGATATTAAAGTGCAGTGGGTATTTTTCAGTTTTCAATTTGTGGCGACAGCAATTGCTTGCGGATTCAGATTGGTGCCAGACATGGGCTAAGCCTAAGGCGTAAATGGTGCAAAAATTGCTCCGCTCGCTTCGCTCGCTCCGCAATTTTTGCTCCATATATCTCAGGCTTAGCCCATGCGCTGGCTCCAATGTGAATACACATAACTAAGCCTAAGCCCAAGTCATTTGTGTCCACGCTCAGTCACAGCCCCCTGACGCTTCGGAGACTAAGCCGAAACATTCCCAAAGGCAGGCTTACTTTTTGCCATCCTTAAACACATGAACTTCAACAGCCTGTAACTCGGTCAATAATGTCGACCGCCACCTAATTCTTTCAAATATGAACTGTCCACTCCAAATTCAATTAGAAAATATCCTTGTCGTAACTTTCTGGGACTTTCCAATCTCCTCTACTTTAGCCGAAAGAATTCAAAAGTCTGTTCATTGCTTTACAAAACAAAAGAAACCGAATGCATTTATCATCAGTGGCGGATCCAGGATTTTCCTAAGGGGAGGGGGCGAAACTCTGACTTGGGCGGAAAAAATAGCCATTTTAACCCGAAAATCGCTAAAAATCGCTCAAAAATCCTTAATTTAGGGGGGCGGGGGGCGGCCGCCCACGGGGGGGCGGCCGCCCCTGCCTCCCTTAAATTCGCCCCTGTTTATCACTACCTGATACCAATATATGCATGCGTAGGTAGATAACTTTGCCCTTGCGTGAAAAACATCTATTATGGCTGCGCTCTAATGTCGCGCGCTCTAATGTCGGCTCACCCTTCATTGTTATGGATGTAAAAGGAGGGGACTAGGGAAAATTTTCCTATATGCGCAAAAGCCATAGGAATGTGCTAAACAGTTAGACTTCCCCTAAACAACGCAAAAATCGAAGTATATTCTGCGGCCTATGCGTGTTTCTGCAGATTTTCCGTAGTAATTTCGATTACGATGGCGAGTATTTTGATTATTTTATTTTGGAAAATTTGAAGAAATTTTTTGTGGTTTTTCATGAAAACTATTGATTTAGCCATGTAGGTGTAAAGTTTACACTATTATCTTTTACTCCAGAGCATTGTGGAAGGTCAAGATTTCATTAAATAAATAATACATTGATTATTTAACAGTCATAAGAGTGTCTTCAATTCTCTTTTGCGAAACACTTAAATACGCTTTGTGACTACACCCTCATTTTTCACAGGCCGCAGAATATACTTCGATTTTTGCGTTGTTTAGGGGAAGTTTAGCAGTTTAGCACATTCCTATGGCTTCTGCGCATATAGGGAAATTTTCCCTAGTCTCATCCATTTACATCCTTACCAATGAAGAAATTGAAATATATTTACCTTTTTTGTTCCATCGGAGCATTTTTCTTTGCTTGTTCCCTTCTCTTATTTAATAATTAAGGCCATATATCCATAGGCGGGCAGCGCCAAAATCCTGGGGTGGTGCAGGTAGCTGAAGAAATTTCTATTTCGTCTCGAACCCTTTACACTAAAATAATCACAGATCAAGAAATATTGCGTTAAAAGATAAAGAATTTACGTTTTGAGATACTGTAGCCCTCTACATTATAAAACCGATTGAACTGCATAGAAACCGAAATTGAGCTAAATAAGCTTTAGGACACGCTAACAGTAAAAAACCTGTATCCTTTAGACTTTTGTGCAATAACCATTGAGTGTAAAGAAATTTCAAGGTCAGATTCGTAATCCACAACTCAGGGGCAACATTTTTTTTAAATTGGTCCTCCGCAAATTGTTTGATACCCAATGCTCTGTGCGGGAAAGTGCTTCTCGGTGTAAACTTTACACTTGTGCTAATACCGCAATATTAGGTGTATAGAAACAAAATAAACTAGGGTCTGTAACGCTAAGGTCAGGGCACATTTTAAGCATAATTAGCATGTTCCGCCTACTTAGCGGAGTAGCTGGAGAAATTTCGTTTTTCGTCTCGAACCCTTTACACTAAAACGATCACAGATCAAGAAATCTTGCGTTAGAAGCGAAAAAAATCGGTTTTGAGATATTGCAACCCTATATATTATAAAACTAATTGGACTGCACAGAAACCAAAATTGAGTTAGATAAGCTTTAAACGCAATAGTAAAAAACACGTATACTTTACACTTTTGTGCAACAAACATTGAGTGTAAAGGAATTTTAAGGTCATATTCGTAATATACAACTCAGAGACAACATTTTTTAAAAAAATTGGCCCTCCATAAATTGTTTGATTTTTCGGTTTACACTTTACACTCATTGCTAACTCGGTATTGAATGTAAACAAATAAAAAAACAAATCAACATCGAGTTTTTTCAATTATATATCGATTAAAAAAACCGCATTTCCCAGGTGTGTGCCGTTGTTGCTGTGATGATGGGACACAAAATTCGCACTCGCTGTGATTAACATATCAGAAAAAAGGATGGTCAAGTATATTATAGGTAGCGCGATAGCGTTACCTATGATTACGTAGCTTTATTAGCATGTGGCATCAACATTTTTCAGACTGATCACACTCATATATTTTAAGCAATCTATAATATCAGACTGAACTTATTTTGAAACTGACTATTTTTACGAAGAAAAACAATTTTTTTAAAGCATTGACAGCTTTATTAGCGGTTTATATAGAAACGAGACATGAACTATTATTTTGCTACATATTATTTAGTACGAATTTACAGACGCTCGTTGCAATTTAAAAAATGCTTGACGACTGCTTAATTCGTCAGTAACAAACGCACTTTTTTAATGTTTTCAAGCCTTTATGTAATGAATCCGTTTGAAAAAAACAATTATCGCAAAATCTGGACCTGAGATTGTGACAAGTGAAACAATTAGATGGACTGCTACATTACCAGAATGTGCTATACGTAGAAGAATTAGTTTAGAATTATTTTGCTTTTCTCATGTGTCATATGCACTCATCTCAACCTAACCTCTATCGCAAACAAATTCCGCTCATCCTACGATCAAAAAAGGCGTACAAAACGATTAGGTTATAAAACTTATAATCACTTTCAAGCTGAACTGCTTGAAATGCTCGCTAAAGTTTAATATGGATTCAGAATTTGATTGTACTAATTAAAGTTGCATCGGCGGTCAGTTTTGTTGTATTTAATATTAAATCTACATGCTTTGAAAATAGAAGCACAGCTAACACTCGTAGCTTTCAACGGCTAATTATTCGGATCTTTGGCCGGTAAATCACCATAAAATCAATAAAACCTTTTCATACGTACAAATTTGCATATTAGCCGACTACGGTCAGTCCAAAAACGTATTTATGACAAACATGCTAATTCATAATTAACTTATTATCTCAGTTATGCAATCTTCAGAAGGCGAAAAAATTCTTACCCTAGCGTGGTCATTGTAACCTAAAACAAAAAAATGAACGATACAAGAATACCATTTATAGTTGCTAGTAACGAAAGTGTCTATCAATCGCTCAAAATCAATCAATTTCAATTATCAAACAGAATTTCACCGATCTTTTTTTATATTCTTCTTGTTGCGCAATGTCCGAGGAAGCTAAGAACGCCAATTTTTGTACTATATTAATGACTTTTTAAACCTTAATCTAATTTCAAATTAATTTAAAATCGTTATTAATTCTTTAATTAATCCAATTTGCGTTATTTTAGCTAAACTTGCAAAATTAAATATTTATGATTAACATAAACGACTCAAGAGCACAAGTGGGAAAATAATAAATTAATGTCATAGCGTGCGAATATAAGGTGGAGATGCGTGCAGTGATATGCAAATTTCGTTAAAAATTTATATATTAATATTTATTAAAAGTGTGTAAGTTTGCAAAAAATTGCAGTTCACTTACACTTATCTTTCTCTTTTGATTTAATCACGTTAAAGTAATAAAAGTGAATTGCAGAATTGCACAAACCACAAACTTTTAATATTTGCAATGCGAGCATGAAGATTCTTACTATTGTGTACCAGAAGGAAGCTGGAATACTGACAAAAGAGGTCCTGGGCACCTTTTTCTCACAATAATACATAATAGTGGCAAAAATTACAATCGCCATCGCAAGTGAGAAGACCAGAAATCCTAATTCGCTCGCGCAGCTTTTGAGCGTGTAACCCAGTATTCTTAAGCCCTTAAGAAAGAGAGTTATTTTTGAGTGTACATTTTTTTCAATTTAATCATTTGAAAAGAAAAGAATAACAGTACTTGAAAAGTAAAGGATTGCAGAACACAAAAATAAAATACATGAAATGATAAATAAAAAATTAACTGATGAGCAATCAAGTAAATGCAATAAGTAATTAATAAACACCTAAACAGACAAATAAATAGATAAATTAATTAATTGAATGAATAAATCATGTGTAGACAAAAGCGCATTTGTGCACTGTGCCATAATAATTTTGTAATTAAGTTATCGTACTTTATTACAAAATGGCGCTAGCGTACATTTGACATTTTCTCATTATGTTTCTTTGAGCATTCACGTTTTTCTTTTGTGCTTCTCCTCATAGAAAACAACCATTTAGCTGAAAGTCTCGCTGACACAATTCTAAGTTAAACAAACACTATGCTTTATCATTAGGATCAGCCAAGGTTGCTAATTTATCACACTTAAACAAAAGTAACCGTATAAAAACTATTTAATTATCTCTTCGCATGCCAGGCAATTCAGCAAGACAGAACTAAACTTACTTTAATCATTCTTTTTTCCACATGCTTAAAAGCTGATAGTTAATAGTTAAGGAAACTCGCACGCTATTCCTAATGAATGGCTCTAAATCACGAAAACGTAATATAGTCTTCTTTACATCAATCAGCGCTTCTCGTTCAACTTATGTCGACAGTGAGTTGACATTTTATCATGGTTTTTTTCCATAACCTTCATTCGCACGTGTGCAAATGAAATTGACGGTCATTTGCAAGCATCTGCATCAGAGTCAGATTCATGCGTCTTTTTGCGGGGTTGGGAGGGGGAGTTTGACTCCCTGTTATGGCTGCTGACCGTCCACAAAATGCTGTCGATCACATTTGGGCTTCGGGGGGTTTGGGAGTTTACAACCCTCAGAATCTGGAAGCCCCCGTAAAAATCGATAAACCCCCAGAATTAAATTTTTGACATGTTTTTGAAATTTTCGCCGGTTTTGACCCGTCCCCAGAAATTTGCTGCTGCCCATGTATGCTGCTGATACCTTATAATTTTAGATTTTCTAAAAATCGTAGAAAATATGCTGTTTCAACTTTTTTTAAAACAAATTTTTGGCCCAGAAGTGTCAAACTTTTTGGCGCTTCGCGCCATAAATTAATTTTTTGACGGCGTCAAAAAATAGTGTTCATGACGCGTGCCCATCGGTTTTACAACCCAAAAAGGCACTTTATAAAAATCGTCCGAGGCTGACCACCTGAATTTCTATCCTGTACGAGGTCAGATTGCCAGTTCCAGCGGCACCAAGACGTGTCACTAAAACGTCTCAGACCAGTGACGGATCCACGATTTTCTGACAGATGGGGAGAGGAACCCCAAATTTTCCTAATAGTGTCAAAATTGTTCGCCATCTATTATGCTAAAAGTGGCTGTTTTTACTGTCTTTTGACAGACCGAATCATTTATGATCCGAAAAAAGTTAAAAACGTAAGAAAGTTTTCTAAGAGAAACGCGCAACATAAGTGCAAAAATCGGCACAAAGCACCGAAACATGTTCGAGAAATCAGTTAAGGGCTAAAAAATCCTTGTTATTTACATAAACTACTACTCTGACGTAAAAATAAGGTTTTTAGAGCGCTAAGGGAAGTCATTAAATGACATTAATGAGTGGGCGCCGGTAAAAATTTGAAAAATTGGATAAAAAATGGCTAAAATCATAAAAAATACACATTATTCTCTATTGCGCCCAGATATTTTTCGACGACATGAAGGAGCGGCTCCCGCCCCTCCCCTGAATCCGCCCTTAACTCATTCCGTTAAATAAGCATCAATTCAAAGAGAGACACACGAACATTATTGCACTGCTGAATCAGTCGCAGACATATTCAAATTAAGTACGAGTATACTTCTTGCAACAATTTTAGATTATCACCTGCGAATGACGAGAGAATTTAAAAATGCGAAAAACGCGGAAGACGCGCAGCGTGACGAAGGCCCCGCTGACGTCCTTTTTGTCCTGCAGCACCAGACCAACGTAATAAGGCAAAATGGCCACCACGTCTATGACGCTCATGACGCTGCGCATGAACCGCCAACGATCCGGCGCCGCGTATAGCCGCAAAAAATATTCAAATGTAAATATAATCACGCAAGCCGTGTCAACTACGAAAAATTTCCATTCGTACAACTCGCCGCACGATATCGACACTGGCTTTGAGTCTTAAAATCATTCGAAATTATACAGGGCAGCGCCCTACATGGCAGCAACCGAATTTCGGGGGTCTAGATGGGGCAAAACTGGCAAAAATCATGAAGAAATATGCCAAAAAATCAATTCTAGGGCTGTTCCCTAATCTGCGGGGGAGTGTTCGGAATTCTCGGAGGGGCGTCTAACCCCCAACCTCCACGCCCATATGTCAATAGCACTGGAAGATTAATAATCTGCAGTAAGAAAAGAAAATTTTGAAATCACTGTTAAGAAAAGCTCTCGGCCGGAATATCATCAGGCGCTCCTCATCACTGACTATAAAAATATGGAAAGTCAAACGTTTTCAGATTTTGAGGTAACTAATTTTGAAGGAGAGTCTCTTTGGATGTGAAAATATTGAAGCCATACACGAAAGAAACCACATTAATTCAGTGGATCTTGTGGGTTTAAAATCCGAAAATGAGGAAGAAAATAGCTAAAATTTTATTCCAGACGTCTGCGTAAAATACTCAAATTTTGGGGATATAACCATACGTGGGCAGCAAGAAAATTCTGGGGGGTCATGATTTTTCAAAGGTCAAAAAATGCCTTAAAAATGGTGGTATGGCGAAAGAACACCATTTTTCGACGTTTCTCATCGAGCACTATCCATTGGCATCAAAAAATTGCAAAAAAACGGAAAAAAATTTTAAAAATTGAATTCTGGGGGGGTTATTTTGGTTTCTCGGGGGAGTGCATACCCCTCCCAAACCCCCCACTCCCACGCCAAGGTGTGGATATAACCCTCCAAAACCCATCCCGCATTCATTCAATGGCTGAGAAAAGATTTTTTAAGGTTTTTACCAATAAATGATGCATGTGAGTGATGGTGTGATAGTGTTTGTGTATGAGTGTTTGTGTGCTATGTATTTGTGTATGCTGTGTGTGTGTGTGTGTGAGTTTGTGTGTGTGTGTTTGTGTGTGTGTGTGTGTGTGTGTGTGTGTGTGTGTGTGTGTGTGTGTGTGTGTGTGTGTGTGTGTGTGTGTGTGTACGTGTGTGTACACACATAGGTATATCATCTGTTTATGATTGCAAATGATTAATGAGTTCGAAAATTGCGGTAAAGCCAAAATAATTAATCAAATTACAAAGGTAATTGTGATCTCTTTGTAGAAATTGACTCGTACTTTAAAAGTGTATTATGAGTTCAACACATTAGTTTCTGGATTTCTTGCTCTGTTACGCATAATTCCAAAGTATCCAATTTAAGCTGTTGAGAACACTCTTATCATTTAATTAGCAGACCAGCCGATAAGGCTGAGCTTGCTAAGTTAACGAAAAATCATTTAAAAAATTAGAAAAAGCATAGTGATTAGCGCGCTGAAGTAATAACCACTTCATACCAATCATCTAAGCACAAATTTATGAACCAGACCGGCCATGTAGTGATTTTTAGCAGACCATTGTTTTTTATCGGGAAATAAGGGTAAAATTGATTACTTATCAATCCTACTCGTACGTAGGGGACACATTCCGATCTGCATGATAATGTTAAATTTTATTCTTTAATTTTTTATTGTAGATAATTTCCTGCTATTTATTATAAACGATCACATGAGGCTTTACGCCACTTCTTTTTCTTCACATTGATTTACTTAGCTTCAATACAAGCGTTAAATTCATAGGCTTGTGTCTTTTAATATGTTTATCAGCGTTTTTCCGCAAAAAGTTAGGAGAAACGTATCAATAATGAACTGCATGTGACATAAATTTCAATACACTATTTCTTGACAAGGATCAGACTGCGCGCGCACACTATTGCGCTACGAAATTTACTGTATGTCAGAAAATATGATACTTTTATCTACTGCTACGTCAACTGCTTGAGAAAACGAGAAACTGATAAAATATGAGATTCGTCGTTTCAACCGATGTTAAAACCTGATGCACAAAATGAGCTAAATGAACTGAGTGTTATAACACTGTGTGTTCAAAAAACATACTTTTAGTTTCTTAACAGCCTAATTTGGAGACTGACGAAGGGAAGAATGTCTAGATTCCTAATTGAATGAAATGGCGATGATTCATTAAGCTGCTAAGCGAACACATTTACCTTTTAGAGTGGGTCCAGTTTTGCAAGTTACTGTCTCTATAATGTTGCACAAAACTGATACGGCGATGAAAAAGCCCGTAACGTAGTAGAAAACCAAGGCGGGCGTGCTAATGTGGGGATTTTCGAACGACCGCCACATTGCTTGGCGCCAGTTTTCATTTACGCGGCTCTTTATTCCTTTCGCCTCGGCTTCTACTCTTTCTAAAAGAAAAATTCCATGTTTTAAAATAGGAAATCCTGCGCTAGATTTTTCAAAGAGCAGCGAGAATTTGAGAATTATCTTTTCTAAACAGATGGAGAGTTTTCTTAATTATTCAGCAGATGTATCTTTAAAATATTAACTAGCCTAATTTCTAACTATCACGTCTGATCAGCACATAGGGTGGTATCTTGTTTGATCATCCAGGAGCCAAAAATTCAGAATTCTGTTAGAATAATAAAAAGCTAAAAGCAGACAACTAAAAATTCATTTCGCTCAAGGCGCACTTTTGAAAAATTTCTTCAATAGTGTCTCAAATTGACTTTAAACTGTGTAAAACGTATTTGGTCCGAAAAAGTTTAACTTTTGACCCCAGACCAACTAACCCCCGGATCGATCATGCTGTGCATCTACGCTTTTATCTAATGTGCAAGTGTGTCAATATTCCATCGATGCTTTTCCATCTCGATTAAGCTTCGAAATGCTTTTTTTAAAGATGGGACCCGACCAAACGCAGAAATCGCTATCGAAATTCAAAAAAGACTATCTTTTTTAAATTTATTTCTCCTACGAACAAGCGACTAATAAATACCTTATCGAAATTTCAAATCAATCATGATGTTGTGCAAAAAGTTGTACACGAGCTAGAAATGTAGCGAGGAATAAATTAAATCCATTGCTTAATTCAAAATGAATAACATACTACTATAATATTTAATAATGATAATTAAGACAATACTTAACAATAATAACATTATCCAATGAGGTCAACTTGACTACTTTTAGGCGATTCGGAATATAATGCAAAAGGGTCGACAATATAAAATTTAATAAAGATGATTAGATGAAGAATTATTTCATAATCATGCAGCTCAGAATCGCTTATGGATTTTTAGCTATTGAAAACTAGATCAACATTCGAATGGAAGCAACAAGACTGAGTGCACCCTTTTTGTAATACTCGCATTAAAATGTTTTTTGAATGAGAAAAATTTTTTCTCTGTTTATCGTATCATCCGTTATGTATTCCGATTAAGAAATCACTCCATTCAACATTCTTCCTTGTCACAAAAAGTAGCTAGTTTTTTGTCAAACAATCTCGCACCTTCCATGACTCGCTCTTGATGCTCTCGTTTTTTGTCCTTATAATCTTCATAACAGCAGTCCCCAATTAGGTCTGGCATGATGCCGAAAAACGACAACTCCTCGTCGTAAGCTAATAAGCATTCGTGCTTAGGGTAATGTAATTTGCCCGTACGATAGAATGTTAAAATGTGGCGAAAAATATCCGGATCGCGGTCGAAAAAATATTCCCTGAAAATACAGATTTTTAATCAAAATACTATCACACAAAATAGTTTTTCTATATGAATGAAAAAATATAAAATGAAGTCAAGAGTTAATTTTTGCTTTATCAGTTAAATCATTTTGATATGTATTTTTAATTTAGATACATTAACTACAAACAAGGTTGCTGTACATAATATGGTAATGGGTGATCAAGATGCAATAAGAAATTTCGATGAAACTATGTATCACAGTAAAAGAATTCGATGGCCCGCAAGATGCATTCGAACTTTAGGAATTGACCTCATGCGAAGTACATATATGCTGACGAAGTAACTTTAACAGGTTTTTAGAATCAAAATCCTGCACTATTTTCACAGAAAATTTTGCATAGAAGGCAATTCTAAGCGCTTGAAGTAGTTGCAAAAAAGCAACCTAAAATTCATTTCGCATATAAAAAACAAATGTAATTTGTTCGAAAATCGATTTATATCGACTCTACGAAGGTTTTGTGAAATGGTGTATTGCCGAAAAAATGTTATAAAACATCCAAAATGTCGTAGCATGGATCATCAGAGGGCCGAAAAACGAGTCATAACATTAGGAAATAATACATGTGATCATGATGACGATGATTATAAATGATCGAGATAAGTTTGATTTGATTTCATTTACCTAATAACTGTAATCATAGTGATCATGCAGATGTCCAATACGGCTTGACTTTGATATAAAAACATAATTTATGTTATAATAAAGGCAAATTAATTAAATATAAGCTGCAGTAAAAAATAACGTGCTTTGCGCAAAAAATATTCCCCGGCCTGTTCGTCGTAAAAGAACTCCTTTTCACTGCTTCCCAGTAAACTTTCAGGGAATTTGTCCAGCGAATTTTTCCAAGTTTCGAACCTGCAACCACTGATATTAATGGCCAGCTTTTCGTCCGATACGTCGCCAGTTGTTTCCATCTTAAGCGGCGGATCGGGCATGGCTTGCCTGGCCACTGGAACCCATCCAATGGCAGCTGCTCTTGCAAATGGCAGCCAAGCGGCGATTGAAGCCATTATACACAACCGCAAATTTTCTTCAAAATCAATTCGAAAACTGGAATTATGTATGCCCAGCGCATATTTTGTTGAGCCGCATCGTTCGGAAGCAATTTATTGTTTATTTGCAAATCTATTCTGATGCGTTCTTCGTAATCTCTCGACCATAGAATTCATTGATAAATAAGGCACCCTTGAAAAATGTTCCAGAACAAAATAACACGTCTAAACAAACTATCAAATCGGTGTTCATTCTTTTGAAATATTTGCCCGATGATTTTGATTAAGAATATGAACCAAAAAGTCTTCAAATTCTACGCTTTTAGCCTTAAGAGCTTATATGCATACTTCTATAAAATCAAGCATATATCCAATGGGAATCGTAAGTCTTATCGTTATAACATGATAAATTAGAATTGCGATTTTAGAGACATCAATCTTCATTAGCCTATTGTAAATTAATTCGAACCCGGCCACAATTTCAAACAGCTGATATCGTATTCCTATTACTAAAATATGAAAAGGGTGTTTATATAATATATCTGAGATATGAATCACTTAGCCCTAAAATACTAATTCAATTCTCACAGGAAAATCCTGCTTACATCAAAACTTTTTATTTATCGCATCATCCTTGATTAAAAGAAGATAGATCGTGTTACTAAACTTTGTTGCGAAGACCAGAGTTGGTTAATGGGCCCAGCAACGCGATTTAGTGGTGACTTTTCATCACAATGATGTTCAGAGAATCGTGTGTTTAGATTTCAAAATGTTTTGCAGAAGACAGCGCTTATATATTTGTAACGTCCATGGACATCTCAGTTTTTTAATTTTTTCCTCTTTTTCAAGTATTACTTTATTTTGTATAGATCCCCCATTTATCAAAATTCAATGAATGGCCGCTAAACTTTACAATTCCAGCTTGTAACTACACAAAATTTTTATTAAAAAACACTCAGTATTTCAATGATGCATGCATGACTTATAAAATCAAAACAAAACATCTGAAATCTACAGTACGACAAATTATTAAATTATTCCACTATTTTAGAAATGTGTTTGGGCTCTTTTTAGCAGAAAAAGACATTTTAGCGTGCAATAGCAAGCCATTGCCGTTCACAAGCTGATTGTTCAGTTTGCTGCAATATTCGTTCAAGGGTGACCAGACCAGACGTGCATAGCACGGGAATAATGGATGGGTGAAACCAATAAATTTTTACAAAATTCCTTTCTGGGCTCAAAAACGTTGGATAAGCTCCAACAAACATCAGTTTTTGGCGTTAATCTTTATAGAATGTAAAGACATAAAAAAGTTCAAAAACTATTCAAAAAAATTCTAATAAATCGAAAAACAACTGTACGCGAATTTCAAATACATTTGGGTCTTATTTTTCCGAACCAGGATTCGGAGCAAGAAACGAAACTGATGTACCAACGATATTTTGCGATTATAGATAAAATGAAATGCAATTAATATGCAGATGAGGTAACGTATAACAAAAGTATAATCAAAACATAGATAAATGAAGTGCCAAATTGACTAAATGTGGTGAATTTAAGTTTAAGTCTGAATCTAAAAATGCAGCTCCTTACATATAATTACACATGGGCGTGGGGATTGGTGGACCAGCCCAGAATTCTATTTTTAGTACCATCTTTTCGCGATTTCACCCAACCAGACCCCAGAATTTTCTTGCTGCCCATATATGCATATAACACTGAATCCTATTGCGGACCAACCAACTGTACCTCAAAACTTCTAACAATTAAATAGCACGTTCTCAACTGAACATTCACTATACAAATAATGAAAGTCGCAGCTCAGTTGGGTTTTACTTCGACAAGAATTGTCAATTTGCTTCTCGATCCTGTCTTTCCTCTACGAGGAAAAGGGCGCGGAATTGCGATATTACTTGTGAAATGTTGAAATAATAACAAAGGAAGCACGCAATACGCGGTGGTACGTCTTGCAAGGGTACCTACATTATAATAAGCACCTACTTTGGCATCCTGTCATATAGTTTTTGACTCGATGAAAAAACTGAAACAAATGATATCCCGCGGCTTTGGCTATTACGTAGCGAATTTAATGAGGAAAATTGAGGTTCGAGGACAAGCAAGTTCTCGAAACGTCCTGCATTACGTAATTATTTTAGCTGGAGATCAATATTTAGGATTTGACATTTTTACGGGCATACGTCTTGAGAAAGACGCCAAAGTGATAAAGCATCGATCAATTAACTGAGTTAGCAACAACAGAACAGATGATGATTAGCTTAGCAAATGAAAATAACGTGGTATGGAATCAGACAATTTAAGACACCCTCAGTTTAACACTAGATTCTTAATGTTTTTTGAATTGTCTAGCGTTTATAATTTTCGGTTGCGATTAGAAATAACAGTGAAAAAATGTTATTATAAGCTAATACATGCAGGGCTTGCTGGTCTATCTAGACCTCACAAATTAGTAATCCCTATAATCGCTCTTTCGTAATGCCCGTGATTAAGATGTATACATAATGCAGAGTAGACAAAAAATTGAAATATCTAAAAAGTGATTATTTAACAAAATTCTGCGCGATATTTCTATTGAATTAGAGCATCAGGAGCAGTAATAACACTCAAGACAAATTCCTGTCATATTGTGTCGCATAAAGTTTACTTCGAAAGCAAACTGCAATAACTTAGTAGTCCCTATACGGTAATCCTGCTTCAATCATGATGAAATTGACAGTATTATCTTTGTTTTCATAGTAGATTTCCAAATGAGGATACAAATAATGAAGCTTACTCGTTTAAATTTTCACGAATAAACAACAACTCAGCCTCACGTTGCCCAAATGCTCTATTTAGAGATGAAAAGTATTAACAAAAAATTATAGTTAATATATAACTCGAATGTCATGCACATCTAAATTTAATAAACATCCAAAAATTGACCGCAAAAAGGTTAATATTGCCGCTAAACGCGATGGCGTCCTGCTTACCCCTCATCTAAATGAAGCACTTCAACCTTAATTCAATGACGTCGAGATTTGCCGCCAATTTGCGTATTCATTACGTGTCTATCGCATCGGGTCAAAAAATAAATTTTTTTATTGATTTCCCATTAGCATTATCAATATCGCTATGAAAGCAGATGTTTAAGACGTACACACCCCGTTTCTCTTCGGCATAATTGGGTTCGCCATAAGCTGAGCGTTAAGCTAATATTTCTGCGACTTTTTTGTTGGTGTTTTTTCGTCAGTTGAACCAAAGCCGCGCGCATTAATAAAGGGCACGCGAAATATCGGTAATAATGTATGAGTAGGCTTAAGCCGAGATTGAAAAGTGGCCCGAATATTTCGGTCTTTTCTCTGCCTTTTTCGGGGTCTTGATCGGCTTGACAGAAAAAATCCTAAGTGAATATGGCTTTCGTTGCAAGTAAAACGACGATGGATCGAGAAGGCCTCAAGCTGGCAGCCCAAACCAACGGGAGTAATTATCGTGTATTTTGACCAAAATCAATAGAAAATAAGGAACTATCTTTCCGGAACGGAAAGCTCTCGGCCCAAAGGCTAAACAACTGAGAAGCTAAAGCATGTGATGAAACGGAAAAGATCTATCAACGACGCTTTTCGCGCGCAATAACAAAAAAAACGGCAAGGAAATCAGATGGCCCTTTGTGAATGATGCTTGAATCGGGCTAAATTTACCCGCGAATTCCGTAATCGCAATCGTTTCGTCTCATTTACAAAAGAGCGTTTTCGAGAATGTCCATTAGTCGCGACTCGCGAAATTTATTTATAAGGCAATGATATGGTTTCCAGAAGAGAAATAAGCGGATTAATGATTTAGCGATAATTCAGTGATTCAGACAAACCGAGAAAACACATAAATATACGACAAAAACAACTAAATAAGAAATGTCGACGTAAAAGCGCGAAGTGGTCAGCTTAGCAAAGAATGCTTACTGTACGTCTGCAACTGGAATCGTAGCTTCCTGTTCCTTAATCGGTGATTTCAAGCAATAGCGCTACAACTTTTTTTGCTCATTTTTACATTTTTCATTTAATTTTATTATTTCTCAAATGCTTGACCTTTTGAATTTCATAAGACCGATTCTCAAAAATTAAAATATCCGTATTCTTATTTTGAAGCAGTCCATGGTCTTAGTCATCGATTAACTAGGTCAGTTCCATTTCAATAATGCGATTATAAAGGCATAAATTGACTGGACCTGATTAAATTTACAACATAATGCAGAGCGCCTGAATCAGAAACATCTCTAATCCACGATTGCTGAATTATAGTGCCCAAAATTCATTTTATTTAAAAGAAATTGTAAATAAAGCTATGAAATTAATTCATGAAAAATCTTGTACATAAAGCATTAATTTAAGCAACAGAATCGAAGTAATTATTGATTAGTTTAAGTCATCTAACGTGTTTAAGCAAATAAGACTAACGATGCTCGAAAGTTCAGAGAACCGTCATTTTGTCATTATTGATTCCGAAAAATTCGATGAATTTACGGTAACCTTCAAACAGCATGGTTCTTTAATTAGATACAGAACTTACCAGGTGCTTCTGCTAAATTAGTTTATACAGAATGTGCAACAGCACATACAAGCTATGTAGCTACTGAATATCGGTTGATATTTGTCGTGCCTAATTTAGCACTGTTTTCTAAGCAAAAAGCTGACGTTTAAGAACAATTGCAGAAGAGCCTTTTTATGTGTTTGATATTTTTTATTTTGCAAACGCTGCGCATTCGCGTGCTTTATTTTGTAATTTGGCGCAAAAAATTAATTACCCCTAAAGGTTAGCTGACGTTTCCTGCGTGAAATACCGGTTACAGTCTTAGCATTAATTATGTATCTTCTTCCAAAAAAGAAACTAAGGGTCATTGTGCATTTGACTAGCATTTAACTCAGATAGCTAGATCGTGTATAAGTCAAACTCCCATGCGCAAGCTCTCACTGGCAAGACTGGATCATTCTCTACGGAATAACCTCGCTCTTTATTTTTTCAAATTTTAAATCTATGGCGAATAAGCGCAAAATCTTTTCAATTAATAAATTTTGATTCGTTAAATAGAGATAATTGGAAACGTCTAAACCGAATTACATTTAATTACGAATTCGATTGATATTATATTCGATTTGATATGATATTCTTTAGTACGATTAATCATCGTGAGAGAATCGTTTTTTCCATCACTGCCAAACTGCGCACTAAATATAGATTCATAGTTATGTTGTACGCAAAAAATGAGGCGCATCTTATTTATCTGGAAGAAAGAAGCACGTGATGCGCCTCTGAATTTCGAATTACACATGTTTTGCTAACCAAAATTAGCAGTCAATATTGCTAGTCAAAAAGAATTATCGAAATTTAGAAAATCAAAATTCGGCGCATAATTTAGAAGAAAACTTCAGCATAGAGATGTAACAGCTGGTAAGCGATCTAAGTTTTAAAAAAGATAAAGATCGAATGGTTTGATCCTAGAAACTACTTCAATTCCAGAAAGTCAGAAAAATATTAAATATCGGATAAAGTTTTATCGATTCGGGTACAAATTTGTTTTTTAAGCGAAAGCGATTAATATGATTTTTCAGTCCGTTACCAAAACAAATTTACAAATTAACTGAAATTAAGTATTTTCCTTAAATATTTTACCAGTCAGTTGAAAAGAAACGTAACGCATCGAACAATAAATGTGAAGAATCGTGATTATACATGTAAGAGAGAGGATGGAGGGGGATCCCCCACCCAAGGTCGGCCATAACTCCCCTTATCTCCCCTAAGCCAAAAAATTTTTGATTTCTCTTCCCATATTTTCGGAAAAAATGGAATTTTTCTGGTCGTTTTCACGTTTGGCCGTATTTGGTCGAAATTGGAGCTCATTACTCACTCCCCAATAAAAATGTTCGAAAACCTCCTCCACCATCCAAAATTTTGAGCCATTACATGTATGATCGTGATGTATCGTGCGGATATTATTTGCGCGGTATAGGAAGAAAATTCATAAAATTTTCAACGAAAGGTTTTTATGTATGTATAAGCCGTTATAAAAAATAACTAGAAAGAACTAATCCCATTGTATTTAATAAACTGAAAGAGGACTTAAATCTTTTGCCTCAAGAATTGCTTCCATTTCAAGAAGTCGATTAATCGCAATGAACGAACATTTTTTCTTTCCGGATGAAGTATTTGTTCGGAATAAATACGGAAAAGCAAAATCGTTTATGCATACGCTACTAGAATTACGACGAAACGATTAATTGTATATTCAGTCCACCACTCATGCAGAGAATACGAGCAACATCCGATTGTATACGAGTTGAAACAAACAAAAATATTCAAAAATAACTAAAAAAGCCTAATGCGTACTCTATTTTTACTTCTATTTTCTGAAAAAATGTTTCGTACCATCCACCAGGAAGTCGGTATGAAGCTTGAAAAAGACTATAAGACAACGAAATAGCGCGTACACGTGAGTTACTTATACTTATTCGAGACTAAACCAAAACGATCTGCGGACGGTGGTGAAACGTTGTAAAATCGTTAACAAATTTTTATGGGGTAATGAACTAACAAGCATAAATGTTAAAGTTGTTTAGACAGCTGATAAGTCGGCTCTTTTTTATGGAAAATGCAGGAAAATATTTTGTCATCCGCAGCAGCATCGCCGAGAAGCCATATTTTGCTGCCGAAAGAGAAGAAGCCTGAGCAGTATGTAGATTTTTATCCTAAACGATGTCACTGCTAACTTTCGCTACTATAATGTTCGGCCTCGAAGATGTTTTTTGGCGCCCGATTTTTAAGCAAGGTGTTTTTCGAGTAGCTTCAATTTATCATTTGAGAGCAGAGAAAACTAAAGCGCGTGACGTCGAGCGATCACTTTGATAGACTTTACTTCGTATGTACGTTAATTATAGCATAATTTTTCAGCATCCAAAATTCGAGCGAATGAAGTGCGCAAATCGGATCGTTTCCGGAATGAAATTTTGCATGGTATTATTTTTTTGTATTGCTGATAAAAAAGCGCCAGGTCCAGCTGCAAATAAATTCATTGTTTTCTTTTTTAATAGTTTAACGAAGTGGAAGTATTTTTCGCCGAGAGCGCGAAGTGTCGTCGTGCCACGAAAACAATCTTTGCCGGAATAAATACGTCGAGCGATAAATATTTACGCGCAAACGCCGGAAAGCGATGGCCGAGTTTTTAAAGAAACCTCATTGCATCTAATAAGCGCATAACGAATAAATTTGGCCAGTTAATAAATCTTTCTATTATACGAAAACAGGGGTCATGCTTCTGCGAAAAATTTAAGCACAAAATTTTCATAGAAAAAGATTATGCAACAGCGATTGGAGATGGCGGCATATCACCAAGTGTGTCTATGATGTCGAAATAAATCATGAATCGAGAACGATGCCCGACTTATTTTCTATATTTTTGATCATCTGCTGATCAGTGAATTGCATTATTGCCGACCAGAGGGTGAAAGCCTAGCCTTAAGGTGCCAATGCTATTAATGAATAAGTTTTTTAAACGTTTTTACGGGAATAAAGAAGTTTACATTTTAAAAGTAAAAAACGGTAACATAGACAGAAAATCTCATTCTCGACGTTTTTATCACTCGGCATCCCTATCAGAAAAAATCAAATGCGATGAGCTAGTTCATTAGATCACGTACGAGTATATAAACTAAAGAGATGACATTGAAAAAGGAAACAAGTTCAAAGGTCGTTAAGTAATGATGGAAAATACAAAATGTCTGCGATAATGAGTAGTCACATAGTAACTCTTTTGTTCGGTAAAAATAATGTTTTGTAGCTCTGCATGCACTTTTCGTCAATGCGCCTCAGTGTAGTCGCTCTGATAAATAATAACTTATGAAGCTTCGTGAATAAAAGCTTCCGGTTGTCCATTTCAGTTTTTGATCACAAAGGTTTCACAAATACATTTTATATGAACCCCTAATACTTTTTTCTGCTATTCATATTCCAAAAACTAGAATATCGCTAGATGTATTTTTAGGTCCGTTATGGAGGCAATTCTTCTGGCAGTTTTATATAATTTTTTAGGTTTGCTCTTAGGTCAGACCAAAACTTTCAAGAAACAGATAAGCAATGTACATTTCACTTGAAAGGACCGTTTTCCCATAAGTCAAAAATCCGACACTTCCTCCGTTGCCTAAGCCATGTTGTCGAATAACTCATTGCCTCAGCTAATTGATCGGAGGAACGAGCATAAAAAGCGGTCCAATGGACACCTAAATGCCTAAAAATTGATAATTTATTGCCTCAAGCTAACAAATCAGTCTACTGTTATCGCGTCATAAGCTGTTCAGGAATATGTGCTTTACATGTGTACGTACATATTTTTATGTTATTTCTGACCGCCGATTGAAAACGCGCTTGTGTCTTGGTTAAAAAATAAAAATGTTCTCCAATTCGGAACAGTTGTGAAATCAGCAAAAAATTGAAAACTCGGGCAATACCTCATATGCAAATATTTTCCTTCGCATCATTGCCAAAAAATCGTCCTCGTTTACCATGAACAAGAGCACTTAGAAATAATGGCTTGAAAGTTTTGCTGAGCGTATATGAAGTGCATGAAATTTGTTACCAGAGCCCAAAAAATCTTTTACTGGCAAACAGACATATGCACTATAAGGATGGGCGCTTGAAACATGCATTTTGACATTACTATTGGGCATGAAGCAGCCACGAGATTGATAAAGAGCCAAAAAAGAGGGATTGATAGTCGGATAATAGAAGCATTTCGCTGTATCTTTTAGATTCCAATTATTGACAACGTTTAGTCTTTTCAAAATACTTCATCAGAAAAGATTTTAATCTATGGATACGTACGAAAGTTGGGTTAAAATTCTCAAGTTGGAATTTTGGAATGTCTGTGGTTACTATTAATGCACCTAGAAAATTTTAAACGCTTGCAGTTGTCCCCGTCTTAACCTTCAAGTAGTTTAAGCTTGAACATAAAATACTTCTAATCGACACTTATAGGATTTCCCTCAATTAACGTGATTTTCACGTCCTGCATTTTTAATTTTTCTGTTTTTAAAATTAATTAACATGTTTCTAAGCAATCAAGACGTTTTTAATTAGCTTATGATAAGTAGGAGCAGAACGCTTTCGACCATTGACCCTTAATCGAATTTCTGAGCTGTCGTAATACTCTCACAGTGTTAAAAAGAAAAAAATCTCGTCAACTTACTTTTGCGATTCTCCAAAAAAATGTTCCCATCGGGTCATCAGCTTTTTTGATTTGACCGAGAAGAAATCGATTTGCGCATTCCTTTGCGATTCGATCTCAGGGGTACAGATCTAGAGATAAATTTAATTAATATAAGCGTAGGCTTGCTATTTAGGATGTGCATCGTGATCGGAATACTAATGTGATTAGATCAACTCGCCAAAGCAGCTTAAAGCAGGCTCACAATTGAAATTTATATTCTAAACACGTTAACATGTGCTTTCCAGCGGACGAGCAGCTTTGAATACAGAGCTCATTAATCAACCGCAGTTTAATTAAAACTAATGAATTTAATTCTGAATGAACGTACTGAAAAAGATTGTGTGAAAAATACGTGTCAGTGCGTGTTGCGCAAGACGAAATGAAATATTCTCTAGTAAAAGCAGCACTAGGTTGCTTGTCCCGTTATTATTATTAAATAGCTGACTAGTTGACATTTTTTTCAATGTCTCAAAGTAAGAAAACAGGCAGCAGAGGGCAAAATGTTGAAGCGCGTGTGAAAAATTCGAAAATAAAATTTTATCGTATTTATATTATAATAATACAAAGTAGAACACAGTCTTCACCACGAGTTTTATTAATTTCTTTCTATATTTTTGACATTTCATAAAGTCTCTTATTTATTATATTATTTTTAAAAAAATTCCAATTCGTGAAAACAGGTAGCTATGCTTCCCGTTTGGTAAAAAAGAACGACATTTGTCTGAATTAAATTGACTAATTTGAATCGGGGTCCATACCGGCATGCCATTAGTTATGGATAGATGACGCTGGAGGAGGCTGAATTAAATACCGACCATTATCTAAAGTTCCGAACGGTGAAAATATCGTTTCAGAAATTCCCTAGGAGGGAAAATATGGAAATTTCCGGAAAAGTAAGACAAAATTAGGGTCAGATTATAGTTTGATACATAATTTTGAGTTAACTGTGACTTTGTGAAGCCGGCAGTTCTAGGTTTTTACCTTTAAGTGACCCCCCTTGGTAGGTTAGGGAGAACTGGTTAATATATGATGACTAATTTGACAGTCATGGCGAATAAGGAATAACTTTACGCTATTCAATGCCGCAAAAGTAGCGAAGCAACATCGTATGTAGCAGTAGTGAAACGGTCTCTTTTAATGTTTAATGAATTTTTATCTTTATTATCGTCTTCAAAATATGGAGAACCTATCGAAATTTCAAGGTTTATTTTTAATAAATGAATTTCAAAACGTGTGGTACTGAGAAAATCCACAATTTCGAAGCATAATAAAAGATCAGGCTCCAAAAGTAATTATATTTATAGATTAAGAGATAAGTTGCTCCATCGCAATGAATAATTTTGAGAAAAATGCACTAATTTCGCATTTTTTCTGATCTTATATATATATGTATATATATATATATAGTATATATATATATATTAATTGGACATATGGACCTACTGGTTTCTATTTCGAATCGGCAATATTGTCATTGTTCTACGAAGGCGCTTGCTCTTAGCCAATTAGTCAGTCGCATCGCGCACCAGGGGCTGAATAATTGGTACCGTCTCAACACTCCCACTGTCTCAACAATCCCACTGTCTCAAGATGCCCACTGTCTCAACATTCCCACTGTCTCAACACTCCCACTCGAATTCTCAACACTCTCACTGTCTCAACATTCCCACCGTCTCAACATTCCCACTGTCTCAACACTCCCACTCGGATTCTCAACACTCCCGCCGTCTCATCATTTCCACTGTCGCAACGCTAAGCGGGATCCATGTATGAGCATGAAGCGTCTGGGTAGGGTCTAGAGACCCCCTCTCGCCCAAGAATCTCGAGACTTCCTGGATTGTTATTATTGATACTTTTTGGGACTTGATCCCGTCTGGAACCCCATAATTTTACGCTGCCCATGCATGAACGGTAAATTTCACTTAAGGGCGATAAGATTTGCAACTCTTGCACATACTCCAGTTCAGATTTATGATTTTAAATATCCTTAATGGTGATAAGATCTACGACCTTGCACATATTCTGCTTCAACGGATTTAGGATTTTACTCACTGGATGCCACATGCCACTGTTTCTGCAATTTCAATGCGTTGAAGCTATAGTAATTAGTTAGCAAGATTTAATGTCATCAAAAAATACATTAAGATGCAGGTATCGTGAAATGCGTTTCATTTTTTATCAACATGCGTGATGATAACAACGCTATATCAATTAACAGTTTAACGAAGAAGATATATAATCTTTATGTGATGTTATCTAATATTAAAGGTCCAGGACCCGCCAACTTCAGGCAGGAGCTCCAGCGCGTCCACGGGATCCTCGTTATGTCGCTGTGGACAATGTGAATAGTGCGTGCCAAAGAAAATTTGCACGCGAAATCATCGGGAGTCCAGCCTGAACAACTGATTGAAAATGCACGCGGTTATTTGAAGCACTTTATATATCTTCTTCGGTTAAACGGCTAATGGATATAGCGTTGTTATCATCACGCATGTTGATAAAAATGAAACGCATTTCGCGATACCTGCATCTTAATGTATTTTTTGATGACATTAAATCTTGCTAACTAATTACCATAGCTTCACTATTGAAATTGCGAAACAGTGTATGTAGCATCCGTGTCAGTAAAATCCTAAATCCGTTGAAGTAGAATATGTGAAAGGTCATAAGATCTTATCATCGTTAAGTGATATTTAAAATCCTAAATATGAACTGGAATATGTGCAAGGTTGTGAATCTTATCGCCCTTAAGTGAAATTTACCGTTCATGCATGTGCAGCATAAAAATCATGGGGCTCCGGACAGGATCAGAGTTCCAAAAAGTATCAATGATAACAATTCTAGGAAGTTCGCCAGATTCTTGGGCGAGAGGGGGTTCTCGGACCCCACCCGATACGCTTCATGCTGATATATGGTCCCGTTTAGCATTGCGACCAGTGGGAATCGTTGAGACAGTGGAGTGTTGAGAATTCCAGTGGGAGTGTTGAGACATGAGAATGTTGAGACAGTGAGAGTGTTGAGAATTCAGTGGGAGTGTTGAGACAGTGGGAATGTTGAGACAGTGGGAAGTGAGATTTGGTGGGATGTTGAGACAGTGGGAATGTGACAGTGGGGGTGGTGAGGATCAGTGGGAGTGTTGAGACAGTGGAATGTTGAGACAGTGGAGATGTTGAGACAGTGGGAATGTTGAGACGGTGGGAATGTTGGAGACGGTGCGGATGTTGAGGCACAATCGAATAATTAGTGATATCTGGAAGTCTACCTTCTGGCAATCTGACCGTAAGTCCCAACATCGCCATCGCGAGTCTCAACATTTTCACCACAAGTCTCGGCATACAGCGTATATGTACGCTGGCCCCTATTAGGAAAGGGAAAGGAAGATCGCTCAAAGAAAATGAAAGTATGTTTCTCGCAAGGACCCCGAAGGAAAAGATGATCAATTCTGAAAGTACGTAAAAGACCACCAAAATAGGTTTTGACGTACTTTTGTACTATAGTAGCTAAATTTGATCGTATCCCAACATTTCCACCGTCTGAAACGTCTAGTTGTGTCTCAACAATACCACCGGTTCCAACAGTCCCACCGTCCCAACAGTCCACGGTCCCAACAGTCCCACCATTCCAGTCCCGCCCAACTGTCCCAACAGTCCCACGGTCCCAACAGTCCCACCATTCCAACAGTCCCACTGCCTCAACTGTCCCACCAATAATCCCAAGATTCCCACCGGTCCCAACAGTCCCACCGTCCCAACAGTCCCCTGTTCCAAGCCAGCAATACTCCCACCAGTCCCAATGGTCAACATCCCGGTCCCAACATCATCGTCCAACTGTTCCACCAGTCCCAACAGTCCCATATCATGTTACCGAGTGAAGCTAATTCACACGGCGTTAACACGTGAAATCAAGCCGATCACTCTGTTAACTATGTTGTAACTTGTTGTTATATTTGTCATCCATTCCGTTTTTGTTGTTTGTTGTTTTCCATTCTAATGACTAACTCTTTTTACATTGCGTTTCTGTTTCTTTGTAAGCTCGTTAAAATGGTTTATAATTGATTTGCGTTCGTTCAAGGGAAAAATTAAAAGTTCTTGATTCGCGTTTGAAAGACCACGAAAATAAACTTTATTCACACTCGTGAGCTAACAGATTCAAATTTTCAGGCGCCGATGCTTTTGTGTGATTCTCGTCTTCTAAGCAGCCCAAGTTAGGAAAAGGCATATTGAATATGAGTACGTCAAAATTTTCTGGCGCTTCGAGTCAAATCGTTTATTTTCCATATCTTTTCTTGGCAATTTACTAGAATTGAATAGCTACAAATTGTTTCAGACTTCAGTTCAGACGGATGCTGAGAAGTTTTTAAACGCAAATAAATTATAAACCATTTGAACGAGCTTAAGAAGAAACAGAAAATATATCTAAAAATAGTCATTTGAAGAATGGGAAAACAATTCGAAAGTGATTATATGTAACGAGTTAGATGCATAGCTAACAGCGTGATAAGCCTGATTTCACATGTTGACGCTGCGTGAATTTGTTACACTCATTTTAACATGATATCGGGACTGTTGGGTCTGTTGGAACGGTGGGATCGTTGGATGGAACGATGGGACTGTTGGGACGGTGGGACTGTCGGAACAGGTGGATTGTGGGATGTGTTGGTACTGATGGGATTGATGAGATTGTTGGTGGGACTGTTGGAACGGTGGGACTGTTAGTATTGGGACCGGTGGGACTGTTAAGACATCACCAAAAAGAATACACATGGTGGCCTCTTTTCCGCGCTCATTTAGCCTAAACCGGAAGTATAGATAAGGCACCTTGAAATAAGTCTCGGGAGAAGCAAAATGTTTCGGCGTCTAAACCACGAAAACTTGAGTTAAAAATGGAAAACATGTCAAATTTTTCTTGTGCGTTGCACCGAATTATTACTTTCCTGTATTTTTCTTTGCAAAGCGCAAAAATCAAATACGAGTACAATAACAAAAAGTTAAGAAAGTATTCATGGATTGAATGATGATAAATCACTCATGTTGATAGTTTGAACGATATAGTTTTTGTATATGAGTAGAAGAGTTAAAAAGCCTTGAAATTTTCCTTTACTATTTTATAATTAAATATTAAATAAGGGCATGATTTACGCAAGCATCATGTATACGAGTATAATTTTCATTGGAGATAATTATTATTCTTCCATTAATAATGAAAATGGCACAGAAAAATCATTGTTTTCTAATATATATAAAAACCGTTCCGTAACATTGTTATTCTGAGTTTTTTAATTCAAACCAGCTTGTGAAAATTTACATGTTAAAAACAATTTTTCGTCTTCTAATTATCTCAAATTCAGTTTACAGTCAGACGAATCGTTTCAGCAAAGATAAAAACTTAAGTTTCACGTGTTTCCATGCCTCTTCTACTCTAGTTCTGCCGCATTCCGTCATTTACTTCCAAATAAAATAGCAACATTGGTAAAATGCATATCAGTAATTCAGATAAGCGATAAAACTTATGATAGCAATGTTGGTACTCTTATTGACAGTGTTGGGTGGGCCTCGGGTGGTAACGTTGGGATCAGCTTAGATGCTTAGCATGGCCGGTCTGGTAGGGGGTCATCTAGTCTGGGGGTCACTTACTAAGCGTTTTTGGCCAAAATTACATCGAAAATTATTATAAATGCTAGAATAGCGTAAAAATTATGTTAATCCGTAGTTTATGGTCAATTACAAGCACTTTGAAAACCTTTTTCGATTTTGATTCATTTTTTCCTTTTTTTAATTTGCCTCCTTTTCTTTTAATGTTATTTTTTCATTTACCCCATAAATTTTCCATTCTTCGTTCCGCGGATTAGACCTCTATATCTCTCCACGTGCATGTCTGCTTTGAAGTCATGATGGCAATGTTGGGATGATAGCAATATTGGGCAGTGGCAGCGTTGGGGCACGATCGGATAGAGAACATTATCCAAATAAATTAAACCACTAAGTACAAATATAGGTTACAAAGGATCCAAATAAGAGGCTCTAGAAAGGTTATAAAATTCCAACTTGGACTGCATTAAAAACAGAAAACTATTCTAAAAAATCAAAAGTTCAAAATCACTAAAGTTATATGCGCTCGTTGCATTTGCGGAAAGCACGAGGATAAAAGATTTTATACAAGAATTAAGAAATCGGTCAAGGCTAAGTACAACACTCAATTCACTTCAAAAAATGTGAATGACGAAAGTGAAGTGATTTGCATATAAGTAATACTACTACTAATAAACGAATCTTCAAAGCTTGATCAGCTTTGGAATAAACGCCATGTTTTGTATTTCACAGGTTTCCTCTGATAAATCTTGCATGCACATGGAAACTTTAGCTGACGCTTGGCAGCAAGGGCGTTTCAAATACTCAAAAATCAAATTTATATAGAAGATTCGCTATTCTGTTTGATCTTGATGTTAATTTCCTACATTTTTTGTTCCGTTTTAAAATATATGATAACTCAAACTTCGTCAAAGCTAATGAACGATAAGATCCGCTTAAAATCTCTTGAAAATCATAAATCATTCAATGAACGTAGTTACGATTTTCGTTCGCTTTAATTTGTTATCTTTGAGCTGCTTTACGTCATTTTTCTTTAACTGCTCCTCGAAATTATTTTCAAAGAACGCATGATAATCATGCACGCTTATTTCGACATTTATGGCTGTTAAAAACTTGATTCTAGTACTTTTAGATAGTAAGAACATTACAATGCAAACCGAGCAGGTACTGCCAGGTAGTTAATACAAACACTCTAGGAAATTATTGAGCTACATTGTACATCCATTCCGTATGTATCTTAACAGTTGCCGAACTTAGACTACATTATATTTATCGGTAAAATTCTTGATGTATTACTCAAAGCAAATATTGAACAAGAGCGTTTGTGTGTTAAATTCTAGTAACTCCATTTAAAGTCAGTCCGGATATGCCGAAGGAGTTTTTGGGACCTATAATGGAAAAATGGGAAATTTTCTGAGGAAAATGAGGCAGAATTTAAACGAAAAATGATTAAATCAAAATTTTTATTCAATAGTGGTTGAAATTGACTAAAAACTGGGTCATCATTCTTTTACCTTATTTGAGCATTTATACCAGTTTTTGACGTCATTTTAGCCCTAAAACCTCACTTAATGACCTCTCAGACCGACTGACCCCTCAGATCGGCCAGGATGTGCACCTGTGGATCGGGCAGTCCTTGGAGGATGGAAGGTAAGATACCACAAGGTAAAAGATCAAACCGCATTACTCTGACAAAATGTCTGAATACGAATATACCAGTTGAGTGCCAGCAATAAAGCTACTCCACAGGTACCTACTGATTTATTAAAATTTCTGTATGACTGGATGTAATCGCGATATATCATGTGATATAAACTTCCTCATTTTCACGATTATCAATATTGTGCAATAATTACATCCTAATAAGGATATGTTTGTATTTGATTCTAGCAATATTGATTGGGAACAACGAGTGAAGATTAGGGCTTCCTACATATCAATATCGCACTTGATATGATTCTTTATTTTTTAATTCTTGGTCTGTTCGTTTCATGATCATTTCTGCAAGGGAGTCTTTGCTAGTCCGCGAAAATACTCTGAGCATGCAACTTTGGCTCAAGTATGTTAAATTTATCTAAAAATATAAGTCGCTAATAACTAAATAAGCGACTTTAAGATTAAGGAAAATTGTCTAATCCATTATCCTCTTAAGTTACATAATTTATTAAAAATTTGTTAATGCACGGGCGAATTTACGGCAGAAACGGTGGGGGCAGCTGCCCACTCTCATTGGGCAAACATAGCTGGCGAGATGAAGAATGTATAGTATTTAGCAGTGATTTTCGCTTATGGTTTATCGTAATTTATCACATTTTTTGTACTTCGCGTAGAATAATACCTAATAACTACATTTATTTACTATCTTCGCGTCCATACGTTTGCGCCAGAAATAGGTTTTTGTAGCACACAAACATTTTCATGACTTATGAAACGATTTCTGAAGCATAGAAAATATTTTAGTGATAGTCATCTCCAGTCAAACATAAATTTTAAAAATTTTCGGTGCTTCGTATTAAATGTTTTAACGGGTTTATATTACTCCGAGTTCACAAACACAGGAAATAAAGTAGTAAATCAAGTCTCTAAATGTCCTTCTGTCTAAATTTTTAAAATTTTTCGGCGCCTCACGTCGAATTTTCGCTGAACTTAAATAAACTTAAGCAACTTGCGCGTAATTGCTAAAAATTTCGGAAGCTTTTGGAGATACCCTGCACGAGAAATAACTTTGAATTAAAGTGATAGACGTTGAACATCGGCCGAAAAATATTATTATGCGCGTGAATAGCGAATTTTCGGGCCTATTTCTAAAGCCCGAAACATACTTCACGCGGCGCGGCGAATGGCACGAATTTGCCGCAGCGGTCGCCGCGCCGAATTCGCGCTGACCCATCATACTTCCTGGCACCGCTGACGCGAAGTTTGTCGCGCCGCATTTCAAGGCAAACTTCAAGCGGCCGCCGCGCCGCAACCAAATTCGCTAAAGTCCAATTTATTTTCCGCTTTTCTGGCATACTTCACCGCGCGACGAGAAGCAAATAATGTCTATTTTCAGCATTTTTTCGAATTTTTTCGCCGCGAGAAGTCCAAACGTTTGGACTTTCCTCGCGAATTTTAATGAGGTGCACCGCTCATTGCGGCAATTCGCGCGGAGTATGCCAACATCGAGCGAAGCGGCAAAGGTCGCCGAGTTGGTGCCATTATTTTCTTGCCGCGCGGCGACCGCGCTGCGTGAAGTATGCCCAGGTGGCGCGAAGCAGCAGACGAATTTCGCCGCGCCACTTTCGCGCCATGACGTCACATTTTTGGGTATACTGTTGCCGCAAACCCCTTCGCGGCGCGAATCGCGTGAAGTATGTTTCGGGCTTAAGCGTTTGGGGAATAGTTGGGGAACCGACCGCCCGGCGCCCACCTTCACGGAAATCCTAGATCCGCCACTTATCACGGTTAAATCGGAATAAGACACCGAATGAAAAGCGATACTTCAATATACTTAAATGGGATTGATAGGCTCTCTGACGGAAGAAACGCTTAAATAAAACTCGCAACGACCGCTGTCGGCTCCTTTTCTTATCCCGACATTGTTGAGAACTTCTAGTCGTGCAAATAATTCGCAAGTTAGAAAAGTTCTCGTTCAGTTTGATTTCAACTAAGTTCAGAATCGAAGCAATCTCAACCTTTTCTCAAATACAAATAAATATTTGCAAGTTTACAAAAGACTTTTAACTCGATTAGGCTTTCCTAATCTATCGCATTTGCCTTGTTTGATTATCAAATTCGCACTCACAGTCACCTCTGGTTGCAAGCAAGCGCGGATTTAGAGGCGAGGCGGGGAGGGGAGGGGCGCCTCCTGTCATCAGAAAATTGGGCACAATAGAGAATGTGTCTTATCCATGATATTAGCCGTTTACATCATGATTTTTCAAATTTTTGCAGCACTCCGCGCCGGACAGTACTCATGAATGCCATTTACCGACTTTCTTGGCGCTCTGAAAACTTTATTTGTAACATCAGAAGAGCAGTTTATGTGCAGAATAAGGATTTTTTTAGTTCTTACAATGATTTTTGGGTGCTTTGCGCCGATAATTTTTTCCGGATCACGAATGATCCTGTCTATCAAAAACGGCAAAAAACGATATTTTTAGCATAATAGACGGATTTTTGGACAATTTTTGACACTATTAGGAACATTCGGGGTTCCAGCCCCCCGGTCAGAAAATCCTGGATCCGTCATCCGCCACCGGTTGAAAGTGTTACACACTGATTTGGTCTAAGATTATAACACAAAAAAAGCGTTGATGCAACTTTTAAATGATAAATCATCCACGATGGTTTTAGGTTAGAAGTATCTAAATATAGGTAATTTTTCGTTCATGATTTCCTTTTCAGAATCCACAAGGTAGCAGAATTAAATAATTTTTATCAGTTCCAATTTAATTTTTTGCAACACTGTATTTACATGAAATGTTTTTCACATGACGGCTTGGTGAACAGAATATAAATGTTAAATCATTTACGCCTCGCTAACCAAGTCGCGTGCGAGGGGCCGCTTAATTTGCATATTTATTTTAATATAAAGGTACCTAATTCAGTAAGACCATGTGTAATATCAATGCTGCATAGAGCAAGGATTTGTTAAATCTCGTGACGCATCCTTAATGGCTTAGATTTTAATTCTTAGGACCTTCTTCTTCATTGATCATATTTCATGAGGATTTTCAGGATTACCTATATAAAAACGAAAAAGCTAAAGACGCAAATTTTCAAGACAGATGGTACGATAGACTAGTCATGTAAATAAGGCAAGATTTACAAATTATGCTGACTAACGCTTTGTTGATTTTAACAATAACAAAAATACGATGTGGATTGATAGCTTCATGCCTCATTGAGCTAAAATTAATGCCGTCTAGCCAACCGAACCGCTTTCAATAGCGCTAAAGATTAAGAAGAAATTACAATGAAGAATGGATCGAATAAGAACCAACCATTCGTGAAAATTCCGATTTACAAACTAAAAAACTACATTCAGGCATAATATCTGATCTGATTTTACCGCCCAACTTCTTGTGAGCTAAAGAAGATTTAAATGTGAAACAAATATAATCATTCTGGATTTTTAAAAAAGGATAGGAGAGCAGATTTTAAAAGGAAGAATTCAGGCATTCTTCAACAAGAACGTTTAAAATATCCCTAAATCGTGAATATCGTAGTTACCACGCTTTTCTTAGCCTAAAGACAATTTTGATATCGTTGCATAGACAAAACTCATAAAGCTTTTTATCACCAGTGGATCCCTCAAGCCCATCTAAGATTGCACTTATAGCACGTGGGCAGGTAGAAATAAGGTAAGATCCTGGTCAAAGCAGACACAAATCACGACTTTTTTGCAAAAGTGCTTGAAATCGACCAGAAATCGTCATTTAGGGCTTCTATGGCTGAACCTCAGTTCGGCATAGACCATAAGAGACAGATCATGCTGGGCATCTGCGTTCAAAATAACAGTTGCGAAGCATGGTTGGTATGGGGTATTAATTTTGACGGAAAAACGTTTCAAGGCAATAAATCTTTCGCATAGCTCTATCGAAATTTTCATTTATAACTAAATTTTTAGAGTTTTTTCAAGTCTCGTTATAAAGAATTTTAATTTTTACGCAATTTGAGCTATAATTCTTTCCGGTCTCTCAACACTCAATCTTCTTAATCTAGAGATATACTCTCAACCTCCAAGTGCATATCTGATCAGAACCCTCAATCACATTGTTTGGGAAAAATATTGTGTTGTGCCTGAATAGCGCATGGTGTCACCACACTAAAGCCTTAAAATTAATCAATATTTCCATTTGAACATGTGCGTACAATTCTCCTAGAAATTTAGAATCCCTAAAATTTGACTGTAAAAAACCCCATACTTCGTTAAAAAGTTATTAAATAGCGTTTAGCATTAAAATCCACCGTAAAGATTTGGTAAAATTAAGCTGTAATGACCATATGTATGTTCAGATGAGCCCACAAATTATGCATCCTCTCTGCCAGTATTCTCATGCCATTCATAAATTATGCTTTGCAATTTAAATTTTACCTATTGGTCAATTAATTAATTAAACTTAATTCGAAGTCTTCAATTTTTGAAATTCTGTTCTTACTATTCATTTGTTATGCTTTTTCTTTTTGGATTACTAAAGTCATTTTTTAAAATCTCGTTCTAGTTTTATTCTATCTTCGGTGATCTTTGAAACATTTAAGCAGAAATCTTTTTTATTTTGCATTGATAATGCAAAAACGAATCGTAAAAATGTTTAGAGATTACTGCTCAACTTTTCAAAAAATAAATATGTTTCTCCAACGCTCCTGTCTCGGATGACTTATGCTGCTTTGATTGATCCTTAACATACATACCGGCAATAAAATAAACGTAAAGATTTTGAGATTACACGTTTTATCACCCGAGTAAGACTTTTTTGCAAACTAAGATCTATTATGACTAGTCAGAAGCAATGCATGGGCGGATAATTAAATACATATGTGAGGCAGGTAAAAATACTTCAAAATCATATCGATGAATTAATTTTTGGATCGTCAATTAATCTCAAATTTTTGAGATACAGTCAGAACTTTCATACTTAAAAAATGCAAAACACTCCATTTTTAGTTAATTTTTTGTGGGAACACATTCAAGAAAAACTGCTTCAATTCTGGTTTCTGAATGACTAACGTTGTTCGACGAGAAAATAAATTTTAATAATTTTACTTCGAAAAACACGCTTTGCGCCAGCTATATAACAAATTTTACACAAAAACGACGGGAGAAAGAAGTTTAAAAAATGCAGGAGCGCTGGCGCATCAATCCGATCGTTTAGCTGCAAGCGTCATTATTCAAATTTCAAAAAGGAACGGTCCCAAGACGGCTAACCTCGCTTCGTTCGCCGAGCGTCCCAAAGCGGCGTTTATTTTGATGCCTTCGGCAAAACAAATGCCCACTTACGCAGAAATAAATTTAAGCTAAGCGCCCGGCCTACTGTAGCTTAATGCGTTCACCAAACGCGCTATTACATTCATCATGGACGTACTTATATCACATAAGCCCTAACAGAATAACAGATCTGCTACAGTAATACCCGAGATTTCACGCCGGATAGGCCGGAAATGAAGGAAAACCTGTCATTTATATATAAACGCGAAATCGCGGGCTCGGATTCCATTCCGGCTTATAATTGGTTTTAACAGATTCCCAGTTAAGTTTCGAACGCTGAACAAAGAATATAAGCGGGTATACATACATACGTAATAATTCTAAAATAATATTCGGTCGCCGGAAAATTTAGCTTACGAGATTCGCCACGCGATCTACAGTAAGCTCAAAAAGCTATCGAATTGCCGCTTTGGGACGAGCTAATAGCCTGGTATGTGAGTTTCGAAAATGGCCATTTTTACATTGCTTCTACGCCTCGTATTATTGCGGAAAAGGGCGCTCGTACACATCATGTTATTACGGCTCGTATAAATCCGTTTAAGCGTGTTTAAATGCTGAAGATCGAAGATAAAGGGTCGGTCGGGACGGACGACCGCAGCGTTCGACTGAACACGAAATCGGTTCCCGGAGTCATTTTTCAAAATTGGCTTTTCCGAGCGTTCGCCGTCCCGAGTGGCCTTTCAAACACCCCAATATCCGCTATATTATCTTTGATTATTCGTCGCTTATCGTAATGCGTTTCCCTGGTTGTTAGTTGAACTGAGAAGCTGGAAGTTTGAAGTGATTGGCAGGTTTTTTTCTTACTACGCGCATTTCTTTAGCCGGAGCTAATTTCTTCTATAAGCGCAGATTCGATCGCGAGCTCTAACGCTTTGCATTTGGATAACAGGGATCGGATTATTAAGTACGTAACTCTACATTTTATATTGCCTCTTCCAGATTTTATTTTCAGATTTTGTTAAAATTCAACTCGCAAAATACTTGTTTTATCACCAGGCAAAAAATGGGACGGTCAGAGAATCAGGATAAGTCACTTTCAGATCATTTTGTTAAGTTCACCGCACCCTAATCAATCAGTGAAACTTCACTAAATGACTAACATATAAGTAATTTTAATAACACGTGTGCGTTGATATGATGCATTTATTTTTGTATTTATATTTAATACACTCGTGTTTGTTTTTTCGCCGCGTTTTGACGCAAGACAACGGTTATTTGTTTTCCCATCAAACGTACATACATCATTGAACAATCTTGTTTTTGAAAATAAGACTTAATTGTTTTCAATTTATTCCTTGCCGATTTCTTTACTCCCTGAGATAATATTATGAGTTAATAACAGATCTAAGCGTGCGTTCTTCAATCAGCTAATTTCTTTAATAGGGTCACAAATCAGGAATTTAGCTGACTAGAAATTCTAGCTTGATTCAGACGTAACTTTACTTGTTTGATTAAAATGTATAACAATTTGCCTTTCGAAATTTTAAGCGTAATCTAGTGAAGAGCTAAATCAGACAAAATACGGCATTTAAAATGGATTATTTGATTAAGCTTGCAAAAAGTTATTTTAAGAAATGTGTTATGGGGCTTAATTTAAATAAATTAAAAATTAGGTTCAAACTTAAGTTTATTCAAGCATACGAGATTAGGCTCAAGTCTAGCTTAAGTAGTTTCCAATACGGTCAGTTTTAGGTCAGGCTTAAGCCTACGCCAGCGACAGTGACAAAGTTGAATGCTGTCATACAAGCTTTCACTGTACCTTCTTTCTTTAACATTAATACACCAAAAATATTTATATTGAAACACGATCTATATTAAACAAGAATACTATCAATCCTAAATAACTTACTCGCCTAAATGTAAAGTTTTATATAAACCTTAAAAACATGATCAGAAATTTCGCAAACATTAGTATTAGTAGGTTCGGATAATGCAAAAGGGATTGCTTTTACACGAGTGAATATTGATAACAAAAATATGTCTTGAATCACAAAAGCGTTGTTGCTTATAATCAATTCTGATTAAAAATCATGCGGTGTTTCCAATCTTCCTGAATGTCATTTTGCAAATTGATATCAGTGACTTACTTTCACTTTTGCTTTTTCCTCTTATCACTTTTACCATTAGTTCAATGGAATTACTTCTTCATATGTGCGATTAAAGACGATATTTTAGCTCTTGACAGACTCAGACTTATATCACTTCCGCAACATACAACAAAATATGCACTTAAAAATTTTATTTAGAACTCAATAAATTCTTAGTCTTCGCTTTAAAACGTTTAATACCTTGGATATCACTTCAAGGATACCTAATCACTGACCTGAATCATGCGCGTATTCAGAGGGAGCGGGGCGGCCGCCCTCCTGTCGTCGCCAAAAAATATTGGCGATAGAGAAAAATGTGTATTTTTTATGATTTTAGCCATTTTTTATGTTTTTCGAATTTTTCCGCCGCTTCGCGCCGGGTAGTTCTTATTAATGACATTTACTGACCTTCTTTGTGCTCTAAAACATTTATTTTTATATCAGAAGATTACTTTATGTACAAAATAAGGATTTTTGTTTCTTACAATGGTTTCTCGTGTATTTTTTTGTGCTTTGTGCCGATTTTTGCGCTAATTTTGTACGTTTTCCTTGAAAATTTTTAATTATTTCGATCTTCTTTTCGGATCACAAATGATTCTGTCTAGTAAAGACGTCAAAAAACGCTACTTTAAGCATAATAGACGAATTTTTTTGGACAAATTTTGACCCTTTTAGGAAAATTTGGGGTTCCGCCCCCTCCTGTCAGAAAATCCTGGATCCTCCACTGACCTGATTTACTTCTTTTGGAGTAAGAGTTGCAGAATCCGCACGGCAAAAAAGCTTTCTGATATATTACAACACTTTTCCATGAAAATAAGGAATTTTTTTCTAAATTTAGCGTGTTACGCGGAGCGTAGAAAACGTTGTGGTCATATGGTCAACAAAAAATGAAAACAGCTTAATCCAGTAAGCTTTCCGTCTAAGCGAGGCTTAAATTGAGCTAAATATGAATCAACCACCTTTTTTCGAGATCGACAAGATTTTTTGCTTACATCGCAGACACATTTTGCTCCTTTTTTTGCGTTTTTCGATCACAAATTCTGTTTTATCGGATTTTTTGTTGCTGTTTTCGTTTTACTTAGCTTGTTCAATTTTCGGAATAAGTCTCGCTTAACAGAATTCTCAGTCCTCGCATATTTGATTTGAATAGGCTTGGTTTTGCAATCCAATCGAAATTTAAAATTTAAACAAAAGCTATTTATAGATTATTTGAGGGGCACACTTAAATTAACAAATGATTCAAAATTAATTTCTTGCATCAAAGCAACGCAGAAGGATTGCGACTTTGGTCGGATAAAAATGAAAATAAGCCGTTTATACACGTACACTTGAGGCGTCGTAAAATATAAGCCGCCACTTATTTTCGGCTTACATTATTCTTTGTAATAGACATGCTTCATCAACAACTGCTAACTTACGTATGTTTTGCGTTTCAAAAAACCATTTTTCACCGGCCACCATTTTAGTAAAATACTCTGCGCGAATTGTTGCGTGCTTTTGCGTTTGGAGCGGAGCGGATCACGTCAATCCGATATGCATAAACGTTTTCTTACTGCTCTAAACATTTCCCACAGCTAGCAACCTGCTTTTCAATCGGCCAATCTATAAAAAATTAGCCGGGCTCACTTGTTTACGCAACACATTTTAGCCAAAAATATTAATCGATCTAGCGTCTGGACAACCGCGGGCAGCGATTAATCACACTCGAAAGTGGGCGTGTCTTGACAAAATTGTAGTCTGGCCTATTCACTCGGAGGCCGAGTATCATTGGTTGAAAACGAGCGTGCTCGATGAGGTAGCCTCCATTCTTATTGGTCAATTAGTAGCTCATTCGCACATTCGAGATAAATATTATTAACGCTCACCATTAGCTTATTTTATTACACTAAGAGTATTTGTTATTCTGCTGCTTTTGTCAACGTACGGACGCCTTCTAACTTTACTCAGTATGGTTCGAGGCGCACCAACCATACGTGGTCCGGGGGGTTGAGGGTTTTTGACCCCCAGAATGGCAGCTGACCCCCGCAAAATAGCTGCTACCCCCTAGAATTGTCGATTTTTCGGAAAAATTGTAAAAAAAGTGCATTTTTAAGCGTTTTTTTGCTCATTTTCGACTCTAAGTCTCAAATTTTTGGCGTTTCGCGCCATTACACATTTTTTTATTATGTTTCGTTCAATTCAATTTGCCCTATTTTTTAAATTTTTTCGAAATTTTGTTATGTTTTTATGTTTTAGAAAAAACGAGCATTGACCGAAACGTCAAAAAACAGTATTTTAGACGTTTACTATCATTTGTTAGTCAAAAAGTTACTTTTTAAAAATTTTTTGGGCCAAACGTCTCCCAGAATCCCCTTGCTTTACATGTATAATACCAACTCTGCTGCTATTTTCAATGAAATTTATATAACTGGCGCCCAAAAACACGTCTTTTCAGAAGAAGTGTTATTCGAAGTAAATAGCATTAGGCGATGGATCATACGTTAACCTTCGTATGGCCGTTTTTGTACAGACCGGGCTAAAAATATCCCACGTGCGATCCCTTTCAAACTGGCCTGCGTGGCCAAACCGCAAATTACCGTAAACTCTTAACTTCGGTGTAGTTTTGCGGTCAATGGATGGACAGATTCCCCGCTGCCTATCTAGATGGGCAATTCGGCCGCTCTGTCTGCGTATTTTTTAAGTATTTTATAATATCGACGTACTGTGTATCAAGTTAAGGGCGTTTAGACCATTTATCACCGGCTCTTATCACAAACAACGATTCATCTTTATCAAAAAACTATTATTTGAAAGCGGCGAGACTTGCGAAAAATTATTCAAACGTATTTTTTCAGGGGATTGGTGGTCTAACCACCACGGGGCATTACATTGTGCACGCAGAATATGCATGTGGACTAGTATCTCACGGGTGGCTCGTACTCATTTTCTGTTTGTGTATGGACTTAACGCATCAATTTGCTTTTTGAAATCGGTATGATTCTGGAGTGGATTTCGGGTTGATAATTTTTCGACCGTGTAGCTTCTTTGGTCTTCGTACAAGCCATTAGCTTACTGTATCACTTTTATTCATTTCTTAGAAACTATTATATACACAAAGCGTCGTACTGTACTTCTTGGAATGTTCGCTCGTCGCATTTTTTGCCCTCAGGCGCCCGCTAGTCCGCCATATTAGCCCTTATCTCCCGCATTGTTTTACGTTTTTTACGTTGGTCTGCGTGTAACGCAGGGTGTGGTGTACCTTTATTTTCATAAACACCAAGGGACGCATAAATATTTGTCTAATAAAGGGGTAAAAGAGGCCGAGGCTGGTAGGAAAGAATCTATAAGGCAATTTACTACACTTATAAACAAGTGCAACCACTGCGTATCAAGAAAGCGCCACAATTATTCTACTTTTTATTTTTTGTGCGCGCGGACACAATTCTTTGCACACCATTTTTTCGAATGCAAATGAAGGAAATTGCGGTTGACAAAAAACAGACGACTCTGATTTGTTCGGTCTTTTCGATTTTACAGTAACGCTGGCGTCTGAAAAAATGCATTCGCTTAAAAGTGTCCAGCCAAATGTAATGAATTTTAAAAGGGGATTAAATCGAAACGGTACAAAAGAATATATAATTGAAGGAGCGAGCATTATTTTTCTACCCTCATTCGTTTATCGAACTGAGCGGTCGATGCTTAATAAAGCCACAAATATGATGAGCGGGTTATGTTTTATCTTTTTATCATATCTACTCCTGATTTTGTCCCAGATCTTCGAAAGTCCCCTCAGATCTTCAAAAGTCACATCTTATCGCCAAGGACGGTTTTAGAGGGGCAGTCGCCACCTGTCACCAAAAAATAGTGAACGCAATGAATAGTTGTTTATTTTTCAATGAATTTAAGCATTTTTATTACGATTTTCCAAATTTTTCCAGCGCTTGGTGCCGAGGTAGTATTCTCAATGCTCTCAAAGCCATATTTTTGCTTCAGAAAAGTACTTTTTGAACTAAACAATGATTTTAGGGTTTGCATAATGATTTGCTGAGCAAAGATGTAGTAATTTAAAGTGTTCTTCCTAACTTTTTCTTAAAATTTTTAGATTTTGCACGTATCGCTCATATAGTCTAGTTTATTTTGATAAAGTTATTATTCATTTTTAATTTATTTATTATTTAGTATTAAGTTTAATTTTAATAATTAATTTATTAATTTTAATTAATATTATTAATTAATATTTTCTTAATATTTATCAATTTTAATTATTATTATAAATAACTTTAATTAATATTAATATTAATATTAGTTTTGAATTTATTATGAAAATTTAGGGTTAAAGTATTTCATTGATACTTATTAATTTCAATGAATATAATTCATAATTTTAATTAATATTGATATTAATTTCTGACGTCAGTACGAAGATTAAGGGTTCCGCCCTCTATCAGAAAAGTCTTGATCTCTTACATCTCATCGCACGTTCCAGCTCTTAAAATCCCTTACCCCTTCGAATGTCCCATTTCATCGCACGAAGTACTATGCAAATTTATAATCAGTCGTAGCAAATTCTTGGCTTCATCTTTAGTCGGTCATTTTCGCTCTAAAATTTTTTGCAAGAATCACTAAATAATAATAATACCATTGAAGATAAAATAATTATGTTTGAAATTCAATTGTACTTTCTCTCAGCACGGAAAATTCATTTGATCCTAAGGTGTAGGAAAAATTAGGTACCTAAGCGCCTATATTATGTGATACCATTTTGTTTCGAAAGTTCAAAATCAATACTCAAAATAAGATAGGCCGTCAAATATTTTCATTTTATGCTATTTATTGAAAAAGTGGGTTCACGATGAGATAGGACATTAGTTCCACATTTTTTACCAGATTTTTTACTCATACATTAGGAAACTCAAAAGGGTGTTCACCATGTAAATTTTCACTTCATAATATTTTCCATACATTTCATTTAATCTGGAGCCGGACGTCCGAACTTCACAAAGTGAGATTTTCCAAACTCCGCCGACTAAGCAAAAAGTTATTTTCTAGGGCTCTTTCTAATGTTTTTCGATAAAGTCCGGTAATCACAAACATTTTAATTCATTATGTTTTCGATACTGACGTGGCGCTTTGCTTCTTAAAACAAAATGAAGATTTTTAGATGACGAGTTATCAAAGGGTGAATTTGAGTTGAGAGAGTGCGCAGCGTCTGCTCCCGTTGCGTTGACTTGTTGTTACTTGGCCAGATAAATATATACATCAATAATTCTAAATTTTTTGGAAATCTTTAAGCCCAGAAATCTTAATGGGGTGGAACACTTTTATGCGAATTTATTTTCAATTTTTCAGAATTATTGTATTATAAATAGCGTTCTTGTAAGCAAGGAAGATTTTGAGGCACACGGATTTTTCGTCAGAAGAAGTGATCTAAATCGGAATGCTAAAATCTTAAATATGTCTAAATTTTTTATGAGGAACGCGATATAAATAATTTTGCATTCCATTGAGCTGTAAAATTTCTTTTTAACACAAAAGAAACGAAGTTAATGACTATTTTGGGTGAAGTCGGGCCTCTATTTTTTACTTACGAAATTCTCTCTTTTTTTAAAATTTTATTTTTATTCTCTTAGATTGCTAAAGATAAAATTGGTTAAGTGGGTTTTAATTATATCGATAGACATCATTTGCATTCGCTTTCTGTGTAAGAAAAAATAGTTACATTGAATATTTATGAAAAACGAGATCGGTGGACCAGAGGCACATATGAGTTGAAGCATTCAAATTTTTTGGCCCGACTGAACTTTACATAAGTGATGGATTATCAAAGTCATTTTAGTATTGTTTTGAATAACACTTTAAGCTATTTAATAAGAAACTAGCAAACAGTTTTCTTAAGCTACTTACTATTTTCACCTTGAACAACATAATTGCTTATGAAACAAGTATATTCGATGGCTTACTTTAGCTGAGAATGTTTTTGAATCGCTGTTTAATAATATTTGAAATTATTATTTCTAAACTTTTTTTAGACAAGAAAGTATCTGCGATCGTATTGTTTATGGATTTCGCAGAAAATGCTATGATGTTGAATGCAGAATCCCGTAATAACGACGTTTCCGAGTCAAGCTCTTACAGCAGACGACAAGGAAGTGTATTGAACAAGACAAGTTCTTATAACGCAAGTTGCTCATTAATTCCACCAAATCAGACGCCTGCTGATCTGGTTGCTTGCGATTTTTTGGCCGTTCACCAAGCCGGCCCCCATATCAAATCAAACGCCTACTACGCCGCCGGACAAACCCACGCTGCGGCGTATGTGGCATATAACACCAGTAATAAAAAGAATTTAGTTTTATGCGATTTTAATGCGGCAGTATCGTCCAGAATAAAATATTTATATTTCTTAGAAATGCGTGACGTTATGTTGAAAATATCTGATTAGTAATTCTTAATAAAGTTAATAAATATTTATAATGATAAAAAAGGCTGAGCAAATATAATTAATATGTCTTCGGAAATTGAATCAACATTTTAAAAGTAATTATCCATAATAGGTATGAGACATTATGTCTTATTACCAAATTCTAAAAAAACATAAGCGAATAACGTATAGTGCATTATGGGTCTAGCCCGAAAAATCGCACTCATCAGGTAGCAATGAGTCATTAGGCTATGACGATAGATGAACAGCAGGGCTGATTTGGGGTTACAGCCGGTCTGAAGGTTCAAAAGTTCATCTTTTTTTGCCCTATGACCTCAAAAAGTGGTATGGGCGCTAAAATATCATCAAAACTACGTTATTACAAAGTTTATTGTCAATTTGACGCACTTTTGAAGAAATTTTCATCCATTTTTGGCCAATATTTTGCCTAATTTTTCTCACAAAATTTTCTATTTTTCCTTTCTGGAGGGGGTCTAGACCACACATGGACATGGGGGGTTTAAGGGAGGTTTTTAACCTCCCCCAGAAGTTGAAAACCCCACAGATTACTCTGCTAAATAGCGTTCACGTGCTAAATAGCGTTTTTTTGCCGTTCACTTCCTCTACTTTTATTTAAAATTATTTTTACTTGAATATTTTCCAAAAACCTTTAAAATTTTCGTGTGTGAATAAATAATTAAATTTTTTTGCCTTCAGTGAAAATCTGGCAAATAACGCCGAAAAATTTGTGAAATTTCGGCTTAAGTACATTTAAATGCTTGAATTACTGCTCCATGTCCTGTATTTGTGCACTTGGAGACAAGCTCATTGAACCATTTGACGCGAAGCGTAGAAACTTTTTAAATTTCAATTATAGCCTAAAATCATTGCAAGTTACGTATTCATTTTTTATTTCTCCAACGTATAGGGTCATTCGGGGGTAGCCCCCTTGGCCCCTCGTAATACCATTCGCCCCTTCCCAGGCCCAGTCTTAGGCATGTGCTAAGTGTGCAACCGCACAGGGCCCCGGGGCCCTAAGGGGCCCCCGAGGGCCCCTAAAACACCAAGCAAGGAAAAATTTACTGGATAATGGGCGTTCACCATAATCGTTTGCATTTCTTCACGCTCCCATTCAGCAAATAGACACTAAGTGACATTTCTGTTTATGAAAATTCAAACAATTTTCGGCGCTGCTCACCAATTTCTCGTACCATCTATAGTCTGTTTGACATGTGCCTACAGTTTTTCTTAGTTTATGTTTTTTACAATATGTACATGTTGTGGTAGTTATGCTACAGAAAAGTTATTATCACCAAACTGTTAGTTTATAAATCGAAATTTAGTATATGTGCGAGCAGTGGCGGATCTAGGATTTTCCTAAGGGGCGGTACCCCAACTTTTCCAAAAACAGTCAAAATTTGTCCAAAAATTTACCATTTCGTGCGAAATACCGCTTTTTCGGCGTTTTACTTTGTCTATTTTTATTTAAAATCACTTTGACGCAACGTTTTTCGAAGAATCAACCTGACCTACTAGATGAGAGATGAAGAATAGAGATCTTGTAATGATGTTTTTATTTCCTATCGGTCTTCGTAATAAGTTTTCCACCTTAATTATATTCATTTAGATTTTTGTCGGTCTGGATGGAAGCTATGCATATTTTTACCTCAAGAATTATTTTTTTGCCAGCAAAATTTATCATTCCTATGTTTCAGCAGGCATGTATCTAATAGGGGAGTGGGGGACCAGTTCCCCAATATTTTGCATGTAGATTACTTACTGTAAGAGTCCCCCGGAGGAGAAAAACCGCAATGTGCAAATTCTTAAATGTATTTGAAAGACTGTCAGAATAGAGTTAGCACACTTTTGAGCCAACAAGCCCAAAATTTTTAGGAGCTCCGCGCCAGATTTATCGTTTTTGTATAATTTCTGTCTTCTGAACGCCAAATTTTAAATAAGGCATCGTGAATATGACAAAATTATTTATTAATTATTTATTTTTATATTTATTTATTTATTTTTTCAGGATTTTTTATTTTCTGTATTTTTTTCAATGCAATGACCAGAATTAAGTATAAAGAAAATTAAAAAGTCTTTAGTAGAGTCGAGCTTGAATGAATGCTGAAGCGTGGCTATTTTGAACGACATATTTTTTGCGATTATAATTAAGTAAATATTTATTTTTTCTTTTTAAAAAACTCTAAATCAACATTTTGGCCTGACTTAGTTGTCAAGATTATTTGGCTCGAAAATTCTCGTCCCCTAAATCTCGAAGGTCGCCTATGTGGCTTTTTTCAGCATAAATTCTATAAAATTTTTGGTGCTTTGCGCCAAATGTTTCAGTGAAAGTGTATATATTGCTCAGTGCACAAATACAGGTAATGAAAGCATCCTTCCGCATCATACACATACGTATCTCAGAAATTTTCCGACTCAGAATTTTTGGGAAAGTTTCTTAAAATTCTAGCAGTTTTCGAATCTTGCACAAGAAATAATTTCGAACAAAAAAAATTTAAAACGGCGAAAACCGCTATTTTGTACGTGAATACCGAAGTTGTACCAATTTTTGACTCTTTAAGGAAAAGTTGGGATGCTGCGCCCCCACAAAAATTCTGGATTCACCGTCTAGGATGAAACAGATTAATAACTTGTAGTACAATGAAAGCAGATACTTTTCAAAGTTATGAACCATGGTTTTGCCTCATGCTCATATTCGTAGTTTTCCACCACCTGACCAAGGGGCCCCTAAATTGTTTCGTCGCACAGGGCCTCCAAAAGCCTAAGACCGGGTCTGATGGCCGCACTTTCTACCTTGGTGATATACCTTTGTTTTACCCTAACCTTAATTAAACTACTTTGAGACACTCTTTATGAATATAATTTGTGAGGACTTTATATTTTGAGTATTCCAATAATTTTTGGGGTTAGTAGAAATGATTTAGAAGAAAGTGAGCGTTCATGTTTTAAGCAGGCACGTAGCTCTAAGGGAATGGGGGGCCGGACACCCCCAAAATTCAGAAAAAAACCGAAAAATATGACTTTTTAAACGTTATTTTGTGCTATTTTTGGTTTTTTTGGGCTTAGTCCCCCCAAAATTGGTGTTGATCCCCCCAAAATAGGACAGCCAGCTACGTGCCTGGTTTTAAGATATCATAACTGATCTATTTCTGCCTACTCTCAGAAGACTTTGTGTATGACTCTTATCTAGACCTTGGATCAATCGTTGCGGCATTTTTTATTTTACATTAAATTGAAAAAGAAGCAACTTTCAAATTGCAACGTTTGCGAAATGCAAACATCAAAGTTTCATCACTTTTTGGTTCTACAAAATTCATTATTTCTAGCTTCTAGTGAACTAGCTAATTGCAGCTAAGTACATGTACAGCCTGCGAATTTGGGGAAGGAGGTGGAAGCAAAATCTTTCATAATGTGCTTTTTGGGCTTATGATTTGCGTCCAAAACACAATTTTTTTAAGGCGTTTCTGACGTTGCTATTTTTTCTAAAACAAAAATAAAAAACATTTCGTAAAAATGCCAGAAAATTTGAGTTCATTTTAAAACATTTAGTCAAAAAGTTAGTACAGATATGGTGCGGAGCGCAAAAGATTTGGCATTTTTGAGCCAAAAGATAGGTAAACCAGCTGAACACAACATCTTTCCCCTAAACCTCCAAGGTCATAAATGCATATTACTATGCCTATGTCCCTCAATTTACCTTTGACTGCAATCAAAAAAGCTATTTATCTATATATTGATTTCGTTTCATATTTCAGCCCAAAACATGTACCACAATCCGTTCCATTTGACTTCGACGAATCTGAATAGCTGGTTCAACGGTGATATGACTTCGTCCGAAAAGTCATACAAGCTCGATCTATCGAATCATTGGACGACGCCGCAGGTCACCTCCGGCGTCGTCGTCGCCACTTCTCAACTCCAGCCCGTTGGTCAAGCGGGTTCAATGAGGTCAGCGAATGGTCTCCAGAGGTCTTGCTCCGCTCATCAGCGTCATTGCTCGCCGGCCGCCTCCTCCTCCTCCGCTTCGTCTTGCTCCGCCCCGTCTCCCACCGACGATCAGACATTTTTCTCGCCCAACGGCAACGTCAACAACGATAACGACAACGGCAGCGGCGCTCCCTGCGACGACTCGACGACCGCCTCGTCCACCGTTTGCGACGAAATCGCTACGGTTTCAAAACGAAGCACTTGTTCTTTAATAAATAATAGTGACGTCATAGCGCGCGGCTTGTGTAATAACGGCGATGATTCGACGGCGTCGACGGGACTAAGCGGCGGATACGGCGGTCGCGACGGCGGCCACGCCAGCGTTATCGCTAACGCCGCCGCTGCGCTTAATTATCGTCACTACATGTCGACGTTAGCCGCCGCGGCCGTCACGTCCTCCAATCCGTTTCTGTCGCCGGCGGCTGCGGCGGCCGCCGGATCGACGTCCGGCTCCGGCGGCGTCGTCAACGACTACGGCGGCGTTGTATTCCCCGGCTCGGCGTTTCATCAGCATCATCATCACCGAGCATCGATGGCGCCCACAGCGTCCATGTTTGCGCGCGCTTTCCCGTGCGCATTGGGGAATGTTGGCGGCAGTGTTTCGGCGAGAAATCGCGCCAAAGCGAGGGCAACGACTCGTAATATTTTTAAATTCATCCCGATTAAGATTAAATTTAAATGGAAGATTCAAAAATTCGGCACTGAAATTAGAAATATCATTTAAAAGATAGATGAACATCCTATTTATTATTTTAAAAAATTATTTTTAGCACATCCTACTAATTATGAAGATTGGCAGATCAAGGATTTTGCTAAGGGGGCGGTATCCCAACTTTTCCAAAAACAGTCAAAAATAGGTCCGAAAATTTGCCCTTAACACGCGAAATAGCGTTTTTTCAGTGTTTTACATTGTATACTTTTACATAAAATCACTTTTGACGCAATATTTTTTCAGAAAATTTTAAAATTTTCGACAATTTTGTGCGAAAAAATCATTAAATTTCTTTGACTTTTACAAAAATCTGGCGCGTAGCGCCGGAAAATTTGTGAAATTAAGGCGGATAGACGTCTAGAAGCATGATTTACTGCTTAATTCCCTGTTTTTATAGCATTTGATGCGAAACATCTAAATTTTCAATTGAAAATAGAAGAAAACTATGTATATATATATATATATATATATATATATATATATATATATATATATATATATATATATATATATATATACATATATGTATATATATATATATATATATATATATATATATATATATATATATATATATATATATATATATATATATATATATATATATATATATATATATATATATATATATATATATATACATATATATATATATATATATATATATATATATATATATATATATATATATATATATATATATTATTATATATATATATATATATATATATATATATATATACATATATATATATATATATATATATATATATATATATATATATATATATATATATATATATATATATATATATATATATATATATATATATATATATATATATCATCCGGCGCGTAGCGCCGGAAAAATTTGAGAAATTATAGTCACTGGCGGCCAAAAATCATTGCCTGCGCCTGATTATAAACATTGTTTTTCTCGCGTATTATTTTGATGAAACGACGTAATTTCACTGATTCGCAATGGTCATATAACATGATTAGATATTGCAGGAAAGATAAGGTACGAATGTTGTGATAGAATGGGATTTTTTGCGAAATTTGCTTGTATAGAAACCGTATCGTTTGATTTCTTGCGCAAGTTCACAGCTTATCGTGAAGCATTAAGAAAAGTAAACTTATCTTTTAAAACGTTTTTGGCATGCAAGTCGTAATTTGTTATGTCGTAGTCCAATGAAAAAGACAAGCAAATTATCATTTTTCAAAATGTCGTTAAATATCAATTTTCCGCGGAATCGATGAATCTTTCGTGCTTAATGAATTAGAAAGTACTGAGAAATGACTTGCCAATATTTGACCTATCTCAGTTGCAACATGCCATTGTTTCTTGTAGAGAATTTAGAATTAAGGATAATTTCAATCATTAAAAGTTTAAATGAAACAATCTCCACAAAGGGTCTAAAGATTAAGGAGATTTCCTTTTGCTAGCTTTTAGTTGAATTTCAATAAATTCACTGCACGATTCAGCAACTCAATCATATCTAAGTACTTGACCGAAAATTCACATTTCACCACTTATTCCTACATTTTCCTCAGATTTTCAATAGAACTCACAAACTTTAGTGTCTGTCGTATGTGCAGCCTTAGCAACTATAGGAAAGAACGCTTATTGAATAGATTTTAATAAAAGTTCACACTTTTATCGCAAACAATAATTTTTCGACCTCGAGTTTTTGTTACCTAAAACTTTGCGTTGTTCACGTAATGCCGTTCAATTTTATCCTTGTCAAACAATTTTTTCTGCAACTTTCCTTATAATCAGCGTTTGTTCTATGCGCACTTGAGTGCCTCGTAAATATGCTCCTTGTAATGGCCCTTGGTTCTAAACACATTTGCATTTTATACCGCTGATTTACTGCTAATTTATTACCTGTTATATTTAAGTGACTGAAGGCCGTGAATGCGTAAATTGCGGTGCCACGTCAACCCCTCTTTGGCGACGTGATGGCACCGGACACTATCTGTGCAACGCCTGTGGCCTCTACCATAAGATGAATGGTCAGAGCCGACCATTGATAAAACCAAAAAAACGAACGGTGGGTCAACGTAATAAATCATATCGTACTTAAAATTTTGAAGGCTTACAGTCACTCTTTTAGTGATCAACAGAATCTTATAGACATCCTATACTTTATCCTCATAGTTAGTATCCTCTTTGTTGATGACCAACCAAAGACTTGTCGAATATTTTGTTTAATAATTTTAGCGCAACTCATTGCTATTTTATGGCGACGTATTTTTTAGATCATCAAATCTTGCAGAATAATCTAATAATTTACGTTCTCATATCCCATTATAGCTTCCATTCCTAAAAATCCTGCATTGTACCCGATTCTAACGGTATTTTATTGTAATTTAATCGCCATTTATAATATTTACGACGGAGTAGATTCGCGTAAGATAATGTTCGGTCGATGCACTTAAGTTTAGGATCGCTGATACTGCGTAAAAACTCTCAGTCAGTAATCCCCGAATGCACAGTATGTACTATGCATCTTAGTCGGCGAAAAAGGGTAAACGGCCGGATTACCAGTGTCATTTCTCAATTCTTTTCATATGCAAAACGTTTCCAAGCAGGTACTACTTACTTAGTACATTAGCAAATGAAAGAGTAAGTAAAAAGGCTTGAGGGACGGTAATTCATCATCCGACGCTTTAGTACGTGCTTTGTGTTTTGGGACTTTTGGCCCATGCATTCTCAAATAACGGAAAACTACATAAGTTCGCTTGATTTGTTACCACAGGCGTCGTCCGAGGTCGCCCGGGCCAATTCCTCGCCGTAATGTTTTCTGTCGATCGGCATGTCTTCTCCTCGTCATCATGAAACGGTAGCCGTTCGACCCCCGGCGCCGAAATTTCCACAGTATACTATAACTAACCTTTAGTTCCAAAAGCTCTTACAGTAACCGCTAACTCGGATACTGTAGTTACCTCTTAAACATTAGTATAATGCTAGTGGCGTGTGCGTTTTTTAAACGATCATTGTTTGCGCGCTTAAGATGCCCGCTTTTGTACAGAAAGCGTTGAGTCAAAGATAATTGGCTGAAAATAATGACCTTTTCGGGCTCCCGACTGACCGACTTATATTATTCGCATAATTTGTTATTATGATCATCTGTTACAATAATACTAGCGTACAGTATGATACAAAAAGGATCCCCCGATCGAATGTTGAAAAGTTGTACACTAATTAAGTCGCGTAACATTACAAAAAATTTATTATTTATTACGTTATTCATTCAGTTTAGTTTTTTAGAAGTTTAGCTCCAAAAAATGCCAGCTTTTATGCCTTTTCTGATCTAAAATAGTAGTTTGAGAAGAGAGCGTTGACTTTCCGGAACCGCCGCTTAAAAACACTGAAAACGGCGTCCCTTGTCTACAGCCACTCCAAATTCCATAGAATTTGGACTTTTTCAGCCACTTGGAATTGAAAACTGTTTTATTTTTTGTTTTATATTTTTCTTAGTTTATTGGCAAAAGGCTTTTTCTCGACTTTGAACTGATTTTAAAAGAAAACTTCCTCCCGATTCTTAATCGGGAATGGTTGTTTGTCTTAAATTTGATCCAAAAATCACGCTCTGAAAAATTTCCCGCAAAACCTCGAACATTCAATTTTAAAAATGTTCGCTTTCTTTGGAATTATGATCCCAATGAAAATAAAGAGGAAGGAATCAAAAAGTCTTCTAATTAGTTAACCGCGTTGAAGTTTAATTTGTAAAGTTCGAAGCCTAAGAAGTCATAAGAAAGCTCGAAAAATTGCTCAAGTATAAAATTTTTCCGACTTTTTTCAGACGACGATTATTATAGGAGCTTTTGGATAGGTAGGTATCTCTGTCCATACACGATTACCAATGCTTCATCCGATATCTCAAGAGTTATCATTCTAATTTAGCGTCTTATTTATACATCATGACGAGTCGCTTTTAAAAGTGCAGTCCCAATGATCCACCGCTTTGCAACCGTTTCATTTGCCCCGTTGTCAAAATCTACTAAGATAAGAAATATCATGCATCTGAAGAAGGAAAGGAACTTAGTAGTCTTCAAATTAATTAATCAAACCAACTCGAATGATTTTTAATCGTGTTGAAGTTTAATTTGTTACCATCAAAAACTTCCTTCACAAGCTTAAAATAAATTGGGTAATTTCAAAAACGAAAAAAGCATTCGGTCTTGAGCCTGACAGTGAAACAGCAGTTTTTTACTCAGAGTTAACTCAAATAGCTAATTGGATCAACACTTGATATAAAGCACTTATTTAAAAAAACAGAATCAATAAGGTGACAATGTACGCATATTGTTGAAAGATGTCCAATTTCGAAATGTGCCTTTACACGCAATTTAAAATTTCCGGTATACATAAATTCAAACGTTTCGATTTTACTAAATACAAATACTTAAAACACTTTAATTATTTTTTAGCGGATGAATTTAGTTATTCCATTAGTAAAATAAGAATATTATGTTTATGTTACAATCTACAAGCTCATTTTATTAATAACACACTACGCCTCTAACCCTATTTAAATTTTTGAACTCTTCTAAGACACTATGACTTTTCATGTCATGAAAGCAGAAATATTTGCTATTTGCGGTGTTCTAAGATGGATGATGCTTAATGGGGGTTCCGACGGGGGTCTTTGTGGCGGTCCCGTATCGCTGGACCCACCGTCCCGTTTGAATAACCGTCCCACTAGACCCACTTTTTCGTCCCGCTAGACCCACCGGAAGTCTCGCTAGACCCACCACGTGCATAATGAGGTGTCCCGCTAGACCCACCGTTTTGCGACCGTCCCGCTAGAACCCACTGTCTCGGAAGAACCACCAGAGAAGAAAATTATGTACGCTTATAAGCAAAAACAGAAATGCTTTTAAAGTGTATCCATTCAAGTATATATATACTTGAATGGATACACTTTGAAAGCATATAAATATATAAATAATTAATTAAAAAATAATTACATTTAATTAACCACCTAATCAATTAAATATAATTATTAAATAAATAAATTTTGTATATTATTGCATGAAATTGTGTATATTACAAATTATAACATGCAAAGAAGATATGTGCGTGCCGATGATTTTTTAAGAATAAATTTTTATTTTTCATGTCAAGGAATACACTCTTGTCAAACACATTTCAGAGTGCATTTTTGCTTATTATCGTAGTGGTACTGTACTCATTGTATCCTCCGATCAGGGAATTTCCTTATACTAAGTAGGCACACAGATTGAAGCGTTGACACTGCATTCCGATAACAGTACAGATATGCACATATGAATATGATGAAAAGCATTTAGGCATTTCACAAAGACGGCTCAACAATAATCGGGCCGAACGGATGTTGCAAATTCTCAGTAAAAAATCGAAAATGTTAATTAGGTAATTGTCAATAAATCCGAATCCATTTTTAAAAATAGGACTAAGGAGCGCTAATGTCCATGTGCTCACTTTATTTCATCGCTTCGAATACTATATAGAAATTTTGATTTCGAATCGAGCCATGGATTTCGGTTGCGCTAATTTCGTTTTAATTCGTTATATGAAGTCAGCTATGCTAGTTTGTGAAGCTTATAATTACGAAACTTTTTTCGAATGAAGTACCTATGGTAATTATATACAATTGCACATTCATGAAAACAAACTAAGCGCTTGTTATTGACTATTGCACACCTCAAACTTGCTTTTTAATTAATGATTACAAAAAATTTTGCAGAATTCACTTAAGCGTCTTGATAACTATTTTTCATTTCACGTGTAATATGTATGTCTTCATTTTTTCGAGTGGGTCTTTCGAGACAGTGGGTCTAGCGGAACGGTCGCGAAACGGTGGGTCTAGCGGGACACCTCATTATGCACGTAGTGGGTCTAGCGAGACTTCCGGTGGGTCTAGCGGGACGAAAAAGTGGGTCTAGTGGGACGGTGGGTCTAGCGGGACGGTGGGTCTAGCGGGACGGTGGGTCTAGCGGGACGGTGGGTCAAGCGGGTCACAATCTTTGTGGCAGCTGAATTATCATGCGGTAGGCATCGTGAGCTCGCCTCCGTTATTCAATCACATACGAGAAGTACTGCTTTGAAAGTTGGACCTGCTCAGCTGAACGGTGGAGAACGAGTGGATTAAAATGAAAATTATAAACTTAGCCCTCCAATTGAACGGATGCTTCCAAAATTTTTAAGCTGCACATATTTTTTAGGATAATTATTTGATTTATCAGACTATTACAGAATGTTTGTTTCATATAAAGTGGTTTCAGTGCATTAAATCGCGCTCTGCTACGTCGCATAGAATAATATGTTATTTTCCGATGAATTTTCAAACTGATTAATTAGCCTCCGCCGTCTCCCGTTGCATATTATATATACCATAAGTTATTAGGTAAGTTACTTTTCACGCTCGAAGCGCCGAACGCGATTTTGTGCAAAAAGCAAGTTTAGATTTCAAGGACGTCGCAACTTGAAAGTTATTTTAAAAATCGCATAGGGCGGGCAAACTTTCTTAAACAACATCGTTTTTTACGCTTCGCGTAACTTAAGAAGGAAGGAACCAATATGTGGTTTTGGCATAATAATAATACACCGCCATGATATACTTCGCAGCGATGAACAACTAGATCAATTGATTTTAAAATGCACTAGCAATAAGATTCCAAAGGTCGAATATTTTTTAAGCTGGAATTGAAGACTGGTCAAAAGCCTTTTTAAATATACAATGAAACAGTGTTCTACTGTAAAGGGTTCCTTAATTAATGTACAAAGATGGTCCCTAAAAGTCTTTGCACATTTTGAACATGCAAATTTTCGAGTACTATCATATGGCACAAAAGCGGTTTTAGAGTGGTAAAACAGGGTTTTTCGATCTTTGGCAGTGTACTTAGCTTATTTATGGGTTTCTGACACCAAAAATTATTAAAAATTGTCCAAAAAGGCGCGAAGCTCCGAAAAGTTTGGCATTTTTCCATTTTGAATGCAAATTCTTCCATTATAAAGATATATAGGGCAGACATTTTTACAATTTTTGTCTTCCCGAAAATCTTTATACATGTGCAAAGATGGTGCCGAAAAGTCTTCGAACATCGGGAAAAAATCATTGTCGACTACAAAAAACCTGTGCAAGAAAGACATATAGATTACGAGAAAGTTGAGAGCATTACAATAATGATAAAGCATTGAAAGTATAAAGAATTGAGAAAGTAATCATCGAATTCTGCATACTGGTTTTCGTGGACAATTCCGTAGAAAGAATGAGATGCAAAAACTTTTCTCTGAAAAAATATACATTTTTAATCGTTGAAGTATGTATTATCAGATCAATGAGTGGGGTTGGTGTCTTTTTATGTGAAGTCTTGTAAATTTTGAAACCAGTTCAGAACACTTGCACATCATTTGTGCACAACGCACTAGTGAAATAGACCATCGTATTTTAAAACAATACCCAGTAAATTGCTCTTAGCCGCAATTTTGTCTAGTGCAGACAGGCAATTTCATGGCCAGAATTTTCATTTGTAAATTTTAATATCGTATTCGAATTCATAATTATTTACGCCCATTTTTACATGCAATTGAAAATGGACTTATCTTTACGTGCCTAATCCAAACTGAATGTTTTTACCATTACGAATAGTTATGATGAATTTTACTGAAAAATTGATTCATTTTCACGTAGTAGTCAAAATAATGTTTTACCACAACGAACAGATAAGGTGAGTTCGTTACTATAAAGCCTCGCTTTTGCATCCATTGAAGATTTCTGAAATATATAAACTTTCATTTCAGATGTATAATTCTAATAAATAGAACTAGATTCTCATGCATATGTAAAAATCTGCACCGTGCGGTAAACCTGAGATTAGAGATTAGGGGTCAAATAAGGTTTGTTTTACTACCTTCATTTGTTTTTCGCAATACGAATTCATTTCACACCTTGTCTAGAAAAAGAATTCGAATTTTAAGGGTACGTAAACGAGGAACTTTTTTGAATATTTTATGGATTGAATAAATGCGGATTTGGCCTTTTTTGATTATATGTTTAGGCTTTGCCTCTATTTACTCGCTTAATATGAAATCCAAATACCAGAAGTATAACTTTCTGAAAATAAATTTTTTTCTCTAATCGTTTCGCAGCAGATTGATTTATTACGTACGAATCATTCGTTCTTGAATCATAAGCAATTTTCCACAAATACATTATCAGCTTTTGTATACAATAAAATTTAAATATGGTCTGCTGAATTGAATATTAGTTCGCTAGTAAATTTTAATGAATTCCGGATTTTATTTCAACAGTCAGCCACGAAACGTACTGGCATATGCTGCGCGAATTGCAAGACTACGTCAACGACGCTATGGCGACGAAATCATATCGGCGAACCGGTGTGCAATGCGTGTGGTCTTTACTACAAGTTGCACAGCGTATGTTTGTTTATTTTTTAGCTAACTTTTTACATTTTTTCCTAAACAAGCAGATTGCTTTACTTTTATTCACAAAGTTGAAGTGAGAAAATAATTTAATTCCTAGTTTTTTATTCAATAAGATTCCGTCCATAGATGCACAAGGTCAGGGTCGGCAGGGAGGGGGCAAAATCCCAGAAATCCATTGCCGGACAGTATCTGTCTGGCTGACCCTTCAGCGGGGCTAATACCTCATCCTCCTTCTATGTGCATGTATGATTCTGTCCCATAAATACGTATTGACGGGTTTGTAAATTTTTATGATTCAAGAGCTTCAGGAGCTAGAGTCCGAGCTGATCGTACTGTAGAATTAGAAACCTTACTTCTTTCAAGTCCTTATCAAACCTTACACTGAATAATAGAAAACCAAATATTTGAGAAACCTTTCTGTGATATTAATACCCAGAACTACACGTAGGCGCGAAAGGGGGTTTGGGGGTATACATTCCCAGAAATCCATATACCCCCAAGAAACCAAAATACCCTCAGAAAGCAATATACCCCAGAATTCAATTTAATTTTTTTGGTGTTTTTAACGATGCCATTATTTTTAAGACCATTCTTTGATCTTTGAAAAATCTTGCACACCCCCCCTAGAATTTTGGTGCTGCCCACCTATGCCCAGAACGCTGCACTATTTTTGATTCTCCATATCGCAAGTACTTATTTCCAGCTATGACATGTCAACATTTTTTATTCAATTATCCATTTCCACTTGACCAGATTCCTGCCATGAATGAACGATTTTTCTGATTTTCAAACTCGTATGCGACTTTTGACGAATCTATATTATATATGCATTGCTCCTCTCTATCACGCCAGGCATCTACAGTACGAACCGTCACTAACAGTCGTTAATTAACTAAGTATCCGACAATTGAACACTTATTTTTAATCTATTTGTATAATATGAATAAGCCGTTTCGGCCCGGCAGACTTGATCGGGGTTGCTTGTGATATTAAAACGTCAATTTTGACACATGAAAAGTTAGAAGAGGATGGTCCACAGAATAATGGCTTTCCGCACTGCAAAATCCAGTTCAACATTTTTTATCAATCTAATCTATATCGGAAAACCAGTAAAATCTGCGTACATCGGCCAATTTGGCACAGTCAGCTGTCTTATTGTAGTTATTAATATATTAGTCGTTATTCATTGTAGGAATTTAGCACATTTGATTATAAAATAAGATATCCGTAATTAAATGAATCATCTTGACTTATCGCTTGAACACTTTAATAACACAAAAAGTGACTCGATGTATCGTTCTCGGAGATGACATGTCACACAAAATACATAATAATATCATTAATAATTAAGTTCCTGACTTGTGGAAAACTTGCATTGATATAAGCGTTTATGTACTTTTCGCTATTCTGAGAGAAGTGCTTGATTGTCATATCGCACGACCGTGTAGGAGTATTTATTTTAACTAGTTTGAACCGTTGAGGTTCTATTAACAAAAGTTTTTATTACTGCGGAGAAGAAGGCAGAACCTTTTAAAATTTTAACTTCCACCGCCTTTTTCCTCAATCTATCGCGTTAAAGTCTACATGAGTGAGTACACATTCTGAGGCGAAAACCTTAGGTCGGTTGACTTATCACGTTTATTAACAGTGCATGCAGATCTATAATGGGTTTAAAAAGCTTAGATCGTTGTCGAAATTCTCCGAAATTGTGGGATTTTATCCGAAAGTAGTATTTATCGTACCTATGTGTTATATGTGCCATGCTACAATAGGGATAACGAAGCATACACATTCGTGGTAAAATTTCTGAAAAGATCCCAAAATCAGTTCGATATTCTTTCTCCGTCTGAACTATAGAAAATTTTACTATGCGTATTTTCAAGCATAGGTTCGTTCCGATGCATTTCCTACAAGCGACAGTATTCGCACATGTGCTTCCGCGTTCGGTGAAACGTCCATTAAGCCATCGTGTAATACATTATTATAAAACAGAACGATTAATAACTTTTTTTAGACAACCAAACCAAAACCAAACAAACAAAATCGACTCATATTTCTCACGCGTGTCAATTCGTGTTTTGTCGGCGTAACGTTTATCCAATACTTAAAAACAGTGATAGACGACAGAATAAGGTTAACTATGTAATAATAGTCTGTAATCGTTCCTCGGGGAGAACGACTCGAAAACGAGGCCCGAACCGTTTTTGGGACATAAAAACAAACGCAGGGGATTACGGTAGCTCATCAATCCGCCCGTCCACCGCCGTGCTCCAGGTAATGTCCAATCGAGATAACGGTCAATAGATCATTAATTAATTGACTGGCGACCAAATGGACCCGATCGGAATTTCGTACGCCATGTATTGACGGTAGAAAACACGATCTTTACGGGTTCACACACCTTATGCTCAATGGTGATGCGATGATTGAGGTGCAGAAATGGTGAAAAAATAATCGCCGCGCACTTAGGTCAACAAAATGAGTCGAAAAAGTTACTTTTCGCGAAACCGCAAAAACGTGGAGTGCGGTCTAATGCAGCGTTTTTCTTGATAAATGTTACTAAATGCGAGTTGACACGCTCAAGGTTAACGCCGTCGTATTATTTTTAAACCGTTTAGTGTACATGTTTTGCTCTATTATTCGCGCAAATTAACCAACAAGGCCTATAATTCGCATTTTTTTATCCGCCATGTTCAAAAAAAGAAAGTGAAAAACAGTTTACTGTGAATTCTAGGGACGACGGTGTTAATTGTGCAAAACAAATCGAATTTCATCGATTTATCACCCAACATACGCGGATATCACACTCGTGATATTTTTCAGTATTTATTAAATTAAAACGATATCTTGTACGCTGTGAAAGCAGCGGATTCAGACTGAGCTCAGGTGTTGATCAATAGCGAATCTGGGATTTTTGTAAAGATGCGATGCTCCAACTTTTTAAAAAAAAACAGTCGAAACTATATTTTTTTAAATTCGCCTTTCAAGTGCGAAAAGTGTTTTTTCGTCGTTTTAAGTTTTGCACTTTTACCTAAAATCCATTTAAGTGCTCCGTTTTTGTTAATATTTCAAATTTTCGACAATTTTGTATTAAAAATTATCAAACTGCTTTGACTATAACAAATACTCGTCACGGAGCGCCGGAAAATTTGGGGAGGCGGGGGAGGACAATAAAGGTTTTGGTAATATTCAAGGCGTCAAAATTTTCAAAATTTACAATTAAAAGTGGCAAAAAATTATGTTTAAATAGCTGTTTATACTCCAGAAATCGATTAGGAAGTTGGAAAAATGTTTCATGTCAAAAAAACCTATTCTTGGCACAAAAATATGACTTTTTGATGCCAATAAAATGGTGCAATTAATAGGTATATTCCGGCGCGAAGCGCCGAAAAAGTTGAGAAATTATGACCAACAATAACCATAAATATTACAAATATCATATCCATTTTCTTACCTCTCTAACTATTTCAGGCTAATGAAGGCCCTTAAATCCGAGTTGACGATGTTTATTTTTAATTTTTTTATTTATAAGACGACTTTTAGAAAAGTCGTTTGCGCGTAAATTAGCACTGCGCTCAATGGATGAGTTTAAAAATATCCTTTTTTGGCGTTGTGAAAGCGAAATAAATCAGTAAGCTGTTTGTTAAGCAAATTTTTACAATGATGTCATGAACGAGTTTTCAAAATTCAAAAACACATTATTCAGTTATTATTTTTCGTGTTAATTGACGCAAATTTATATTTGAAATCACGAGATATTCCCCGTCAAACGCACATAAGGCTAGTCGTATATAATATTAAATATGACTCCTGTTTTGATTTATTCGATTCCTTCAAAAATACTAAGCTACACGATAAATAGAGGAAAACGGGTAAAACTTTTTAATAAGCGGTGGCATCTGACGGCCATCATTTACAGTCATTTAGTATGAAAAAAGTCCAAGTCGAATGGGGACTATGTCTCTGTTAGATAAAAACTATTCGCCGATCATTTTTGACCAATAAATATATTAGCCTGCTGTTCAACGCAATAAGTTTTTCTTAAATCGAAAAGAACGTCGTAAATTTTAAGGAAATAATTGGGATAAATATATTCGCCGCCAGCAGCTGTAAACGATTAATTTTCCACGAAAGCAAGGACTGGTGAAGGCCGATCTGTTAAACACTTTTCCGAAAATCAACAGGTGCAAGCATTTATCGGTACGACTTTGAAATAATTGCTAAAAAATACAAAATGGACAGGTTAGCCTTGTTGCCATCGGATGAATTCTGTGGAGAACCTAAAAATTAATTAATTGTATCCATTGCTTAAGACGATTCAAAAAATTTGAAAAATGACTTCGTATGCAAAAATAACAAAAACAATTGCTGTGTTTTCTTTCTAATACATCACATTATATACTCGAATGTTGCATCTTAATTACGAGGATTGCTAACAACTTGTGAGCACTTGTTGCTAATAATCATTGAGCTAATGCTAATCCATGCATTTATCTCGTCAGACTCATTAGTCATTTACTTTTTTCCGACAGCTATTTTTTTAAAGAAAAATACCTAAAATATTTTTCTGTTGCCTGAATCTACATGTATCACCGTGTATGAGTGTATCATCAAACACGCTTATATAACACTGGCAGTAAAGCTAAAACTTACACGCATCTTCGGATAAGAGTTTAAAAACATATTAGCAGGTGTAACGTGCAATACGCTCACATTTTCGCATTTATAAAATACAAAAATACGAACGTTTTGGATCGCGAAACATATTGGTTCCTACTCGCATTTCATCTGAAAGTAGGTACCTACTTAACTTATTTGCACACGTACCACACCAATCCGCACGGTGTCATTATGACTGACTTCACCGCAAAATATTGATGTCGAAGTACAACGTTTTTCATCGATACATCTGAGTGGTAAATAAGTCTGGCTAGTGTAAAACCGGCAAAAATCCCAAAGAAACATGCCAAAAATTCAATTCTGGGGGTCTATCGATTTTAGGGAAACTCTGGATTTAAGGAGCCTAAACCACTAAACCCTCACGTCCATGTGTGGTTTCATTGCAGTCTTATCGGTGCACAGCACGAGAGTTTCAGGGATCAGCTTCGTCTTGGGGAGCAGCTAAGAAACGTGAGCTAAGCTTTTTAGGTTTATAGGGCTAAAGGATGGTCAAGGAACAAGTCACTATTATGAAGTGTTCTCTACCTATAACTTAAGCGTTTTTTCCATAATTTTCTGATTTTCTTTTAAAATTAAGGTTCCTATCCTATCTTTCAATCTTTCAATCTTTCAATAAAGAGTTTATTTCAGATCCATCGGCCACTCAGCATGAAAAAAGACGGAATTCAGACGCGCAATCGAAAGTTGTCCGGCAAAACGAAGAAAAAATGTCGTTCGTCGGCCGCCGAATTCGTCCTTTCGTGCTCAGCTTCGACGTCGAATCACAATAACAACAATTTTGGTCTCCTATCCGATGTAAAACCGTCGACCGGATGTTTCAACACGTTCAACAGCGCGTTTCTCCACCACCAGCAGCCCCCGGGCATTGTGCCGGGAGCGGGGTACCCAGTAGAAGCGAAGCCCTATTTGACGCTGACCTCTGCGGGTTACGCGCCTGGCTCCGGCTACGCTGGCGCCTCTGTGTATTCGGCGGATCCGGGTCGTCAGGGCGTCAAGGCTTATTTGCCCTTCGGGGTGGCCAACGGATCTAATCACTATCATCACGGACACGGTACGAGCGGGTTATCGTCCGATTTGGCCAACCATTTCGGTCCTATGTTGGTGCACTAGCGTAATGTACCTACGTACCCTTCATAAACGACGGCTTCGACAGATATCCTAAACTTTTCGATCGTTTGCGTACTTTATTCACAAAAAATCAACATTGTAAGTCGACGACGTAAGGCGTTAAATAACAGTAGAATTTTCTTTTTTTGTTACAAAGGTTTATTAAAATAGGAGAAGTTTCAAAGAATGGCAAAAATTATTCAGTTTTTAGCTACGACCTGATCGGCAACCAAGAAGTAGCTGGTTCAACTGAATCTTAGAAAAAACGAACTGACTGGCATGCGATCACGATTTTCTCTGATTGATGAAGACCAAGTAAAATAATTCGATTTCATCCGATAAGTTTTCCTTTCAACTAACGGACAATCATTTATTACTGCTATTATTTACTCACACACACACACACACACGTTTGCGCATTGAACACTTGACTTGATCTTTTGGGGGTTTTGGGAAGGTTTTCATCCCCCAGAAAAGTTTTGAGCCTCAGAACTTTTTTCAATCCTCTCAGAATTCACGATTTTCTGAAAAATTCCAAAAACGTTCGCAGAAAAGGTGTTGCTTTAAGCGTTTTCAGCTATCTATTTGTTCAAAAGTGCCAAATTCCGGCGCTTCGCGCTCTATACTCATTTTGACTATATTTTCTTCAACTTATTCGAATTTTTGGATTTTTCGAAATTTGTATGTTTTCATGCTCTAGAACGATAGAGCATTATCAGAAACGCCTAAAAACGATGTTTTTGACGCGTATCCGCTATGTTTGGGCCAAAAAGGTACTTTTAGATTTGAGCCCCCCTAGAATTCCCATGCTGTACATGTCGGCTTAACTGCATATATTTGTGACTATGAATTGTAATTATAATGTGAAAAAGTGAAAAATCATTCTTCGCTTCTAGCGGAGTCCGTTAGCAGCACTATAATTGGCATCACGTTTCCTAACTAATTGACAAGCAGATTTAGTCCTTTTGACATCAACTTTTTTATGGTTTGAATTTGAAGGTGACTAATCTAAAAAGTAGTTTAAACTGCAATACAACATTTGTCAAAGAAAACAACGGAAAGTGACGCTCTTTCAAAATATCAACAGAAAAAAAGTCGAATCCAGAAAACCTTCTTCGCTAAAAAATACATACTAAAGCCCGAAACATACTTCACGCGGCGCGGCGAACGGCGCGAATTCGCCGCAGCGGTCGCCGCGCCGAATTCGCGCTGACCCATCATACTTCCTGGCGCCGCGCGAAGTTTGCCGCGCCGCATTTCAAGGCAAACTTCAAGCGGCCGCCGCACCACAACCAAATTCGCTAAAGTCCAATTTTTTTGCCGCTTTTCATGGCATACTTCACAACGCGGCGAGAAGCAAATAATGTCCATTTTTAGCATTTTTTCAAATTTTTTCGCCGCGCTGCAGAAGTCCAAACGTTTGGACTTTCCTCGCGAATGCTAATGAGGTGCGCCGATCATTGCGGCAATTCGCGCGGAGTATGCCAACATCGAGCGAAGCGGCGAAGGGTCACCCAGTTGGCGCCATTTTTTTCTTGCCGCGCTGCGACCGCGCCGCGTGAAGTATGCCCAGGTGGCGCGAAGCGGCAGACGAATTTCGCCACGCCAGTTTCGCGCCATGACGTCACATTTTTGGGTATACTGTGGCCGCAAACCCCCTTTGCGGCGCGAATCGCGTGAAGTATGTTTCGGGCTTAAGTTAATATTAAAGACCGATGACGCGAGGGATAATCCACAGCATGGCCGATCTTGTGGGTCAGCTGAATAGGTAAAGGGTCAAAAATTGAGCGTTTTGAACCAAAATGACCTCGGAAACTGATATTAATGCTGATTAGCGTTATTACGTCATTGCTGAATTTCCAGCAATTTCGAAGAAAATTTTCAATTCTCATCCATTTTTGGACTTCATTCTGGGGTCTGGCTGGACCCCTAATTTCCCAAATGCATGTATGGTACTAATCAGTTTCCGAAGTTTCTTCTGTCTTTTCTGGGATGTTTAGTTATCCAAGGGCATTAGAGAAAAAAACTTGACGAAACTGTAGGTCTTATCCTCAAAATCCACCCCATTCTTATATAATGGATGCCGCATAAAATCTATTTAAAATTCAAAGGAGTCCGTACTCACCACATCTCAATTCAGATTGCGTCCGATCCATTTATTTTAAGTACAAATTCTTACGCGATCATCAGAATGAAACGATGAAACCATATATTATCGTCCATCAAAATATGCCAACGTAATCGTGCAAATATGTACATAACCAGCTTATATGTAAGTATCGCTTTAGTGTTTTTCCGAGTCATTGTTCGATTATTTTTTTAAATGTGCATAATTCGTCATTTAATGTTTAACGTGTAGGTACCTAAACTTTGTTTTTTCGACATCACGCGAATTCGCCAACATTACACTCATTGTACATGAAGTCTCCGTGAACGTGGTGCCATATGTGTACAGCTATATTAACTTAATTTTTTTACCTATATTTGCCATTTTTAGCTAGTATTTATTACATTAATAGAGTCGAGGTGAAGCTTCGTTAATTTTTGTAAAAAATTATTCGTATTCGGTGATTTAATTCAAAATAAAATAATATTATTTTGAGATATAATTGCATTGTTCTGTCCAGTGACTTAATATGTAGGTGCAAAAAACGAAGTGTGCAAAAGAAATGAAATTTTAAAAAGGATAAAAATAAGTATATAAATTTCAAAAACCGTTTGGAATAGTCATTAATTAGCTTGCGACTTAAATCTTAGATTATCCTGTCTGAGAAAATAGCATATGGGAAAGGATATCTTTCAGATAATAACAAAATAAAGAAATAGTCACGTGCACACGTGGGCGCGGGGAAGGGTTTCGGGGGTATGCAACCCCAGAAGGCCGAATAACCCGACCCCAAGAAACCAAAATACCCTCCCCAGAATTCAATTTTTGAAATTTATTTTGTTTTTTTCACAATTTTTTGATGCCAATGGATAGTGCTCGATGAGAAACGTTAAAAAATGATATTATTTCGCCAAATCACCATTTTTAAGACCATTTTTTGACTTTTGAAAAATCATGCACCACCCTCCTCCCCAGATTTTGGGTGCTGCCCACTTATGGTCACGTGCCGCTGAAAACTTACTAGTGCAATGGAAAGCCAGTAAATAGCGGCATTTTTATGTCAAAATAGCTTCTACTGAAGAAAAAATTGAGTTGTAGAGGTCCTAATATTGCAACGCGTATATGTTTCTCGTGGTTGGTTAGCATATACTATACACTTTGATTTGGAGCTTCTACTGGTGTAGCAACCTACAATGTAACTTTTATAAGCCTAGCTTACGAACATTGGATTTTGTTCGTAAGGCATGGTTCATGCACTTGATAATTATGATAAATTTTCATCAAACAGCGAGATATGCAAAAAAATTTAAAGTATAAAAAACACTGTGTGTTAGGTTTAGACTCCTGAAGTAGAAAAGGAAGAATTTCACTGGAGAAAAAAATAGGGTCGAAAATTCACAAAAATGACCTACTTACAAGTGTTTGAAATCGACTAGAATTTGTCACTGCAGTTCGTAAGCTAGGTATCTTACCATATAAAATGCTTACCGCCATTCTATTCAAAAAGCTTTCTACTGATCCTCCAGACTGACCTGACCACACATTAGCGTGGGAGTTTAGAACCCGAGAGTTCGGCAGACCCCCATAATTTTGCCAGCTTTACAACATTCAGACCTCTTAGAATTCGACTTTCGGCCACATATGACTGACCCCCCTTAGGACCGCCATGCTGTGCAGCAGGTACGCTCGTGACTTTTTTCCGCGCAGGACCCATCTTCAATTTTTTAAATGCTTTTACTTTTCCAGAGCGCACATCGCACATATAACGAGTGGCATGAATCTCAGTATTCTTGATTGAATGAACTAAGGGGAGGAAGAGCAGGCACGTAGCTGGCCGTCCTATTTTGGGGGGCAACACTAATTTTTAGGTGGGACTAAGCCAAAAATAGCACAAAATAACGTTTAAAAAGTCATATTTTTCCGATTTTGCTCAATTTGTGGGGGATCCGAACCCCTCCCATTCCTCCAAGAGATATACGTGCCTGAGGAGGAGTCGCTGAGAATCTGCGTTGTAGACTGATTCAGAAAATTCAGTATGCTACACGACTGCTAAATCATTCCCGTAAAATTGGTGTATAAAATTAGTTTGAAAACCGATTTTGTTCAGGGCCGCTAAAGCCCCACGATTGTGCTCAGGGTAGCTGTACGCCCAGGGTGGCCATACATATACGCTTTATGAGTGAGGGCGGGAATTTTCCGGTGTGGTCGCCCATCCAGGATGGCCGCTCGCAGTAAAATATGCTTAATTATACTGCACAGAGTGGCCACCGTCTAAGCTACATTTAATTTCTATTATAAATTTTACATAATATTGTGACAATATTTACTTTAATGTAGGTACTTTGCAGAGCAAAGGCGTGAAAACTATCAATTATTACTTGATTATTTAGCACACAGGGTGCAATGGAACGATAATCATAATATGAGGGAAAATAAAAAGTTTATACATACCGTGCCAGAGCAGTTTTGTAGCTACACTCTCAACTTAACTAAATGACGAAGTAAATATTTTTTTAGGTAAGCCAGAATATGCAGTAGCATAATTATTCGTACATTAAGCCCGTTTCTTTAATGCTACTCACTAAAACAAATAGATGGACCACCCTTAAGTTATCTTTTACGAAAGCGATTATCCTACAGTCGGAGAATAAGGATGGTCGGAGAATCGAAACGGTCGAAGAAACGGGATTTTCGCCGATCCAAAAATCACCTGTTTTCTTGGAAGGAGAATCGGGACAGTCGGTGAATTGGAACGGTCGGAAAAACGTGATAGAGCGAAAGATCATCTAGCCAACTGGGAGGGGGACAATCTGGACGAACGTCCAGGCTTCACGGGCGGCCATATGGGACGAACAGCCATCCTGGAAAAATGTAATGAAGAGGAAGACGGCCACCCTAGACGGACGGCCAGGCTGAACGGGCGGACTCATAGGAAGTCGATTTGGACAGTACCAAAGCTCTGTAGCGCTAGCGGCCGTTTTGACGAAAGAGATGGTCTCAGGTTCGAGTGGTCAAAATCAGAAAGCATATATTTTATTGGAACAGCGTGAGGAATATTAATTACATTGTGCAAAGTTTCTTATAAATAATACAAGAGGCGATGTACGGAATGAATTTACCTAAAATTGCAATTCAGACGCGAAACAATCAATTTGAGCGAACAAATAAAAACTTCAAATCAGTTAATCATCATCGATAAACGGCCAATTATCGGCACCCGTAGGCATTATTGGTATGGTATATTGGGAAACAGCTGAAATATTAAAATTACTAGCAAAGAAAAATGCTTCGATAGAAGAAAAGGACAAATATACTTGGAATAGCATATAAATAATCTACTATATATTTTTGAAAGTTTGTTTGTTTGTATGTATGTTTGTGCCGGGTTGGCTCCGGCCCAATGAAATTTGGTGGGCTGATATTTTGGGCCGAGGTCGGTCCAATGGGGGAAGGAGCCGTAGCGATCTTGAAATTTCGACAAACGCACCCATTGGCCCTGGGCAGGGAGGAGCAGGGTTTGGCCCCTGTGCTATAAGCCTCCACGATTTCGGGAGATGGCCGATTTTTTGCTATTTTTTTCAAAAATTAGTTTATACTGTTTGTATAGGGATACCCCGGCCAAGAGGAGCATGCCTGGCGACACTATGTACATTGTTATGTGTTATAGCATTGGTCGGCACTGTGAAACATCAAAATACGGGTTTAACCAAATGATGCTAACATAGGCAATTTTATAAGATAGGCATGGTATGAGATACTATGTGCAACAAGATAAGCAATGCTATAAGATAGGACGTGATATAAGATACTCTGTGCTACAGGATAGGCAATACTATAAGATAGGACGTGATATAAGACACCCCGTGCTACAAGATAGGCAATGCTATAAGATAGAACGTTACAAAAGATACCCCGTGCTACAAGATAGGCAATGCTATAAGATAGGAAGTGATATAAGATACCCCGAGCTGCAAGATAGGCAATGTTATAAGATAGTATGGGATAGTATGTGATAATGTAAAAATGCAAATGATCAAGAATCAATTGCGTGACATTGCTCTTAGCTCATACTTTAATTATGATAAGAAGCATTGTGATAATCTATCAAAGCGTGACTATGAAATCCTCAGTAATCTGTCAAAAGACAAGAATATCATTGTCCTAAAGGCAGATAAGGGTAACCAAGTTGTAATTTTGAACAAAGATGACTACATCAGGAAGTTGAATGATGTCTTGAATGATATCTCAAAGTTCAAAGTCATTAACTGTAATCCTTGTCAGTTTATACGCTCAGTTCAAAAACGCATATCAGCCCGTATACTGAAGGTTCATAAGCAAAATGGACTATCTGCTGATGTGTATAAAAGTATAAATCCTGTAGGATGCAGTTATGGCAGACTATATGGCTTACCTAAGACCCATAAGAGAGATGTACCTCTAAGACCGATCTTGTCAGCCATCAACACTCCAACTTATAAGTTGGCTAAGTATTTTGTGCCGATCCTGCAAGACATAAGTACAAATGAATACACTTTATGTGACACTGGTAGTTTCCTGACAAGACTTAAGGCTTTTACATTCAAAAGCCATCATTTTATGGCTAGTCTTGATGTTCAAAGCTTGTTCACTAATATTCCACTCAATGAGACTATTGATATATGTATTAGGAAACTATTTGATGATCAAAATGTCATGTTAGTAAGTAACATGAATTGTCATCAATTCAAACTGCTTCTAGAACTTGCAATTAAAGAGTGTTACTTTACGTGTAATGGTAAAATCTATCAACAAATAGATGGTGTTGCTATGGGTAATCCGCTTGGCCCAGTTCTTGCCAACATTTTCTTGAGCTATCATGAAACAATGTGGCTCAGAGACTGCAATATAAAGATCAGACCCAAGTTTTATGTACGTCATGTTGATGACACATTTGTAGCGTTTTCTGACAGAAATCAGCCTACTAAGTTCTGTGATTACATGAATCAGCAACATCCTAATATGAAGTTCACATTTGAAACTGAATGTGACAAGAAATTAAATTTCCTTGATGTTCTTGTTGAAAGGAAGTCCGATGATATTGTGACATTATCATATCAGAAACCTACATTTTCTGGCCTTTATGCCAAATTGTCTAGCTTCATTCCTTTTGCCTATAAAGTTGGTTTAATAAGGACACTTGTGAGTCGCATTTACATGATTTGTAACTCATATCAGACTTTTGTCTCTGATATTGACAAGCTGAAGCAGACTCTACTGCAAAATGAGTATCCCCTTGGCTTGATTGATAAGGTCATATCAGACTTTATGACAAAGGTGTATAATAAGAGTGATGAAATAAAAGTCGGTTGTGATAAATTATGCTATTCTCTTGTTTTGCCTTACACTGGTGTGCATGGCTACAATGTACGCAGCAGAATTCTAAAGCTTATATCTGCATTTTACCCTCAGATTAGAGTAAGGTTTGTTTACAAACCTGTCATGTGTATAAGCCGGTTTTTCAAGAACAAGGATGCTGTACCTGCTAAGCTACTCTCAAATTTAGTATATAAGTATACGTGTTCTAGCTGTATGGCTAGTTACATTGGCGAAACTCGCCGACATTTTGGGAGTAGAATTGCAGAGCATACTGGCATCTCATTTGCTACAGGAAAGCCAATTCAGGGTGATAGCTTATCTGCTATTCACAAACATGTCTCAAATAGCAATCATTCAATTACATCAGATTGCTTCAAGGTTATTAGTCGAGCATCCAACTCTTTTGATCTTTTAATCAAGGAGTCGTTATACATAGCACGTGATCGTCCTATTCTCAACAATAATGTTTCATCATATCCTCTAAATTTGTTTTAATTTACTGAAATCCCACCTTTTTCATTTTCTTCTAGTTTAAAATCTTTTATAATACTCTTCATAATTTAATGGAATGTTTAAACTTTAAGTTTTTTTTTCTCTTGGTTTACAACTCTCGCTTAACAAGCTCATTTTTCAAAAGTATGGGATATAAGATACCCTGTGCTACGAGATAGGCAATGCTATAAGATAGGTTTGGTATAGATACCCTGTCTGTGCCATAACATGCAGTGATATAAGATAGGAGATACCATCAGCTATAACATATCACGTGATATATGACACCCTTTGCTACAACAAACAAAAAATTTTTAAAACATCAAAAATATGGTTTGACCGAAAAAATTTTTCAAAACATCCTAAAACATCAAAAATATGGTTTGACGAAAAAATTTTCCAAAACATCCTAAAACATCAAAAATATGGTTTGACGAAAAAAATTTTCCAAAACATCCCAAAACATCCCAAAACATTAACAATATGGGTTTTATTAAAAAAATTTCCAGAACACCCCAGAACATTAAAAATATGATTATGGCTAAACAATTTTCAAAACCATTCTGTAACGTCAAAAATATGGATTTGATCAAAAAAATGGTTGACAAAAGACATTTTAAAAAAATCCAAAAAATAAAATATGGTTTGTACCAACAATTTTTTTTAGAAATATCCCAAAAACATCAAAAGTCTTGAAAAATAAAAAATACAAGAGACATATTAATTCCATATAGCTATCAGGCCTAAGTTCAGCCCGGGCAACGCCGGGCAGCTCAACTAGTTATATATAAGGAGGTGACTAGGAAAAAGTCACTTATGCGCGCAAAAAATCATAAGAATCTGCTAAATACACAGGTCAACAAATTTGAACTTTTTATTTGCTTCAAAAATGAAACTAACTCATTCTACATCAGATTTTTACGCTAATTCCAAATCTAGCCTTAGAATTTCTGTAGCATGTCGAGTTTTTGAGATATTTGCATATTAAAATTTATGCAAATTATGATTTTTTTGTGTGTGTAAATATCAAACTGGGAAAAGCAATGTGATCGCAGTAAGACAAAATCCTAAAATATTATTCTTACACGATTCCCTCTTAAATTTAAAACTGTTCCCGTAGCTTATTTTACTCACTTTTGTAAAATAAAATACATAATTTGCATATTTCACACAGTATAAAGTATGAATTCTTGTCTGTGTAGTATGTCTGCCTCTAAATAATTTTAAACACTTTCTTGATTTATTTTATTGTGCTGATTTCATAATCTGTTTTTTCTTTTGTGTTAGTTCATTTACTCCTTACAAAAAATTGTATTGGCGAAGCATTTTTATGATAGGAATTTATTGACGAAATTTAGAAATTCTAAAGTAAAATTTTTAACGCAAATCGAACAATATAAAAACTTTTAGAACTGGACAGTTGACTCCCAACTCTATCGAACAATTAGAATATAGTAATTTGTCGATACTAAAAGATACGAGCAATGATTATGATTTTTCATTTACATTGGAAACCTGTTTCAAAAGTTCTAATTGTTTGAAACTTCTCGAACCACATATAGTGTTTTGCAATATATTTTAAACAGAATTTTTGAAAAAAACTAGATTAGCTGATGTAAAACCGTAAGCATATTTGTAATCAGCATAAAAAACTGTTTTAAATGATATTTAATATCTTCTAGATGTAGGACTATTATGCCAAATATATGCTTCAAACTTTACACTACAATAAAGATGCAAATTAGTCGTAATATTTTACAATTGAGAATAAAGTAAGCAAGACCATTGACATTTGAATTACTTGTAAGTCTGCATAAAAGCAATTTTAGAGTTTAAACTTCAAAAAAAATTGTTGTGGCTCCTAGATTTCCATAATTATTATCAATGAAAGCCCTGATTTGCATAAATTCAACATGCAAATATCCTAAAGAGTTGACGTACTGAAGAAATTCTAAGCTCAGATTCGGAATCAGCGCAAAAATCTGATTAAGAACCAATTAATTTTGTTTCTGAAGCAAAATTGTTGTTGACTAGTGATATCAGACTTTCTTTAAGCAACACAAAAATTGAAGTATATTCTGTGGCCTACAGAAGGTAGTTGTTGCTTCAGTTTGAGAAATAAATATCGCAACAGTTTATTCTTTAGAAGAAGTGGTCAATCTTAATTAAAGAAAACGACAAATTATTTTGTTTACTATCCTTAACTGATGTCCGAACGACCGCTGTTGCATTGGTATAGAAGTGACATGGCACTAAAAGCTTGTTCTTCCTACAACCTCCTGCATCTGAGGTTAATATAAGGTGAAAAGTTGATACAAGTAGGGGTGTAAAGAAAACTACACTCAAATTCTTAATCCAAAGTAAGGAGAAATTCTTGTTTTGGAGAGTGTTTTAAAAGCTAAACTTTCGGCAATGCTCTGCTGTTAAAGTTAATTTTCAGTGTAAACTTTACACAACTACTGAGCGTTAAGAATGTGTAGAACCTGATTCATAATCTTGATGTTCCGAATAATATTTTACAAAAAAATTGACGCTCTTCAACACTCTGGGAGCAAAATAAACATTCAGTGTAAACTTCTTTACACTTGTATTGAGTGCAAACGAATTCGTCCAGTAGAATGTGTGACCCTTAAGCATAGAGCATTCTTAAAGTTGAGATCATGTCCCTACTCATAACGGAAGAAGTTCATGGACAAAACCGACGCACAATCGTCTTTTTCACCCCAAACTTAAGATTTTACATCTACTGCGATGTGTAAACCTTAAGACCTTCTTTGGTTTTTATATTAGTCTGGACATATCAATTCATAAGCGTGGAACTTATCAGACAGAATACTTGCAAAAACTTTTTTTTCACCAGAGCTGGTACTTTACACCTCCAGAAATAACTCAGCATTGAGTGTAGAGAATGTCGACCAAGTGTGGCTTGTAATCGCCGACACGTACTTTATTTTTAAAATATTCCGTGCGACCCGATTCATAACCGGAGAAGTTGGTTGACAAAAAAATCGGCAAATAGCGTGTTCTTTTAAACCAGGGTTTAAACTTTACACCTTCAGACCTAACTGTGTATTCAATTTAAAGAAACGCGTCCAAGTGCCTTGTGTAACCCTTAACACGTACCTCATTTTTAGAATACTTTGATTGTCCTGATTTAAAACCGGTGAAGTTGGCAACGCAAAGAAGGTAAAAAGATGTTTTTTCGTCCACCGGCAGAGTGTGAACTTTAAATCGCTAGAAATAACTCTGTATTGACTTTATACGGTGGTAGTCAAGTTCAACATGTAGTCCTTTGAACGTAGTACTTTTCTATCAGAAAGTTTTTTACGCGACTTATAACTGGAGTTGTTGGGAGACATAAAAAAGTAGGAAACTCAACCAAAATACGTTTTTCGCCTCCAGATTTTCACACTCTACACTCCCCCTCGAGAATTAATGCGAAATATAAAAAACAAAAAATTTACCATCTGGAAAATTTCATCTCCTACAATTCTGTACTATTAAATTGTATCAGGCATTTATGTTGAGTTGTGTACAAGCTCTCTGATAAAACCGTCACAGGGTTTGTATATGTTATAACATTAAGCCAAAACATTACACGCTCATTACAGACTCGGTATTGATTGTAAACAAAAATAAAAAAGAGCGCATAATTTTTCTTATTACGTATCGATTAAAATCGCACCTCCCAAAATTGTCGACATAGTACCATTTCCTTGAATTCCCATTCATTCGAATTCTTCTGAGACAGAAAATCACAACTCTTTGAATGTCACACCTCTTCGAACGTCCCACCTCTCCTAATGTCCCTGTTCTTCGGATAACGACAAAATATAAATAATTGTCTCAAAAAATCCCACCTCATTGCACGTCCCATCTCTTTGACTGTCCCACCTATTCGAATGCCTCATCTCTTCCAATGTCCCACCTATCGAATGTATAAACTACGAACATTGTACTACTTCGACTCGGCATAATAAGAACTCATAAAAAAGGAAATATGTTTTATCAAAATACCATCTGTGCGCTTGACATGCCCATTCTACTGCTTGCCATGAAGCGTTAGGGAATACAATGCGTAAATACCTATGGTTCTAAAAATAAATTTAGTACGTTGCTGGTGTAGTCCCAACCACACATGGGCGTGGGAAGGAAGGGGGTTTGGGGGTATGCACCCCCAGAAGTTGAAATACCCCCCAGAAATCAAAATACCCCCAGAATTCAATTTTTGATTTTTTTCTTTTTTAGCGATTTTTTGATGCCATTGGATAGTGCTCGATGAGAAACGTCGAAAATGGTGTTTTTTCGCCATACAACCACTTTTAAGACCATTTTTGACCTTTGAAAATTTTTTCAACCCTCCCCCAGAATTTTTGATGCTGCCCACCTATTCCCAACACTCAACACTGCCACCGTCCCAACATTGCCATAGCGAGTCCTAACATTGCCAATGCGAGTCCCAACACTGCCATCGTCTTAACACTGCCACCATAAGTCCCAACATTGCCATCTTCCCAACTGCCACCTTGAGCCCGGACATTGCCAGCCGTGGGGGGTTTGAAAAGCCTTGAAATTCAAAATCCCCGGAATCCGGCAGACCTCCCAGAATTGTATTTTTGGCTTTTTCCTCTATGTTTGCACCTTCAGATCCTCTCCCAGAATTTAGCTGCTGCCCATGCATACATGTATACGTACTACATGGAGGTACACAGGGTCGTATTTAGGGGGCCGCCCCCCATTTGGCGGAAAAAAATTTTGAAAGGTAAGATAATGCACGGAAAGATGGAAAACTTGCCTGTGTTTGACGTAAAGTCTTCAAATTTTCGTCGCTTCGCGCCAGATTTGATATATTTTACATAATTTTGGCTCAAGCGCGGACAAAAAAATGACACTTTTTATAGCATTTTAAGTAAGGAGAAAATTGTTCTGAAAAGTTTGAATTTTATGATCTTAATGGATATCCCAACGAATTTTTCAAGATATAGACCAATTCATGCTGAGTCTGCCCCCCTTGACCGGATCCTGGATACGGGCCTGAAGGTACACATATAATTTAAAAGCATTAGGTATCTAATTTTCATAGATAATAATGCTTGGGGTCGTCAGGGAAAGATAAAATCAAGAACTTGTAAGAGGCTAAATCCTACATAACATGTTTTGTATAGTAATTCTACGTTGCATTTCTGATGTATTGTCATGTCGAAGCTATCCAGAAATGCACTATTTTGTATCTAAAGTTCTCTTTAACACCTGACTTCTAACTCCTCAATGGCGATAATACATTCTCGGTAGTAATACCCTAAAGGGCTTAAATTCCCCCACAACAACGTCCATGTGTGAATTACTGGTGTGGCAATGTTGGGACGGTGGCAATTTTGGGACTCACGGTAGCAGTGTTGGGACACGACCGCTGAAAATGATCACCGCCTATGAATAGAAAAATGAAAAACGCAAAATAAAACGTGGATAAAAATATCAAGAGACAAACGAGCAAAATATTTTGCACATTTATTCGTGAAGCTAGTTGTATCCATTCATGGGCAGCACCTAAATTCTGGGGGTCAGGATGGGTCAAATCGCCAAAAATGTTACTAAAAATAGAATTCTGGGGTCCACAGTAATCTGCGGGGGTTTTTTAAACTTCTGGGGGTACAAACCCTCCCCCACGCCTATGTGTGATTGTATCAAAAAATGGCCTATGATTTTGGGGAAGCGATTTTCATGTTAACTACATATTCGTGATAGCTTGAAACTGTGATTGCATTCGAAAAGTTAATATCTTCATAACGTGCTAACATATGTTTGTTACGGCAACCATGTTCTTCAGAAACATAATTAATTTCTCAAAAGAAAATTTACAAAAAAATAAAATAAAGGTCTGCTAATGTCCATGGAAAAGTACATCTGAAAAATGTAAATAATTATCTTATACTGAAAAGACAAAAGAGCGGGACACGCAAAAGAGGTAGCATGAATCGATACGCGATGAATTCAGATTTTCGACGAAGTGGGACATTAGATGAGATAGGACATGCGATGATGGAACATTCGAAGAGGTGGAAATTTCGAAGAGGTGGAACATTCGAACAGGCTGCTCCTCATCTAATCGCTTAAGCAGTGAAAGAGAAGTTGAGTCTCTTATGAGTATCTACGCGAAAGACATAATCCATAGCTCCGATTGCAAGTATAGATGAGCAGCAGTAAAATTGTGGAGGGTCCGATCGAGCGAAATTTCCGAAAATAGCACCAAAAATTTAATTATGTGTTCTATCAATTTTCGGGATGTCAAATTGTGGGAAGGGGGTCCAGCCAGACCCTTTACATTCATGCTTGATTCCAACTCTCACTTTGATTTAGGACTCTAAGCACGAGGGCGTGCTTGTTTTTAGTAATTCTCAGAAACAGCCGAAATTAAGAACATTAGCAAATTAGGATTTGAATTAAAAACTAAAAACGTGATTACAATTCATTATTTTCAGATTTTTAGCGAAACAGTGCATTGTCTGCTCTTAAACGCTAACCTCATGTATAAATGAGAATAGATTAAATAGGCATTATATAGCAGGACAAACGATTTAAAGGACTAATATAAGTTAGATTTTTACAATACCATTCCTGCTGATAAGATCATTGCCAGTCTTCACGGCATGCAATTCGTCTAAACTGGCAGTGCGATCCGACTGGGTTTGCCGGCTAGAGCTACGACGACGACGGCTGCTAAACCAACCGAATATAGTGCCGAAATCGGCTAAAATTCGTCGAAATGCTCCATTGACGAATTGATACTTTCGAAGAGATGATGCGGAAATCACGGGTCTATCACTTAGAGGAACACGCTTCAATGGTATATCGCTATTTTTGAAATCTTCACTTTGGATCATTGTTGAAGAGGACGCGCTGAGTCCAACTCAGTAATTACTATAAAATGAATTCACAGAATCCTGGTAAATTCAGCATGTCGGTTAAAAGTTGTTGTGGATCTTAAAAAACTCAGACGTCAAAATTGCACTGAAAAATCAATAGGTTACTGAAGACATTTTTATATTTTATGTGACTCATATTGCGGATCTGCTCCGAAGAGGTCAAAAACGTATTTTCTTGGTTAATTTATTTTATTGCATGTTACGTAAAATTTGGGGTTCCTAATCATAAACAGGCAGACGCACGCCTCCTGAAAGTAATCATGGAATTGGCTTTTGTATAACTTTTTTGCTGAAAAGAAGATGCAAAATGAATGAAAAAATTGGCTATGAATCGAAGCTTGCTGAAATCATGCATAAAACACACACAATTATTATTAAAATGTGCCTTTATTTTAATATTTTAGACAATTTTGATCTATAAAAGCTAAAAGAGCCTAGTTCTTTTTTTAACGATTCACCATACGATTTAAATTTCGAAAAGTGTATAAGGCGAGGCGACATTATAGAAAAAACCACCAAAAACCGAAATTTATTTGATATACCCTGTAATCCAGACTGAAGGTAAAGTGGCTTTATGTTTTCCTCATATCAAGTTAATTCGTTTTTTGAGGTCATTGAAGCTTTTCGAATCATAAACTTGACAACCGCCGATTTCTAAAGTCTAGCCATCAAATCAAGACAAACTATTTGGTCGGTTTTAAAAATTTTAAGACTAAGTTTTTGCGGTGGGCGCTTTGCAAGGCATAAATAATCAATGCTGTCTAAACAACAGACCGAAGATAGATCATGGCCTCAAACTTAAAAGTTTAGATTCAATTCTGGTTATGCGACCAAAGGAAGCGTCCGATTGTTTATTTCTTTTCCACCTTGAACGGAAATAGGTGCTTCATTTGGTGGCATTTGCGCTACGATACAAAAATATTTAATTCGATTATTAATAAATTAGATTATTAGGTTATTATTAAATAGATTATTGATCTTAGCGTTATTTAGCAAGTGAACAGAGAAGCAGAATAAAAGTAATATAATTCCATCAAAATTTTTTATTGTAATTTAATTAACTATTTCGATGTAGGAATGTCAATGCAAGCTAATTGTAGCTTTCAGTGCGACTAAATGTTAGGGATCGGCTCTGAATATCACATTGGTACACTGCACAGTGTCTGGGTTTAGTTATTTATGAATTCACATTAGTCAAGTTGTACATTGTATATAAACCGTTTCAGAAATTATTACTTTAGTCAAAATCGAAGCTCTTATTCTATTCAAGAATCTTTTGTTTCGAGCAGACGTTAAAATACTATAGATATCAATAAGAAAGAACAAAATTTTGTAATACAGCTGAGAAATTAACAAAAAAGTTACTCAAGATACAGCTTAGAAGAATTCAGAAAAAATGAAAAGAAATTGAAGCTCAATACGGCAAAATGTCATTTTATAAGATTAGGAAATGTAAGCTAAAATTAAAACATTTAATGGGTTGATGATTTTCGTCGTCTTTATTTTTAAGTCTATTCATTCGATGGGTTGACTGTAATGGTTGACTGTAATGAGAAACGTGCATCGTTGAAAACAAAAGGGACAGTAGAACTGACTATAAAAAAATAATAAAACTATAATAAAACTTCAGAAGTTATCCTTAAAAAGAATAAATTTTGAATAATTTTAAACTTATTATAAAAACGGAGTGTCTAAAATCTGCAAACAAAAACTTCACGCATTCCAAAGTCAATTTTTCAAAAAACGCAACTATTCTGCCCATCTCTGCGCACTTTATTTGATTTTTATGAGAAAATTTATAATTTTGTCAATTTTTGTGCGAAATGCTTCAATACGATAGAATTAATTCAAAAATAGATGTGCAGAATTTAATTGATAAATTTTTCGGCGCTCCGTGTCATAATTTGATCTGAAAACTACTATTTTCGTGAATTTCCGACCGCTTTATTTCCATCATATTCTACTCGTAGAATTAAAGAAACTTCTTAAAAAGCAAATTTTGCGCCGTACAGATTCCAAATAGATTAAAAGTCAGGATTTTGCTTTTTTTGCGAAATCCGTGGATCTACCAGTGTAGTCATGATTTTAGTAAGTAAATTTTAGAAAATTCACTAATTAAAAACGGTCGTTTTAAGAAGACTCCATTGACTTCGAAAACTGAATGTGTACAAACGTAGGTAAATCGAGAAAATTTTGTGACATGCGATCATTGTTAACAATACATATACTTATAATACCAAAAAATCCTAAGCAAACATTAAAGTGAAATGAATAGGTCTGCCTAGGAATTAGAAATTAGTCAAGGATAAAAGCTTACATAATAAAAATAGTCAAATAAGCTTATGTAAGCTCAATATAGGATCAAAGTTGCAGCAGTAAGCGTCTTTGGGAAAATAGATGAGTAATTAATAAATTTCTCCTCGAAAGGAAGCCTAGACGCAGTCGTTTCCATCATCAATCATGACATGGGCTCCCGTTATGGAAATATCAAACATGCACATAACATACATATATCACTATTATCTTAAGCTTTCACACATGCATTGCTGTCTTTTTATGGTAAATATCGTAAATGTTAATCAATATTATGTTGGCTTCCATCGTTGCTAGAGAACGCGATTTTTCCCGTGGAGTAATAAATTCTAAAAGATATGAAAATTATGGCCAAGTGCAAGAAGTCGGCATTAAATCTACATACGATGGTTTTAAATAAAAACAGCAAACATAATTACATGTTGGCAGAAATGCCAAATGAAAACGATAATTAAAGAAACGCCAACTATATGAAAATTAATGCACGTCTTGCTCATAAAACTTCTTTAAAAACTTCACTCAACAATTTTACGCCCGAATCAGTTGTCCGCTGGGCCATTTTATTATATCAAGCGTTTAAGTTACCTGTGCACACAATCGTATTACTGATATTTTATCGGTATGCATGCCTGATGATTGAGAAATCAAAATAAGGTTTAAAGGCTGCGCCAAAACCAGATCCGCATTTTACTTATACTCGCTTGTTCAGTTTCATCGTGGATTGCGGAGTTTATTGCATATGTGAATGAGATGACCGATTACTTTTGAACGCATGCACGAAATTACGCGCCAATCAGTAGAAATACGTGTTGATGGTTGCTTAAATGCTCAAATTTGAGGTTTACAAGCGACAATTAAAAAATTCACTACACTAAGGATGCTAAAATATGGTGTCTGATTGAAAAATCTCGCACTGTTGCAAAATTTGTATTGATTTAGGCACGCAGACATAAGAGCGCACGACATTAGAGCGCCGACATTAGAGCGCAATGACATTGGAGCGCGTGACATTAGAGCGCAACGACATTAGAGCGCAGCGAGAGTTCGCGACATTAGAGCGATGGACGAGCATTTCAATCATTTCTTTAAAAGCATAGTAAAGAGCTCATAAATTCGAACATAACACTAGTGTATACTCACATAGATATGACGCACATGTACCAGCGTAAACCGCTTGTGTTTAAGTTGCTAGCTTACATTTTCTGCCTGACAGAAAATCCTGCTCTTGACTATGCCTTTAATTTCTAGTTGGAGTGTAAATTGGTGGAATTATTGGAGGTAGAGTAAAAATGTTGACTTTTTACCTACCTCTGTAAAGCATCAATAGTTTTTGATCTGATGGATTTTGTGCAATGCGGTTTGTTACAACAGAAAGTGAGATGAATGCTCTGCAAAACTGTGTCTGGTGTCATTTTAGGACATTATTTTGTAGCTTTCCATGCATTTTTTATTGGAACTATGCAGATGAACAAGTCGAAACAATGAAACTCTAAAAAAACTTTAGTACGATACGTCGCACCGACGCGTTAAACACTTGGACAAGTCAAAATGCTCCAGTGTTGCTGGAAAATTATAAGTTTCAATTTTTGATTTTGTCTTTTGGCTCATCGTGCATATTTATTGTAAAATTATACAGTGCCATGCTACCGGCTAACAAAGGATAATTATTGGTGCGGGCGGATCGTAATTTCAGAAGTTTCATGTATATCAGAACACGCGCTAAAAATATTCGTTGTAAAATATGTAAATGCCTTTATTCTTAGTAACTAAATAATTTTTCGTTGACGAATCGCAAAGCGATGTCATGATATCAATGCGTTTTTTTAATAACTTAGCAACGTTTTCATGCGATAGTAATTTTTAGTTAAAGTGCTTCAAGTGAAATAATTTATCGTACCTAAACATAAATCAAGAAATAAATCGAAAGATGCAAAATATGAAAATCTTACGCTGTAGATACGACGTCCAGGCTTTCACAATACGAGTGTTACACCTTCGTCTGGAAAAACTTAATTAAAAAACGAAGGATGAAAATATATGATATTATAAAAATTAATCAAAATAGATAAAATTCTGAATAAATATGATGACGTTGGTACATATTTCAAGAAATTTGAGTAGCTTACTCGATTCGCTAGCTGCAGTGCTTTATTGATGTTTCATTACCTAAATTCTGTGCTGAAACATGCTTGATCAATTTTATTGAAGTCACTGGTGCAATTAATAGAAAATATAAAAACGTAAAATTAGGCCTTAAGATGTTACGTTCGGAGCCGGATGGAATATGAAGATCAGTGAGATATCAGAGCAAAGGCACATATACGTGCTTTTTACTTTCAAAATGCGTACATACACGAATGCAGAATATGCAGATGTAGGTACATGCTGAAAAATAAAATCAGTACTGAAGAGTTGAAGGAACGCAATTTAATTTTTTCAGTGATTTACCTCTTTAATGCTAATATTTATCGCTTCACTAAACAATAAGATATTCGTAATAAAGCTTAAGAGATAGAACTTTGAAGAAGCTCAAAAAATCATAATCCTTAATATACTAGTGTAATAATGTAGGTGCATCGTTGTCCTTTGTAAACTTGAGAAGAAGTCCTATTGCTCAATTACGACACATAATTGGAAAGTGAGTTTTAGGCTTTTATGACTATTCTGCAATTAGCTTATTTCTTTAGACATGTTCAGTGCTGGGGACTTTCAGAGAAAATTGAAATAGTGATTTGAGCTTGATGGAAATGCTACAGAAAATTTGGTAGATTATTGAAATTGAAGAAGAAACATAATAATACCTTTCAAAAAAGGCGTTGATAATCACCTCTTTTGATTTTGTTAATGAAGACGATAAAATGCAGAATCGTCATAACAAACTGGAATTTTTCCGAAGTAACCATTTGCTAGTACCTACTGCAATAAGTTCAAAACTTATGGCCTGCATTTACAAACGGACAGCAGTAAAACCCTTGCTGGTCTAAAAAACGTTGGTACGACAAGCTTGAAAGTGGAAGAACCAAATATGATTACTTTTAAATAAGTCAATAAATAATTTTTGTCAGATAATAATTTTTTTAATTAATGCATTTTCGCATTTAGCTAAGGTTCCATTTAGAAGTTCGCCATGATAGCAGAACAGCAAAGCTTAATCTTACTGATTTATATTCGCTTTCTTTCCTACTTGTGTTTCCTCGAAATGTCAAGAACGTCCAACTCGAATTCAAAACGCATAGAGTCAAATTTCGTAGGTATATGAGAAGGAATAATACCAACTACTAATTAGAAGCTGCAGGGCCCTGCTGAGGATTTTAACGGCCCTGAACAAAACTGCTTTTAGTGGTCCTCAAAAATCTCATAGCACCAAATTTTTTTGAAACTTTCGCTGAAAAGTAATAAAACGAAAATTCTTGCTTTTTTTGCCATATAAAAACTTAAAATCTTGTCCAGTTAAGAGTATACTGTAGAAAGTTCTAGGGAAATGCAATGATTTCAGAACAGGACCATAAGCAGCTACTTCAGAGCTGTGAATTTTTAGAAAATTTACAGAAAGCTTTTTAAAGTAAACCAATTTCGAGAAAGTCAGAATGATAAATGGTAGGCATGTGATCGGGATATCTTGAAAGGAACTTCATCGTTGAAAAAGAGGTAATAAATCTAACCTAGTAAAAAATGCATGAACAAATTTGTATTTCTCGTATAAGAGAGTCATATGTACTACTTTACATGTAGTCAGGGTCTATATCTCATTGTCAGATCTAACTACTGAAGCACTAAAAGCCCTTAATCTGAAATCTAAATCATAAATAACGTACTAAGCCCATATGATTTGCCATATTAGGGCCACAAAGACAGATGCTTTCCCACATTCTATGTAACTTTTAAGAAGCCTTGGGCTACCGCCCGGCTCGCACCCCTAAGCACGGCTATAAAAGGCCGGAAAATTATGAGAAGTGATGATAGTACAATATTTCATTAGTATTACTTTTAATTCGAGCCCGTATGACGGAACATGGGTTTAATTTAACATAAGGTTGACAGACAACCTCAAGTTAGCTAGCAATAGGTTAAATTTGACCTGGACGACAGACGGTGGTTTCAAAAAGAGTAATACAACCTATGGTTGAAATCGAGCAACCAGACTATGACCATAGGTATAATTTTTATCACTTTTAGCGGGCTATGAGCATAATAAATGAAAAAAACCCCAGCAAACAATGAAAATTAAACGAAATGATAAGTCGCTAGTCGCTAATCGAACGTTTTACATTGGTGATATTACTCATTATCATTTATATTTAATTTTTATATTTCTTATTTTATTTTAATTTCAAATTTTATTTAAATTTTATTTATATTTTATATTTGATATTTGATAATTTTTATATTTCATATTTTATGTTAATATGTATTTTATATTTTTATTTTGATTTTTTATAATTTTTATTTTGAGCGTTGTTCTTCTATTTGTGCGTCTGTAAATTTTACGCCGTTTGTGCATTCGATTAATCAACGTGCAACACAACTTTCTAGTATAAAAACTCCTTATTTGATGTCATGCTTATCAAAGCTATAAGATTAAAAAACAAAATACGATTAAAAATTATTAAATGTAAGCATTAATATTTTTTGCATGTATATCATCCGAACTGTTTAAACAAAATGAGTAAGAATATCGACAAACTTAGCAAAACCGATCACATCTATAGTCTACGGTATCAATAAAATGAATAACCCGAGACTTAACCATGCATATGGGCAGCAGCTCTGTTCTGAGGTCCGGGGTTTAAAACCCGACAAAAAATTCTAAAAAACATGCCAAAAATTTAATTCTGTAGGGTCCATCGATTTTTGAGTGTGTATCAGATTCTGGTGGGTATCTAGACTCCCCAAACTCCTTCCCCCACGCCCACGTATGCATTTAACCGTGCCAGCAACAGGTTTATTTTAACCCACTATCTGTCATATCGATGTTTGACCCGAAATGTTACCGATTTTGACCGTAGGTTAATGTTAACCCGGTTGTCACCGAAAAAAATTTAATTTGCGGAAAAATTTGATACAGAAAAACATTGACCATATATGAAGTCGTATTAACTGCCAATAAATTCAAGCAAAAAAATTTAGCTTGAAATCCGCCCTAATGAAGTTAAAAATTTTGTATCTAGCCGTTTTATCTGACAAGAAACGTAAATATGCACACACACGCACACACACGCACACACACACATACACACACACACACAAACACACACACACACAAACACACACACATACACACATGTATTTATATTGTATATATTGTAATTATTTGTTAAGCATGACATCCCTCAACCTTCAATCGTTTTTTCAAAAAAATCACGAACTCATTTGATGCAGACTAAATAATATGTTCTAAAGTCAAAAATAGTAGAACTTTCAAACGGTTGTAGAAAATCACAAAAAAATTGCATTTAATCAAGTTTCAGAAATATTTCTAATGGAATAAATCGAAGTTAACCTAAGACTGTTGTGCATTTTCAAATATTTCGCATTAATCATTTATTGAATTGAAATGCAATTATCACGCTTTATTAGTAAATATCAGGAAGCAAATAAATTTCGGAAATTCCTACTGCATTAGAATGGCCATTTCAAAGTGAGGAATGCAGTTTTGCTCCTCAGCAGGCCAAAGCATCTTATAGTATACAATTGGCATCATTTCTAAACTTATTCTGCGCACAGAGATAAAACCGAATCCTGAGTTACCAAAACAAGCTAATCAGCGGAGATATAATTCTATTGGTAATTTTTAGGAGCAAGCTGGTTAGTTTATACCTCTGAAAAACTTAAAATTCATTATTTGTACTGCTAATATATAATTGGTTAAAAACACATAGCATAGCACTATAAGTAGATTATGACAAGAATCCATACGATTTTTACAAAACAGAGTGCAAGATTGCAAATCACATATTATAACATACGTAGGTAATAAAAAACATGCACAGTATCGAAATGTCATTGTACACACTGACTAGAATACTCATCCTTACGCAAAATGAGATCAAACCGAGATTTTCGATCAAAAAAAGTAAAGCTGGCAAATGAACACTAAAAAGTCGAAAATGACTAGTGAACACGATGAATTAATCAGTCTGAGTGAACCAGAATCACGTTGTCCTCTTCGCTTGCTATTGTGCTGTTGGGAGAATCGCGACCGCAGCTACTGGAATCGCTTTCCTGCCACCTGTCAGCGCCCCTCCTGCGTGCATTCATAAAAAAGTTTCCCACCGTCGTTACGTCAAGGCCTAATTGTTGCGCAATCGTTACTTGCATTTCTTTACTGGGTCGTTTGGTTTCATTGAAAATCGCCTGAATATGTAGATACGCTTTATCGAAGTATGCCTTCAAAAGCTATCATAGGCGGACTTAAGGGGGACTAGGGTCGCCCCCATTGGTTCAAAACAATTGGCGAGTTGAAGAATGGATATATAATTCACAATGATTTTTGGCTGTCAGTGATCATAATTTCTCAAATTTTTCAGGCGTTTCGTGCTGGATAATACCTACTGGTTTAATGACAATTATTTACTTTCTTAGCGACCCAAAAGTCATATTTTTGCTTATGAAATAGGTTTCAAAATGATTTTAAGAGCAAAAACAGGTTTTTCAGCATAGTTTTCTTCTATTTTCAAGCATACTTTTAAAAATTTTCGACGTTCCACGTCAAATGCTAAAAATGCAGGATATAAAGCAGTAATTAAGACACAATTTCTGAGAAATTCGACCTTTAGTTGGCAATTTCAAGAATTAAGATATCCTCAAAATTTCGTATAAGAGGTTTCTAGATGAGATGAAAACAACGACGTCGTCCGTTTTGCTTAAAACGCAAAATTGGCAGAGATATTGGGCCTGTAAAGTTGCGGTTTTTAGCAGTTTTTGCAAAACTGTCTAACATAAATTTGAATAATACCTGTGCTCGCAAATTTGATGATCATATAGCGAAACTTGACAGAGACTTTTCTTAAGGGATATACTAATCCCGCATTAGTAATATTTTACTCAAAACTGTAAGCTTTGCGTTTTATTGTAATTCTTACGCAACATTTGTATCATGCATCCGACCAAAATTTTCTTATTTTTTCTCTACAGTATCCCAAATACCTACCAGCGAGGGCTAGAATTTTCGCAGTTTGAGGCCTTAAACTGTATACACAAGTCCACAAAATTTTATTACGAATTTAGTAACACAACTTATACCATTTACAGTAAGCTGAGGGCCATTTCTTAAAAACGCATATAATTAACGGGAAAAGTGCAAAATTGTATTTGGTATATAAACAAGCTTACTACAGGTGATAAGCTCAAATTATATCGTTTGTTGGACACAGCCATGGACTGTTAACCTGCAATTTTTAGGAACCTGTTCTTCACTGGTTCTTGAGATATATCACAGGAACCGAGTCATGCTGTAGATAATGCTTGTGTTGAAATGTTGATAAAAATTAGCAAATTTTTGGCCCTAACCCAGCAAATATCCGTTCAATGGACCTGAAATTTTTCACACATTCAGCAGCTGTTTGTTTACACAAACTTCTTGAATTATAATCTAATATATCTCTTACCACAAATTACATGAGGAAGGTACATTAAGGTCGACAGTGTTTCTACATCCATTACGCGAGTATACATGCAGAAACTGAATATTGTTTCCTGTATATGGACTTATTGTAAATGGATAATATAAAAAGATATCAATCTTTGAGTGTGCAATAAGCAGTCTTTCAATGTGAATCCTTATTCGTTTACCTCTTTCTACACTGCAACGCTCAAGTTTTTAAACTACAACAATTGAATGCTTGTGTTTCTTTCGAAATAAATTTCTGTTTTAGCCCTAGCTAAGTAAATGCTTGTTTTGTGGACCTCACGTGTTGAGAGTTTACCGCTTTCTGGCTTCTAAATTACCCTTAAACGTCAAGCTCTGACCTACCAGACAAAAATTAAAATGATTAAACAAAATATCTCTTCAGTTATTAACTTTGAGATACGTACAAAATGGCAATTTTAAGCATCTCTTGGTGGACTCTTTCAGCTTTAGGAGAAAATAAAATGAATTAAAAAATTTTTCGTTATTTTAAATTGGAATTATTTTAAATTATTTAAATTAAAATATTTTAAATCTAGTTTAAAGCTTGACTACAAAAATGATTTGTGAATGTTCCATTCAAGCTGAACTTGATATAGATAATAAATAATTCAGCGAATTGTCAGAAAATTTTCTTTATTTGCCTTGTCTTAGTCAAATTCGGGCTGTTTGGAATTCAAAAATATAATGAAAGAACAATTTAGGCGTAAGCGCTGGAAAATTTTGGACATATTTAGATCCAAATTGTGCTGATATTTATTTTGGCGCAATCTGTCAGATTTTCTTCAACAATTTTAATTTTTTTCTCAAGACCCTTTTAAGAAATACTCATTCTTCCAAAATTTAGCAGAAACTGATCCCCAGTATCCCTCAGCTGCATCATGCCTGGCTATAGTGAATGACTTTTTGTTTACAAACTGATTACATGGAGCTTTTGTACAAATCAACAAAATGTTCAACGCAAGACTGTATATTTTCTTTTAATATCTTTCTAGGTTTTCTCATACTTTTGTACTATAAAAATGGTGCTTTTTGTTTATCCATAATTTTTGGTCTTTTTTGACACTAGAAAATTTAAGATGTGACTTACCCCAAATTCTGGTCGCGCATATACACACATATACGAGTATACAAATTTGCATATAGCACTTGGATACAAGTTTCATGCTTAATGTAAATATGTTATGTATATCATTAACTTAAGAAACTCCTGCAAAAATTAATCTGAATATATATATATATATATATATATATATATATATATATATATATATATATATATATATATATATATATATATATATATATATATATATATATATATATATATATATATATATATATATACATATATATATATATATATATATATATATATATATATATATATAGTCTATGTAAATGTATATTAGATATACATATATATATATACATAATATATATATATTTGCTATGGATATATATGTATATATGTATAATATACATGAGATATATTATATTGTATACACATATAGACATAGAATATCTATAGTTTTGCAATGATAGATTAGGCTGAGGCCACTTACATACCCAACAATACCTCCCAGAATTCAATTTTTGAAAGTTTTTCATTTTTCTCGATTTTTTGATGCCAATGGATAGAGCTCGACGAGAAACCTTGAAAAATGAGTGTTTTTTCGCCATAGCACCATTTTAAGACAAATATTTGACTTTTAAAAAATTTTGAACCCCTCAGAAATTTGGTGCCACCCACCTATGGTAACCAGGCATACCTGGGGAATAACTTGAAGCTCGCTGCAAATGGTACTCACCTATTTACTGACCTAAACAAGTCGGACAAATATTGTAAGAGACAATATTCAGCTTGTACACGCGTAATTTGTATAATGCATAAGAAATGGCTAGGGCTTACTGCAGCTTGTGCAACTTATGGTAGGAGATTCTGAGTGGAATTCAGCATGTTTGCTTAAACAAGCAGCTACTTACTGAATACGTAAAAAATTTGAGGCCTGACGGATGGAAATTTGCTGGGTTAGGGCCAAAAATTTGCAATTTTTATTAACATTTAAGCACAAGCATTATCTACAGCATGACTCGGTTCCTGTGATATATCTCAAGAACCAGTGAAGAACAGGTTCCTAAAAATTGCAGGTTAACAGTCCATGGCTGTCTCCTACAAACGATATAATTTAAGCTTATCACCTGTAGTAAGCTTGTTTATACACCAAATACAAGTTTGCACTTTTTCCGTTAATTATAATGCATTTTTAAGAAATGGCCCTCAGTTTACTGTACCTGGTATGAGTTGTGGTATGAGATTCGTAATAAAATTTTGTGGGTTTGTGTATGCAGCCTAGGGCCTCTAACTGTGAAAATTTTAGCCCCCGCTGGCAACTATTTGGGACACTGTAGATAAAAAAATCAGAAAATTTTGGTAGGATGCATGACGAAAATGTTGCGTAAGAATTACAATAAAACGCGAAGTTTACAGTTTAGAGTAAAATGTTACTAACGAAAGATAAGCATATCCGTCAAGTAAAATTTCTACCAAGTTTCACTCTCTGATCATCAAATTTGCGAGCACAGTAAATATTCAAATTGATGTGCCACAGTTTAGCTAAAATTGCTAAAAACCGCAACTTTACAGGCCAATATCTCCGCCAATTTTGCATTTTAAGCAAAACGGACGACGTCGTTGTTCTTATCGCCTCAAAAAATCCCATATACAAAATTTTGAGGGTATGTTAATCTTTGAAGTTGCCAGCCCTCCATGGACACAAGGTAAATTTTCTCAGACATTGTGTCTTAAAGCTTCTAAACGTTCTTCCGCTTTAATTTCACAAATGTTCCGACGCTTCGCGCTAGATTTTCGCTAAAATCAAAAAATTTAATGGTTTTTCTCGAGCAAAATTGTCGCGAATTTTTAAAATATTTCGAAAACAGTTGCGTCAAAGCGATTTTAGATATAAGTAGACCAGGCAAAACGTCGAAAAACGTTTTCTCGCACGTGAACGGCAAATTTTTGGAGCTGTTGGAGGTACCGCTCACACCTGGGCGTGGTGGGTTGGGGGTATGCACCCCCGAGAAACCAAAATACCCCCTCCAGAAACCAAAATAACCCTCCCAGAATTAAATTTTTGAAAATTTTGTTTTTTTCCGCAATTTTTTGATGCCAATGGATAGTGCTCGATGAGAAACGTTGAATAATGGTGTTTTTTCGCCATACCACCACACCTGGGCGTGGGGGTTTGAGGTATACACCCCCAGAAACCAAAATACCCCCCCAGAAATCAAAATACCCCCCCCCCAGAATTCAATTTTTGAAATTTTTTTTCGTTTTTTCTGCAATTTTTTGATGCCAATGGATAGTGCTTGATGAGAAACGTCGAAAAATGGTGTTTTTATCGCCTTACCACCATTTTTAAGGCCATTTTTGACCTTCAAAAAAATCTTGCACCCCCCAGAATTTTCTTGCTACCCACGTATGCATACCACCATTTTAAGGCTATTTTTTGACCTTTAAAAAATATTGCACTCCCCCAGAATTTTGGTGCCGCCCACCTGTGGTACCGCTCACCTAAGAAAAATTCTAGATACGCCACTGGAAGACATGCAAATTGCCGTGGAAAATGAAAGTTATGTAATTCCAAGCACAAAAGAGCTATCCTAAGAAAAATCGTTAAAATTTTTTCTATTCTTTATTAATAAAGAATAAATTAAACTGCTGAAAAGCTTCAGTTACTAGGTTGACTTGCTCAGAGGAAACTAATGTGACGCACGGTCGCACCATATCCAAAGGAACTTGAAAAAACTTTTATAGTCGTTTTGTTGAAAAGTTCAATGTGCTTGTTGGCAATATTGTTGTTGAAAAATGGCATATCTGAAATCAGACTATACAAATTCATTCAGAATGAAATTTGGCTGCAGCATAATATGAGACCTAAGGAAATTAAAAGTGTGGCCTATAAATTTATTAATCAGTCGATGGACGACAAAAAAGCTTATTTATACGAACAAATGTTCACAGTGTAGAGGTACATCTTTCTATAATTTCAGCTTGCCTAGAAAAATAGTTTTAAAATAGTGAGCTCGACTTATTCTTTTTAGTAGACTGAATAAAAGACAAAGAAAAGTTCATTTGAAAAGCCCAAAAGCAAATTATATCCGTATTAATGATCCAATATCGTTTTTTTAATTTAAAGTTTGCAACTAGACATGTAAGAGAGGAAGTCGGTACACTCATAGTCAGAAAATTTTTGACCCCCATTTTCGGTAAAAACTTGCCTTTTTAGCCAGTTTTAGATGCTTTTTTGCCATTCCTGGACGAAAATTGGAGGTCATTTACCTAACCCTTCTCCTCCAAATGGCCGGGTGGACCCCACTCCCAAAATTTCGAGCTCAACATACATGCATACTGCAATAAAGTGAGTTTTAATCGAAATCTATATTCTGAACACATTTTATTTACTTGTAAAACCTGAAGAGTCAGAGTGACAAATTTATATGCATGTTATAAGATGAGATTTTTCAGAAGAATAACAATTACCTGCAAAGTTCTGCGCTGGATATCAGTGAAAACAAGTCTTGACTTCTTCAAGGGATGAGTATGAGCGCTGAAACTTTCTTGTTGCTCTTTTCTTTTGCACGCTGTAGAAAAAACGAGTCAGATGATTTAATAGAATTAAAATGCGACGTGCAAGAATTAAAATGAAGTATTTTCATTATTTTCTAAAGAATCGAGCTTCGATCAGAATTGTATATTTCGTTCTAATCAAATACTAAAGAATAAAAATTTTTACGGAAGACTTTCATCAGTCAATTTATTTTTGTTATAGTTTTTCGAGTTGAAGAACTCTAATAAATAACCGCTTTGTTTGATTTCAAAATATGTGCTTACAAAGACCCGTATAAGGGTTTATGTCTTTAACATAAGTATAAGAATAAATCAAGGGCAGTTTAGAATTTCTAGACCGATCGTAAAAGCCTTTTACTAGTTCATTAAGCGCAAAATTGTCAAGCATTCTCGCCCATTTCATCCTTTTCCGTAGCTCACATATGCAAAGCAAATATGCATTGGTGCATAATTAAATAAACTGCATTCAGTAGGAATAAGTTGGCCGATTTAATATTAAAAATGGCATCTGTTTCTAGTGTCGCACGTTTCGATGACACAATAAAACTGACCTTGATTCGCATGCAATTTGTGTGACTGTCAGACACGAGAGCTTGGCTTATTAGAGCGGAGAGAAGCATCGAGTGGATGAAAGAAATCGGCTTTTAGGCGAGATTAGGCCGGGTGAATTAGCGATGAATCTCATATGTATGTAAAAATACAGTAAGATGTCTGAATTTATAAAGCAAAATATCAAAGCAAATTACTTCATTCTCTCTATATGTATTTTCTTGAGAAAATTTCTTTCAGATAGACATTTTGGTAACGAAAGAAATGTCGCGCCTGATACTACAATTTTAACTACTGCTAATATAAGAAATAATGATCATATTTCTTTTTTTCAGACTAGGCTGAAAATCCTATCCAATGACTATTTTATTTTCCTGATTGAAAATAGTATAGGCTCAAAGTCACTAAAAATTTTTTATCCACAAAGCGCTTGCTTTCAGCTTATCCGTGTATTATGCAAGACTAATATTTGTATACATTTTTCACTCATTCTGTGTTCCTTGGAAGCTAAACTGATTCAGCTATAATTCAAGAGTTTCTGAATAATACCTCATTTGTTACATCAAAATAGAAGTATTTTGAGTCAAAGACGAAAAATTCAAAAACTTCATTGAAAATTGAACTTCTTCAAAAATCTAAAATTCATTAAAAAGCTGAGGTTTTTGAGATTCAAGGAAGAAATTAAGATAATGATTCAATCCGTACCTAAGTCCTATGTTGTTAGGATGTAAAATCCAATATTTCACCGAGACAAGGAAAAATAGTTAGTATCAACGCATTTGAGTTCAAGATTAAAAACGACAAAATTATGACCTGGTAAAATATTTTATAAGAACAAACTTAACCTGTCGGCTTGTTAACTAACTATAACAACTACTTAAGAAGCCTAGGTTTCTCCTTTAACACGCAACATATGAGTATGTAGTCTTGTACCCCAGTCTTATTTTTTCATAAGCAGCATCCCAGTTTTTTGGCATTGAAAAACAAAAAATTATTAAAATATAAAAGGAATAAATCAGAATTTGAAACATACCCAGACGTGTTCTTAGTGGATTTGGGGGAGTTGACTCCCAGAATAACAACTGACCTCTCGCTAAACGGCTGCAACCCTCCCCCAAATCGTCGATTTTTCGTAAAAACTGTAAGAGTGTGCCTTATAGCTCATTATTGGCTCAAAAGTCCCAATTTTCCGCCATGTACACATTTTTTGACTACATTTTGTTCATTTTACTCGATTGTTTTAAAATAAAAAAGGTACTTTTTACGAATTTTTCGGGCCTGACCCCCAGAATTCTCATGCTGTTCATGTATGATCATGCCAATCTCTTTTATTTTATAAAGCCAAACACTCCGTTACCTGCTAATCGCAATGCAGACATTCTTTGAAATTCTGGCTCTTGCAACCATTTCCACATCCGTTTAAAAGTTTCTCGTCCTGATTTAAGCTTACTCCACGGCTTGGGATTTCGCAGCAGGTCTGACAAAGTGCCTTGGCTCCGACACAAGACCCTTTGAGCAAATATTGCCTGTGGTATGCTGTAACGCTTTAATTCGGATGAAATTCTTTGCGCTAATTCTTTGGTGTTGATCTCATCCTGATCGAGAACATTAGCTGTCTTATGTTCACCAGATAAAGTCTCATCTCCTTCTGGATGAATTTTCTCATCAGATCTGACATTTTGATCCGCCAGAACCACGTGCTCATTCTCGCAAGTGATCATAAAACTATCCTGCTGCTCACATTGCCCGCTCCTTATCACCTTCTCTTGCAATTCATAAATTTCTTCCAAATTCGGTAATTTATGATTTGGAAAATCAGGAAATAAAATTCGATTTGATCTGACGCATTCATTATCGATGTTATTTGCGCGAATATTCTGTTGCAAAGACGGTTCGATATTGTTCTCGCTATAATATGAAATCGTTTTGCTATTGTCGGTCAAAGACCTATCGGAAATGGGTAGAAATCCAGAAGCCAATTTCGACCGATGATCGCCAACGCTGTAAGGCTCGACGGTAGGGATCAAGTCTATAAAATCTTGTATTTCGGGAGCATGCCTAGTTCGTGGAGTTGAACCTGGGTGACAAATCGTTGAAAAGTTCAAAAAGTTTATAGCATGCTCGTCTTCGATATTTAGCTTAAGAGGATTCATGACATCGCCTTCGTCCTTTGCAAATGTCTCTTTTTCCAAATGACTCACGGTAGAAATGGGTGGAAGTGGAAGCCGCTGCAATGTGGTAAGAGCAGAGTAGGATTGTATTGCATTCGACGTTGTGAAACTGGCAGAATCACTTAAAGCTGTAATTGGCACAGAATCATGGTCTTGCGCTAGCATGTGATAAATCTTGCAATCGCCCTTATGAATAACGTCGTCGGATGCATGATTATTAGGTCTCAAGTTATGAATCTTGGCTACGTGTGGGCGATTTTCAAAAACATAATGCATTTGCTTGGAACTATCGTTTTCAGAATTCAAATGAGAGACAGGCAACGTGGAATCGATTTCAGAATCGCTCGAACAGGCATCGTCCGGTCCGTCATGATTTGCTATGCCACTATGAATATCGCTGATCATAGCCTCCATCTTTCCTTAAAAGTAAACATTCTGCAGTTACACAACACACCTCAAAAGAATACACATGTGTTTGTAATTATTGCATGGGTAATGCACGCAAGAAACGACCATCACAGCATGACCGACCTTGGGAAAGGAGCCAAATTAAGCTTTTTTGGAGTCAACATAACCTAAAAAACTATTATAAATGCTAAAATAGCGTTAAAACCACGTTATAACGCAGTTTCTGGTCAATTTCAAATACTTATGAAGGAAATTTTTCATCAAATTTATAGCCTTAATTTTGCCTGATTTTCTCTAGAAAATTTTTTAATTTTCCATTTTGGGGGTTTTCTGGACCCCTACAGACTCTCCTCCCCTACGCGCATGTCTGGAAACGACTCCTTCATATTGAGCGCCAAAATCGAATCACGCGAGACAGATTATTTAGCTTTTCTTGCTTACTTGTACTCAGGCACGCAGATGACAAAAAATGTGGTGCAGCACAACATCATTTTTCGACATTTTTCATAATTTTTTCCATCAAAATTTTTATTCAGCCGAGGAAAGACTCATTATATAGCGTTATCAAGCTAAATTGTCTTTGATAAAGGGTGCAGACATTGAAACAGAAGAAGAATCACCCAGATGATAATATCGAAATTTATGCAGAAAACATCTATCTTTTCATCGTGACCACGAATAGATGGGCCGAAAATTATAGGGATCTTAGAGTCTGAAAAACTTTAGAGATAAAATAATCAAAAAATTGATGTTACATGCAAATGTAATCATTTTTGACACTTCTCATCAACCTCTATCCATCAGCTACAGAAAAAATTGCAAAAACGGAAAAATGTGCTGTTCAGTGAGAGATCGAGGTTAGAAATTCTTGCAGCTTGAATGTTTAGCAGAAAACGAGTTAGCAGAAATCCGTTCAATATTTAAAGTCAAAGATTAAAGACGGAATAATGAATACGCAAGCGACTAAATTCCGTGTTACGGATAACAGAATGCCTGTACGAATTATTACATACAAGAACACACAATGAAGAAAAAGCTTGTTCTTAAAGGCGATTGCGCGTTACATGTATCATAAAAACCCGCAGCTTAAACTGCCCCTGAGGCTGTCGTTAGCAAAGCAAACACTTTTCCTGATTCGCAAGAACCGTGTGCCTGCTTATACGGCCGTCGTACATCTCGTAACATGCGTTCGCGTACAAAGCTAGAAGAGTTCCAGAAAGGGGAACCGAGCTTCACGAATCACGTACCTACCTATCTACTTCTGTATGCACTTATAAGGGACTTGTGCAGCTTTATGCAAAACAGGCTCAACAAACGCGTTATACACGCTGCACATGTGTGTGCTTCAGCAACGTGCTCAACGTACACGCAATTGCTTGGATATAACGTGAATGAGTGTGCCCGCAAAGCCTTAGAGAAAATTTTGTACCAAGACCGTAACGAGACTGTCTCTAGATTCTACGGACGTCTAATGTGCATACAAATGGATATACTAGATAGGTACATCTGGTCGGCTGCGTAATTTTTACTCTTTTGCGTAAGAATACCATTTTCTATGCTTTTTCATAGGGCTGGGAAAGACTGTACATTGTACCACGTTTAGCTTTAGCTGCATTAAAGCAGCTATACTGACGAGTGCCAGGGACCAGAAAATGAATCAGCGAGAAAAAGGGCGTCGTAATGAAGCTACATAGTTACATGTGGAAAATGGGCTTGGTTTGAGTCAATTCTAAAATAAATGTTGTTACGAAAGTTTTGAAAATGCAAAAAATTAGCATGGTCGCCCTTTCACCATACGTGGGCAGCAAGAAAATTCTGGGGAGGTGCAAGATTTTTGAAGCAAAAATGACCTAAAATGGTGGTATGGCGATAAAAACACCATTTTTCGGCCTTTCTCATCAAGCACTCACTATCCATTGGCATCAGAAAATTGCGAAAAAAACGGAGAAAATTTTCAAAAAATTGAATTCTGTGGGGGGGGGTATTTTGATTTCTGGGGGTATTTTGGTTTCTGGGGGGTGCATACCCCATCAAACCCCCACGCCCAAGTGTGCTTTTCACAAGTATTTGCATTGGCAGCGAGTCTACGGCTGGAATTTATCGAATTGTAGGGATAAATTGTGTAGGAAACAATGTAACAAGCGTTAGATTTCAGTTTGTTTGTTCTTGAGGACTTATTGCTTTGAAACGTGATTCTTAACTTGAATACTTAAGAATATCATCAAATGTTCATAAGTAGCACGTTAGCGCGTACATATAATATAAGTGGGTACCCCCAACATGTCTACCCACCACCCCCACCCCCAACAGCTATAACGGGACACATCTGGGAGGTGCGTTTTTTGAAAAGATAGATAATGAAAAAAGATTAAGCGGTCTCTTTTTTCTTTGTTTACACTCAATATTGAGTTTGTGATGAGCGTGTAAAGTTTTAGCGTAACGTTATAATATATTGCGAATTTTGGTGGTTTTTCCACGGCGTGTGAAAAACTCAGTATTAAAGCCACAAACAATTGAAGGGTTTTGAATTGTGGAGGAAGGAATGCTCCAGATACCACTTTTTTGTTTTTTTTTAAATTTCGCATCAGTTCTGGAATGGGAGTATAAAAAGCGTAAAAAATGCAGGTTTAATGATAGATTTTGGTCGAGTTTTCGACTTGTTTGTGTCTGCGAAATTCTTCGTATAAGAGTCCCCAAAAACCTATTTATGGAAAAGTAATACGCTTAAAAGGGCTAGCACGAAGAACTTATTCGCGATTGGGTAAACTCAATAGTACGTCTTAAGAGTTACAGATCCCACTTGGATCTGTTTCTTTAAACTCAATACAAAGGTATTTCTAATGGTGTAAAGTTTAAACTTTGGGGTTAAAAACCCGTTTTTTACCTATCGAATTGAATAGTTCGAACTATTTTAAAAATAAGGTACATGTCAATGGTTACACATCGCACTTGGTCGCGTTTCTTTACACTCAATAATGACTTATTTTAGAGGTGTAAAGTTTCTATCTTTGTGGTGGAAAAAAAACGTTTTTAGCAGGTTTAGTGTCTGTCGCTTTATCCCGATATGAGTTGAGGCATGATACTAACTATAAAAATGTACTAAACATTGAGGATCGTGCATGCACGTAAGCGCGTCCAATTACGCCAAATATTGAGTCATTGTAGAGGTGTAAAGTTTACATTAAAAATTTATTTTACTTCCAGAGCGTTGCGAAACGTGACTTTTTTTAAATTTTCTCGTAATATAACTGAGGTAGTTACACGTTACGAACTATTTTTGGATCGATTGCTGTTTATCACATCGAGTGGTACAGTATATACAGAACGTTTACTGTGGCAATAGCGAAACGATTATCGACTCAAGTTATCATCGACGCCACGAACCCCCGACGTACGAGTGGAATCCCATTACCATTCAAGTATCTTTCTGTGTCTAGTTAGCTTGGGTTATGCGCAGCTGATTCGAATTTTATCCCATACTTTTTATCTTGAAGTCCTAGGTCAAGAATGCGTCAAGATCAGTTTATCAATATTTGTCTGCTATGTACATAATATATGTCATATGGCATTACTTAAAAGTTATCTTATCTTTTGTTGACTTTGCCCGTTTTTGGTGCTGTTACTGTAAGCTATCATAAGGTCTTTTGATTGATCACGTATTGCTTAGTTTAGTTGGCGTTTTCCTGTTTACGACACTAGGTCGCTTGTATTTTGTTTTGGCTCGTAGTCGAGCAGTCGCCTTTTATTTGTTCAATAAACGTTGCATAGTTTACCCAGTGGTAAAGTACACCGAGGGTAGATCGAGTTGGGGGCCCCGGTGATTATATTTATTAACGCCTGTACAGAAAGGTGAATATTTTTTGATATTGCATTTTTCTCTTCAAAATTCATTTATCTATTTTCATATCGAAAATTGATAAAAATTATTATCCAATTTTTATCCAGGATGACTGTCCAGTTTAGAGCTCGCTGTTGTTGAAATCATTGTTTATGAGTGCTAATAGGAAACAAAACATTTATGAAAGTGAGCATTGGATTCGAAAACATGTTAACTTGAGAATTTCTGGGGTTTCGAGATAGGTCAACTGACCTTGCGAGCATTCCGGGGTTAGGTAAGTAATCAGAGTTAAGTTTCTAGGGCGTAGCTGCCGAGATCTCCGACGAAAAGCGGTCAGCACAATTAGGACTGAGGAGATCGAGGCCGTAAGATTTGAGGGTCAATCGGTTGGGTCGAGCTTCGTGCATCTAGCAACTGGACCAGCGCTGAGAGTAGGGTAAGTACTTAAGTAAGCCCGAAGGTAAATACTAGCCGTCCCTGTGTCGATTGTGTAGACATAGGGCGCCTCAGTGTTATAGTAACGTCAAGATTACGAATCTGACTGTCAGTATTTTTCTACACCCATTAGGTGCGTAAATTTTACATTATTCACTTATTGTAGAGATGTAAAGTTTACACTGAAAATTTATTTCACGTCCAGAGCGTTTTAAAACGTCAATTTCTTAAAAAATGTTCTCCGTAATGTCAGAATTATGAATCTGACCATGTTTACTTTAAATTTTGCAGTTGTGTAAAGTTTACACAAAAAATTTATTTCACTTCCAGAGCATTGCGAAACGTGATTTTTTTTTCAAAATGTTCTCTGTAACGTCAGGATTACGAACCTAACTGTTAGTTTTTCGACACCTATAAGGTGTGTAAATTTCACACTATTTAGTTATTGTCGAGGTAAAGTTTCCACTAAAAAATTTATTTCACCTCCAGAGCGTTTTAGAACGTCAATTTCTTAAAAAAATGTTCTCCGTAATGTCAGAATTATGAATCTGACTATGCTCACTTTAAATTTTGCAGTTGTGTAAAGTTTACACAAAAAAATTTATTTTACTTCTAGAGCGTTTGCGAAACGTGAATTTTTCAGCCAGAATGTTCTCTGTAACGTCAGGATCACGAACCTAACTTAGTTCTTCGCCACCTATAAGGTGTGTAAATTTTACACTATTTAGTTGTTGTCGAGTGTAAAGTTTCCACTAAAAATCCATTTCACCGTCCAGAGCGTTTTAGAAACGTAAATTTCTTAAAAAATGTTCTCCGTAATGTCAGAATCATGAATCTGACTAAGTTTACTTTAAATTTTGCAGTTGTGTAAAGTTTACACAAAAAAATTTATTTCACTTCCAGAGCATTGCGAAACGTGATTTTTTTCCAGCCAGAATGTTCTCAACGTCTGGAATCTGACTTTTTCTTCGCCAATTAGATGTGTAAATTTTATACTATTCATTTGTTGTAGAGGTGTAAAGTTTACACTAAAAATTCATTTCACGTACAGAGCGTTTTGAAACGTAAATTTTTTTAATGTTCTGCGTAAAGCCATGATTATGAATCTGACCATGTTTACTTTACATTTTGCGGTTGTGTGAAGTTTACACTAAAAATGAATTATAGTTACAGAGCGTTGTGAAAGCTTTATTTTTTAAATGTTCTATATAACATGGGAATTACGAATCTGACTGTTAGTATTCTCTACACCCAGTAGTTGCATAAAGCTTACACTTTTCATTTATTGTTGATGTATTAAGTTTACACTACAAATTAATTTTACTCTCAGAGCATTGCAAAACGTGAATTTCTTTCAAAGTATGTTCCGTAAGGTCAGAATTTCGAATTGACTGTATGTTTTCATTACACACAGTGGCTGTGTAAACTTTACACTGAAAATCAACTTTAGTTCCAGTAGCGTTGCAAAAGCATATTTTTCAAAATGTTCCATGTAACGTCAGGATTACGAATATGAGTAAAAGTTTCCGTTACGCCCAGTAGTTGCGAAAAGTTTACGCTGAAAAAGATTTGATCTGCTGAAATAGGGTAAGGTTGCTCTGTTTAAAAGACGATGATGCTCATGTTCAGATCAATCTTGGTTTCCGCGTACTCGGCTACTGTCATTATTGTGGTATGTTACCGTATGTCTTTACTAATTGATCTACTCAATCTTGCTAATTAAAAGTAGGGTACTAGCAAAGAAAAATGCTCCGATGGAACAAAAAAAGGTGAATATACTTGGAATTGGGCTTCATTAAGGGTTTAAAAGGAGGGGACTAAGAAAAAGCTACCGATGCCTACAGAAGTCAGAAAGAAAAAATATGCTCAGCTTTGGCATCCAAGCCTACAAAAATCGCAAAATACGCTAAAAATTCGACTTTTTCTAAGCAACGCAAAAATCGAAGTATATTCTGCGGCCTCTGAAAAAATGTATCATCTTAAAATAACTTTCACTGATTGAAATAGCTTAAAAGCATATTTATGTAACGCACCTTTTTGTAGATTTCATTCAATTCTGAGTTGCTTAATATTGTGGCTGAAAGTGAGAATGGTGTTAACAATGTATAAGAAGTTGTACATATTTCATTCTAAGTGTCAAAGTGCGAGCAATATTCACATTAAATTCACTATATGTTTTCAGCAGCTGTAAACCAATATTAGGCGCATATAACTTTGTTCAATTTGCCAGAACGGCTTTCACTAAATTTAATCCACAAGACTGTAGGCTGTGAGCTATCCGTACCTCTTCAGATTAAAGTGCTACTTCCTTCTGCAGGCCGCAGAATATACTTCGATTTTTGCGTTGCTTAGAAAAAAGTCGAATTTTTAGCGAATTTTGCGATTTTTGTAAGCTTGGATGCCAAAGCTGAGCATATTTTTCTTCCTGACTTCTGTAGGCATCGGCAGCTTTTTCCTAGTCCCCTCTTTTTATATCCTTACATAATAAAACACAATTCCAATTATATTACCCTTATTTGTTCCATCGGAGCATTTTTCTTTGTTAGTAAGAAAATATTTGGAATATTAGGAAAAAATTAATATTAGGAAACCAGATTGTGAGATGGTCAAATGAGGTTCTCGACATGAATTACTAATAATCGTTTTACCAGATTCGAGTTAAGCTTTTTTGAGAACGTCAGAGTAGGTACCTACTGCATATTCAAACTTTGATCTTAATTATGCCAGCTTAATCTCCCCCTTAATCATCTCTGTCCGCAGTCAGTGTATAGGCGCATAATCAGCGAAAAATATCATACAGTACCTTTCAAAATATTAATTTCAAAATATGTATGTGTTTCGCTAAGGCGGTTTTAGGGGGGGGTTGGTCGCCTCCTATCGGCTTAAGATAGTTGGCGAATCAGAGAATGGATATGCGCATATTTTCACCGGTTTTTATTACCATTGACTGTCAACTATTCACATTTGGCTTACCCCATGCGTAATTGAAGTGGAAAGTGAGTTGCAGTTTTGGTTATCTGGCTACTCTTTATCCGAATTTTCAAATCTTCGGGCGCTTTGCGCCGAGTTTGACGAAACTATGATAACTGTGCACGTATTCCGCGAAAAATTTTAAAATAATTCAAATTTTTATGTAGGTAACAGAGATTTTTTTGCATTGTGTGCACGAGAAAAATGACGAAAAATACAATTAGTGCGCGTAGCAAGCGGATTTCCGTTACTATTTCAAGTACATTTGGGAAACCCCTGTCGAGGGAATTCTGGGCCCGCCATTGTTCATCGCAATGTTCTGAACATAAGTTGAAATGAAGTTAGTAAAGGAAACAAAAGACAGGAAAAAGATGAAATTTAGCTTATTTCGTATATCCATTCATTAGTATGCAGGTCAAATGTGCTTCCGTTAATATTTTTAGGCATAAAAACTTAGAGGAGAGTTTCAAATCAATTCTCAAACCACATTTTTTTCTTTCTTCAAACATATTGTGGTTTGTTTCATATTTGGGCATCAACTTTAAGAATTTTCAACGATGGTTAGCCGCTGATTACGATAATTAAGGTTAATGCTATAATCACAATCTGTCAGCTGATTCACAGTGGAGGTAATGCTCCAAACTTGTGTGACCAGCCAGACTATGCAGTTCGTTCTATAGATGCACAACACGGCCGGTCTGTGAGGTCAGACCAGCCTAGAGAAGCTAGAGAACATTATTGAACTTGTATGACCCTAAAAACTGCTAAACGTTAAAAAAGTAAAAATAGTCATGTTTCTGGTCAACAAAACTTTGCAGAAAATTGTAAGTTTTGTCCGCTGACCTCAATTTCGCTTTGTTTTTGTCACAAAATTTTATTTCTGCCATTCTGGGAAATGGTGCATTCGCCACTAAGACCGTAAATTCTAATTACGTATGCTTAAAAACATCTTCAAAATTACGAGCCAGATAAACGAAGTTTTTTATTTGAAAGTATCATAACTTTTTAGGAAGTGAAAAATGCTTTGTATAATAAACAGTCATCCTTTTAAAACACACGTAGCGATATTGTCACTACGTGGCCAAACTCTGGGAGAACTCTGACGGGTTTAAATTGAAAAAGCACCGAAAATTCTATTCTGGGGTCTGCCGACCTGCGGGAGTATTTTCGATTTTCAGGAGTCTTTCACCCCCCCAAATCCAACTCCCCTCCGCCGCTTACGTATGGCTCCCACTAATCCGTTAAATACCGTACAGGCATTTTTCAGAATTTTAAGACACTAAATTACGAAAACATTAACCTCTCATTAGAGGGATAATGAGCAAGTCAAAAATTAATCATACTTTAAAAGAATATATAAGGCACAGTTTTACACGCTGAGAACAAATTTGACGTATATTTTTGCCAGAAACCAAAATTTATAAAGCTACAGTAACTCAAATTTTTAGTATGTCATTTTATAAGATTTCCGCATGCAGTCGTTTTTTAATTACTATTCCTCAATTTTTGATATGCCAATGAAACCTTACAAGATAGAAGATCGTTCAATTTTTTTTTTGAAGTAGGCATTTTTAAATTTTTAACACCATAGCCAAATTTCGGTTTACACATTAATGTAAGCAAAATATTTTGGCACAAAAAAATTGAAAATTTCGCACTAAATTCCTCCTATCTCAGTCAATTTGAACGGGTCACAAGCATACCTGGGCAGTGGGGGGTATGCGCCCCCCGAAAACCAAAATACCCCCCCCAGAAATCAAAATACCCCCAGATTTTAATTTTTGAAATTTTTTCGTTTTTTTCCGCAATTTTTTGATGCCAATGGATAGTGCTCGATGAGAAACGTTGAAAAATAGTGTTTTTTCGCCATACCACCACTTTAAAGGCCATTTTTTGACCTTTGAAAAATCTTGCACCCCTCAGAACTTTGGTGCCGCCCACCTATGGTCACAAGAGATTTTTTAATCAGGGATGCCTAAGCATACATACCCTATCGCTACTTGTGAAAAATTAAGAACAGTTAAGGGGCCAGGCTACTTGAGCAAACGTTAAGGAATACGAGTACTCATTCCAAAACTGCGATTTTGGATGGGTACCTTGCATTATTAATGTTGTAAGGGGATAGGATCAGAAGTTCTCAAAAACCAATGTTTTTGATAAGTTTTCTGATATTAAGCATATTTCTCATATTAACCAAATACCAAAAACATAAATCTAGCTACAGTAGTCTGTAGCTGCTGTCAGTAGTTAGTGATAGTGATAGTGATAAAGGGGTGGGCGCAAGCCCTTCACGCAGGCTAAGAAGCCCATTGTGTACCCCATGGAAACTTTTGAGAGCTAGTCGCACAAACGTTTTGAGGCTTTAATAAACCCCAAAAGTTGAGCAACAGGCTCCTGTAAAACGGCCGAGGGTTCAATATGTGGAGCATGGAAGAACCTAGTTCTCAACTTATCAAACCCAGAGCAGTGACAAAGGAAGTAGATAGAATCCTCTTCTGTGAGCAGACATTTTGCGCATTTGGGGTTGTCAGAAACCCCAATAGTACATAGGTGTCTGTTGAGGGGACAGTGTCCAGTTAAGAGACCAGTTACTGTCTAAAGCAGCTTACGACCTAAGCTGATCAAGGAGCTGGCTATTTTCTTGCATGGCCTCTCCATAAAGGATCTGGCCTGACGGCAAGTCTTTTGCTGACTCCAATATTGAACATGTTGTTCCCTGACCCAGCTGTTGATGCCAGCCTAAGCAACAGCTCTGGAGACAGCAACTACCGGTTCTGGGCCAACATGTTTACGTGCTGATCCCATTTTTGCAGCATGATCCGCAAATTCATTGCCCTCAATGCCGCAGTGACCTGGGACCCATAATAATTTGACATTGTTATTCTGCGAGAGTTCTTGCAAAGCAAGAACACACTCGAGAATTAACTTTGAAGACACTTTTGGAGATAGAAGTGACTTCAGAGCAGATTGACTGTCAGAGCAAATAAAGATGTTCTCATTTCTGAGGGCCATCAATTCTCTGCTACGGCAGCATTGTAAAATAGCGAGTATTTCTGCCTGAAAGACAGTACACATACTGCCTAAGGTAAAATACCGCATCTGTTTTAACTTCTGGGAATAGATGCCTGCGCCTGAGGTATTCATAAAGCGTGATCCATCAGTGTAGCAGACAATTCCAGGAGGCGAGAGAATATTCACTCTAGATTTTTCCCAGTCATCCCTAGTGGGAAACTGGATGGTATAAAGTCTACCAAAAATAAATTTTGGTACCTACAATAAAGTCACTTGGCATTTTGAGTACTGGCCTAATGGCCTTAGCCCAAACAGCATTGTGACCTACAACCTCGCCTTTTGCATTCCAACTGCCAGCTATGTTTAGTCGATATGAAGCTGCCCTTGCACAACCTTCCACAAAGATATGCAGGGGAGGCAGGTCCAGCAAGACTTCCATGGCTGCAGTCGGTGTGGTGCGCATGGCACTACAAATGCTGAGGCAAGCCATTCTATGTAAATGACTAAGCTGACATTTCACAGTAGACAAGTGTGCACGAGGCCACCAGATTAGTGAAGCATAGGTGATCATGGGTCTAATCACAGACACGAAAAGCCATCGCATGACCTGTGGTGATAGACCCCAGGATTTCCCAACAGCTCTACGACATTGCCAGAATGCATTGAAAGCCTTCTGACATTTGACCTCTACATGATTGCACTAGTTTAATTTTTGGTCCAAAATAAGTCCCAAAAATTTGACCTGGTTTGCACGTTGTAGTGGCATACCATAGAAAATTGGCGGTTTAAACCCATCAAGTTTCCGTTTATGAGGGAATAGCACCATTTCGGTTTTCTGTGGGTTCACAGATAGACCATTATGGTGACACCACTGTTCCACCTTGGCTAAACCACTTTCCATAAGTGAGGAAATGGTGTCAAGGAACCTTCCAGTAACAACGATTGCCAAATCATCAGCATATCCTTGACTGTAGAGGCCAGAATTTTGCAAATTCTGCAAAAGTTCTGTCCACCACAAGGCACCACAGCAAAGGAGGTAGTACACCTCCTTGTGGACAGCCTTTTGTGGTAGTAAGGATCATGCTGTCTCCACAAGAGTCAGTCATGATATGGCGAAATGTTAGCATAGCATCAATCCATTTAACAATGGTCTGATGTACGCCATGATTGGATGCTGCTTTGCAGATAGAATTGAAGGTTATATTTGTCAAATGCCCCTTCAATGTCCAGAAAAACGCCCAGTGTGAATTGTTTGTTGTCTAATGCCCGTTCAATCCTAGAAACTAGTTCATGAAAGGCCATATCAACAGACTTTCCACATCACTGATATGCATGTTGTGTAACATGTACAGGATGTTCCAGCAAGGTAACCATTTCTTATAAAGCGATCGATTAATCTTTCCATACACTTCAGTAAGAAGGAGGAAAGACTAATTGGTCTGAAGGATTTTGTCAGGTCATAGGAACTACGCCCTGGCTTAGGAATAAAGATGACCTTTACTTGTTGCCAGGCTATTGGAACATAGCCAAGTGCTAGGCATCTTCGATACATATTCACTAGGGGTTTCACCAGCATGTCCAGTCCTTCCTGCAAAAGAGCTGGAAAAATGCCATCAACCACTGGATTCTTGTAGGGTTCGAAAGACTTTACAGCCTAGCGAACCTTATCAGGTGTTATCACCCTGCAGGCAAGAACTTGGTCACCAAAGCCAGAAAAACTGGTTGGGCCCAATGTGTCCGGATATGCCTCATTTCCAACTGCAAAGCTGCCAGGAAAATGAGTGTCATGAAGGTGAAACAGGGTTTCCCTTCGGTTGAGTGTATACTGATCCGAAGGTAGTTTTAATGAGCCAACTTCACCTACTTGTGGTTTACATAAAATGCAGCGAAGCCTAGCAGCATCTGACATTTTATCAATGTTGGAGCAGTAGTGCTGCCAGCACAAATGCTTTCTGAGGCGATATAAGATGCTTATACTCCTGTCGAACCTTGCGATAATCAGCCCAATCGGAAACTGATTGAGATAATTTCGCTTGATTCCAAGCTCTCCTACTTTTCTTACGGAGGTCTTGGAGCTCCCTATTCCACTAGGGAATAGGTTTGCTCTTTCCCTCTGTAAACTGCAGGAGTTCTCATAAGAGGATGTAAGAGCTTGCTGTACAAAGTCAGCAGCACCCTCTACGTCCTCTTTTGTTGAGCAACTAGGAGCCCAAGAACCCAAGCGACTACTAAGGTGCTGTTTAAGAAAAGCCCAATTAGTGGACCTTGGATTCCTGTACAACCTAGAAGAAAAGGAATCAGCATGCAAAGAGAAGCGTATCTGTCTATGGTCAGATAGAGACTCCTCTTGTGAGACATGCCAATTTCTCACATTGTAGCGAGAGTCGAGAGAACATAAGGTTAGATCAATAACCTCCTGTCTCTTTGCCACAACAAATGTAGGTTCACTTCCCCTATTTAATAGAATTAAATTAGTGGAGGCTAAATATTCAGCAAGTGCAGTCCCACGTTTATTGGTATCGCTGCTGCTCCTACAAGGTGTGGTGAGCATTGGCGTCACACCCAATAATTAGTGGTATCTGCTTTTACTGCAGTAGTCAAACCTGGAGGTAAATGAGGAGAGTCAAAAGGCAGGTATGCTGATGTAACAATAATGTTACGCCAGTGCCTTACACTTTTATAACTTAACTCAACAGACACCATGTCACGGTTGCTAAATTGTTGGAGGAGCACTGGGTTAAGTTTCCGTGAGACAAGAACGCAAGCCCTTGGTCCTTGTACTGCAGTCCCTACTAACACAGTATATAATTTATCATTTACTCCACAAACCTTGTTCTTATAGATCCAAGGCTCCTGGATCAGTGCTGGTTTTGTTTGCAGTTTCGCTAGGCAGCGACTAAGTACACCAGTCGCACCTTGGCTAAGCTGCAAGTTAATTTGGAATAATTCCAGTGCTGATTGGGATGGGAGAGTGCTAGTACCAACCATCCTAATCTATGTACAAAGGCTTAGGAGTTGGGTGTGCAACAGCAATTGCTTGCTGTGCTCCCCACTACTAATTGCCCTAGATTATGAGGGAGCTGGGTCCTCCTGAGCAGTATTCTGCCCGGTGCCCCTGCTCGGTATGCAGACAATTAATCGCCAACAATTAATCGCGCACAATTAATCGCGGACAATTAATCGCCAAACAATTAATCGAGTTAACAATTAATCGCCGGGACATGTAATCGCCTAATACACTTAAATGTGCAACGTTGTATTTGGGGTATGTAAATCCTAAAAACAAGTACAAACTGGGTTTTCAAGATATAGCTGTTTCTGAAGGATCTATTAAGGATTTGGGAGTGTACATTAGTGATGACCTATCTTCTAGCATTCATTGTGTAAACACTGCGTCTAAAGCTTCTCGAGTTGCATCACTGATCCAGAAAAGCTTTGTCGCAAATAATATTGAATTAGTGGTAAAAGCTTTTAAAGTCTATGTAAGACCCATTTTGGAGTACAGCTCAGTAGTCTGGAACCCTCAATAGTTTGGAACCCTGAAATTTTCTGGAAAATTCGCAGAAAAGGTGCTATTTAAGCGTTCTAGCTATATATTTGTTCAAAAGTGTCAAATTTTTGGTGCTTTGCGCCATAAACTCATGTTTTAACTACATTTTGTTCAATTTATTCGACTTTTTTGATTTTTCTCCGAATTTTCTTGTGTTATGCTCTAGAAAGATAGAGCATCGTACGAAACGCCGAAAAACGATGTTTTTTACGCGAACCCACTATTTTTAGGCCCAAAAAGGCACTCAAAATTTCACCCCCAGAATTCCTATGCTGTGCATGTATAATAAGATAAGCTTTCACATCTACTACTTTCCTTTTTACACACCTTTTTATATTTTTTATACAGGTATTTATTTTTGACATGCTTTTGATGGCGCTTGGTTAGTTTACGATTAAATAGACCCGCGATTAATTGTGTGCACAATTAACTGTTCTGTTCGGCGATTAAGTGTTGGCGATTAATTGTCCGCGATTAATTGTTGGCGATTAATTGTCATGTAATCCCCTGCTCGAATCAGAACCTGTAACTTCGGGCAGGTTAGTGCCAGATCTCTGGAGGGCTCTGGCAGCATGAGCCTGCTTACGAAGTTTTCGCTTCTGGGCCCCAACTTGGCTGCTTGCGCAAATTTATGGAGCCCAGTTTCTCCGAAAGGTTCTCCAAGGGAGTCCCTTTTGCAAGTGTTCCAGTAGCATTGCCCTCAACTGCCACCTGGTTCCCTATGGCAACTGAGGAAAAATTTCTGAACATTCTCTTATACTTACAGATATTTTTTAGCGTTTTCCGAAACCATTTAGAGAGGACAACAGCAAAACCCAATTAAACTGAGAGGATTTGTTTTCGTATGAAAAATTAATCTCACGTGAATTAAAATAATAGATTATTGTAATTAAAGATAACCGGAAAACGATCTTCCTTTTGTGAATGTTAATCTGCATTGATCGATTACGATCTCAAATTGAGAAACCCTACCTGGTGAAGCTGTCCATGCCGGGTAATCTATGGCTGCCCGACCCTGGTCGTCGTAATAGCCCAATTGTTCTTGATAGTTATGTCGATTTCCATGACTACTGCTGTGCCTTTGACCCTTCTTGCTGTGGTGTTTCTCTTTTCTATGTTTTTTACTATCATTTTTCACTTTCCTCTCGATTTCTTCAGTCCGAGTAGTTTCTTCGACTGTAGACACTGTTTCGGTAACTTTCGGGGTTAAGGCAGCCTTAAAGTTTCGGCTAAACGGTCTTACCTGACTTAATTTAATGACACACAAATATAAATCTATTGTGAGTGTAAAAATGATAAAAAATAAAAATAAAATAAAATTTAAAGCAAAGTTGATGTATGACACTCGCAAACGCACAGAATTTCTCAAAATTGATTAAAGACCGATCGGCTTCGCCGTTTTGTATTCGAATTTGCGCACGAGATCAGAGAGGTTTGAAAATCGAAATAAACTATTAAAATTGAAAAACAATTCGATATTTTGTATAAACTATTACTATTACCCGGACTTTTATGCATAAAACAACATGTTTACATTGTAACTTGAGAGATACAGTCGTTATATCATTTGTATGTGAATGTATGCGAATTATGTATATTGTGTGGAAAAGCATTTCAAATCGTTGCCTCATAAACATAAGTATGGTCTTATCTTACTTAGCTGAATTTTCAAGCTTAAATTATTTGAAAAAGCTGCATTTCTAGCGAAATCAATCGACAGTCTTCGAAAATAAATAGCTTGAATTTAAAAAGATTTATCGACAAGCACTGATGGATGCCGCTAAATACGTAGAATGGATCCACAACAATCGTAATAAAATTCTCAAACTTTCTGTTTAATATGTGAAACAAACTATAATCACTTATTTCACTAATAATGAAGGGCATAAATCGGGAAGTTTAGCGGATTTGCAAAGTCGATATAAGTATATATGTTCTTCAGATTCGTTAAAGTTTTTCGGTTGAATTTTCCTGATTGTTTCTGATTAAAAAGTCACATTTTCTCTAGAATTCGACCTCCGTATCTGAAAAGTTAAACGTTCAAAACACAGATAAAGGTTACTTTCAGTCGCATTAATTCAGACACGACATTGGTTTGAAAAAATTTGACGAATGAATGATTTTAAGTCAGTAAGTACTTTTTAAAATGGGTAAATAAATGATTATGACTTTAAAATATCAAGTCCTCAATTTAGTGTTGCACTTTATTTTTCGAGAAAGGTAAACAACAACGGCAATAAACATATGAATGCTATCCAACAAAAAATATGCGATTAATATTCTAAAACAGTCAGTCAAAAAAGCATGATTTTCAGGTTACAAAAATCTGTTTAACGATAAACAGCCTAGCAAACTTAGGTGAAGCACATTCTTTAAAATTATAATTTCAATTTTTGTCAATCTTGTTCCGTCTTTTAGAGAAATTACCTGTTGTTCCATTTCCTGCAGTACAGCAGGTGCTGATGGTATGGCCACTACTTGATTCTCGTGGTCACCTAAATTCTCAAATTCTTCCCGATGTTCCTCCGATTTTCTCACGACATGTTTTTTATGTCTGCCTGACGGTTTTGGCTTACGACCACTTTCGTCCTAGTGATAAATTAATTTTGGATCTAGTAAATTATTTTCTTTACAGATTATTTAGATTTAGATTTTTCTGTAGATATTATTTTCACATTTCCAGAAATTAAACTGATTGAGACGATTACGACAGTCGATAAATTGATTAGTAAGCGACTTCAGAATAGTGAAGTTAGAACAAATGTAAAGTAAATATATGTACCTTTACCTCTAATTGTAAAGGATGTGTTGTATTTTTAGATACAAAGGATTAAATCTCGGAATTATTACCCAATTTTTGGTTGTATTTTGACTTCGTTAATTCTGAATTCCTTTGCATTTCACGAAATATGATATTGAATTGATTTCACGCAATAATTCTTTATCTATTTTGGTCATTATGCCACATATTTATGTAAACGCATTAGAAATCGAAAACGACTATAGACCGGATATTCAATAAATCTCCAAACTGACTTACTTTTATTCTGATAAGAGTCCCTTGTTTGCTATCAGTATCAGATGGGTACTGATCATGTTCCCTAGTGTATCGAATTTTCTCCTCCTTCACGGTCTCACGAGTCAGGGTGCTTGGAGCCGATCCAGTAGTTCCGATGGGAACAAAAACGATCTGTGGCATTATACCAGGCGGCATATTCCAGTATGACGGCGGTTGCTTAAACAGAATATTGCTGAAAAAGTGAAATAAGTCACTATAGTTCGTCTCACAGAAGTTTGAGCATAAGTTTTAAAAGCGATCTCCCAGAATAAGCTGACAGAATGCGATTGCAATACTGATCTGGAATATAATTATCGTAATTTGCCGGCTTACTACCAATAAAAATTCTTGAAATTTATGCTCGAAGTCATGTAAAATAGACTATAAGTGCATTTTGAAAGACGAACACAGTAGCCATCTATTGCAAACCAACAATCATTGCAACATTAATAAACGAGAATTCAATAGCTGTAATTATCTTCTAATCCGATCAGCAATAGCAATAATGCGTTTAAGATTTAAAAAAATGATTTCAGCAATCGGAATATTCGACTACCGTTAGCAACCCTTACAGTGCACCTAATACAAAAAATGTATAAATTTAGATCGCGCTGATGTCGACTACGAATTGCGCAAACATTTTGGATTGTTTGACACGATGAATCTGCAAATGGTTCACCCGTATTTCAAAAGTGTCTTTTGAATAATCTCTCGTTATTGTATTATTTTTATCCAGAGCGATGTATTTTGTTATTTCTATGAAGATTGATGTGAGCCTGGAAGATCATGCTTCTTAAAAACTTTCGGAAAACAAAACACTGTTTAATCGGAAATAGAAAAATTGCTGTGAATGTTGAAATAGCATAAAATCTGCCCTGTTTGACAATTTCTCGCCAATTACGCAAGTTATAAATTTTTCTGTTCTTGGCCTCAACTTCGCATTATTTTTCTTGAAAAAAATTTATTTTATCTTTTGGGATTACAGACTCTTCGAGTAAATGCCCCTTTCCCACGTGCATGTCTTATCACAACTCAATCCTAAAATTGATGAAACTCGGCTTCACCGGCTGTTGCTGTTGTTGATTAACGGTTGTGCTCGTTATTTGTTCAGTTTTAGTCTGAGTTTGTACGGCGGCGTTAGACTTCTGAACGACAGGAGCGACTGGAACCCGAGCCGGGGTCGGACTCAAATCTGTTCTAATCCGCAGTAGACCCGTATCGTTTTGATGCCCGTTCACATTAATCACTGATCTGGGACTAAAACTGGCATTGTTGAACTGCCATGAAGCCAGATTAGTTTGCGAGCGAGACTGAAATCAAATGGATAAATGTGACGACACTTTTTTTATCAGATCCATGTTTTTCTGATCAGGGGCGAAAACCCAAATTTCCCTTATAATGTCAAAAATTGTTCGAAAAATTTTCCCATCATGATTAAAATTGCGGTTCCTTGACGTATTTCGACAGACAGCATCTTTTCAGATGAGAAAAAGTTTAAAAAATGCCAACATTTTCGAAAGTTTTTTATGAAATACTCGTGAAATTAATGCGAAAATCGACACAAAACGTCGAAAAAATAGTAAATCATTGCAAGAACTACAAAATCTTTGTTTTTTTACAAAAACTACTCTTCTGACAGAAGAATAAGGTTTTTCTAGCCCTTGAAAGTCAGCAAATGTCATTAATAATTCTAAAAATCATGATAAAAATAGCTAAAATCATCAAAAAATACACATTTATTCTTTATTGCGCTCAAATATTTTATGACCATGAGGCGGCTGCACCCCCTCTAAATTCGCCATTGCTTGTTGCCATTAGATGCAGCTGGATTTATCTGATAATTCGCAGTACAGGTACGACGTACCTAGATTTTTGATTTAAAGTATAATAACTAAAATTTGTAAACACAATTTTGTGCGTTTATAATTTGTCCTTTACTTTTGGCAATGATATACGTATAATAAAACAATATTTATCAATATCAGCAGTTTTTCCACAAGCACACTTCACGAAGGAGCAGCAAAACCTTAATAAAGGTTATATTTTTTACTAAGGTATTAAAATGTGCTCACTTTTCGACGATCATTTGCGACTTTTTCAAGAATTTAAAGAAAAACTGGCAACCCCTTTATTTGTTCCCGAAATCATGAATTTGTTCCTAATTATATTATACATTTTTGCGTTTGCTTACTTATTTAAATCTTATCTTACATCATAAAACAATGAATGGATGCCTTAATTTTTGTGAATTTTTGTTCGATCATTTGCTAATTAAAATTTCCCTTTTTATGCATTTTTTGGTACGTTTGGGAGAATTCGCATTAAAGTTCACTTCTTACTAGAAGTAATAAATTTACGTAAAAACGATCATTTAGTTCAATTGAAAAATGATCAGAGCAACTTTGTAACGATAATCATTTAAACAGAAGCGGTTTTGTTAAATTCAGACAAACTATGATTTATTTGCTCACATGATACTTGATTTCATTTTATTTATCTATTTGTATATTTATACTGCCTGCTTATGCACGTCAAACAATTAAATATTTGACAATTTCTTTGAAACACAATATACTGCCTAAACATTTTTTAGATACGAGCACGACTGCAGCTCCTTGAAAAAATCAAACAGAAAATTAAATCTTAGGTAGCGCGTTAGCGCGTACCTATAATATACTTGGGTACCCCAACATATGTCCCCCCTCACAGCTATAACGGCACACATCTGAGACGTGCGGTTTTTTTTAAAAGATAGATAATAAAAAACTTAAGACCCCCATTTTTTTGTTTACACTCAATACCGAGCGAGTCGTGAGTGTGTTAAGTTTACACCAAAAATTCAAATAATTTGCGGAGGGCCAATTTTTTTAAAATGTTTTCCCTGATTAGTAGGTTATGAATCTGGTCTTAAAATTTCTTTACACTTATTAGTTGTTGCACAGGAGTGTAAATTAGACGGTTTTTTTACTGTTTTCATGTGCAAAAGCATATCTAAGTCAGTTTAACATTCTATGCAGTCTGATTGGTTTCAAAAGGTAGACGGTTATAAAAATCTAGGGGAGACTTTTTTCATTTTTTTAAAAGTAATATTTTCGAATTTAGAGGCGGTTTATTGTAGAGAGTCTGGGACAAAAAAATATTTTCTCCTTGCCAAATTCTCCACTTAGTAGACAGAACGTGGTAACTACCTTTGAAATGTGCCTCGTCTTAAGCGGTACACGTCAAAATTTATTTTGTTTCTTTACAATCAATATTGCGTTTTTAGTGCAGGTGTAAACTTTTTACTGAAAAATTTTTTTCCGCCCAGAGCGTCGTGTATGATGAATTTTTTTAAAGCATGTTCTCCGTAAGGTCAGAATAACGAATCTGACCTTTAAAATTTTCTACAATCAATACACAGTACCAGGGTTTAAACTTTACACTCTAGTGGATGAGTAAAAAAACAGATTTTGTCCAAGATTTCTCTGCCAACTTTTCCGCTTATGAGTTTGGCTAAATTAAATAAATAAAAATAAAGTAACTTTAAAGGGCTACACGTCGAAGCAAACCGCGTTCAAAAAAACGTAATATTGAGTTGTTTATGGGGGTGTAAAGTTCGAAATCTGAGGTATAAACAGCGAATCGCTTGTTTGCACTCAACAGTGGTGTAAAGTGGTTTACATCTGATATTTATTTGTCCTTGGGTCATTGTGGAGACTTATTTTTTCAAATAATGTTGATCGTAATATCAGAGTAATATCAGAATTACGAATCCGACTGAAATTTTCTTTAAACTCTGTGGTCGTGTAAAGTTTACAATGCATCTCTTGTTCTACAGCCTTGCGGAAGCTTAATTTTTTTTTCAAAATGGTCAACGTAAAATCAGAATTGGGAATCTGAGTGTTAGTTTTCTCTACACCTGGTAGTTGTGTAAAGTTCGCACTAATCATTTGTTGTTAGAATGTAGTTTATACTACAAATTTATTTTACTTCCAAATCTGAGCGTTAGTGTTCCTTACACTTGATATTTGCGTAAAGTTAATGCTGAAAAACTTTGATCTGTTAAAATAATGTAAGGTTGTCTTGTTTGAAAAGAATAATGCTGATGTTAAGAGCAATATTGTTTTCCGTGTTCTTGGACTGCTGTCATTATTGTGGCATGTTACTGTATGTGTTTACAGACTGATATACTCAAATCATGCTAATAAAAAGTAGGGTACTAGCAAAGTAAAATGCTCCGATGGAACAAAAAAAGATGAATATACTTGAAATTGTGGACTATTAAGGATGTAAAAGGAGGGGACTAGGAAAAAGCTACTTAAAGTCGCAAAATATGATAAAAATCACACTTTCTCTAAGCAACGCAAAAAATCGAAGTATATTCTGCGACAACACATTAAAATAAATATTTAACCATAAAAATGATTGAAAAAGCAGCATATTAGCTATGCAGTACCTATGGGAAATGATATTGAGTAAACTAACAGTCTTTCTAAGCCAATTGAATGATCGATGCATCCAAGACAATTGAAGACATTGTGGGTTTAAAACAGTAGGAAACGCGTACGTTGAAAGTCAGCGTTGCTACCTTCCAGCAATTTAAGAAGTAAACATTGTAGGTTTCAGTTTATACACTCTTATCTGAAACTGAAAATTATTTAAAAAAGACACTTTTTAGAGGCCACAGAATATACTTCGATTTTTTGCGTTCCTTAGAGAAAGTGTGATTTTTATCAGATTTTGCGACTTTAGGTAGCTTTTTCCTAGTCCCCTCCTTTTACATCCTTAATAATCCACAATTCCAAGTATATTCATCTTTTTTGTTCCATCGGAGCATCTTACTTTGCTAGTGGCACTTATAAACGAGCCATTATGAGTGGAACAGATAGTCTAAACAAGCGAAGCATTTGTAAAGTTAGAAGAAAAAATTTTAAGCAGAGGCTTTTATAGAGTGATGTTCTTATTAGGATGTAAAAACTTCCAAAAATTATCTTTGTAATGTTGTTTTATTCCTTATCACATCATTCTTGTTCTATCTGGATAATTTTAGCGATATAATTCAAACTATGAACTCAATAGTTTGTTATCAATGTCATTCTTAGGTACTCTAAAAATGAGATAACAAATATATATCACATTAGAATGTTGCTTACCTTTGAAATTTGCTTGTCGTAATTTTCCCATTCCTAAAAGCGTGTAATTCTTATTATTTGTTTTTCAAATATCGCACATAAGGTAACCTAAGAACTTACGGTACTCATCACTGATTGAGACCGCAACAAATCGCGGCCGGATGATTTTGATGACCTGGATAAGTAGTCAACTTTTGACTCCAAAAAGTCGTCTGACAGTTCCTAGAACAAAGTGATATGATCCATATAAATTCAGATAACGTAGAAAGAATTTGTTGGAAAAGTTAAAAGACAATAAAGCGAGGATAAAACATGAAAACGTAGATTGTTTTTTGGTTAGCATTATGAAAATTAACTTGGAGAAGGAGAAAAATGCTAAGATACAAGTATGGAATAAATATTTTGAGCTGGTTCGTAACGGGGAAAATTGTTGAAACAGATATCGCGGTCGAAGTTTGAAGTCGTCAAAAGAGTGTAAAGATGTATATAATCATGAAAAAATTCAAGAAAGATCCCCTTAGCTATCAAAATTTGGTGCTAATAAAATTCTTGGCTATCAAAAAACTTTTCCATAGATAAAGCAACGCAAGGAAAATATAGAAAAATCATAGCTTCTCGTCAAGAGCCTGCTCTTTTCCCCACAATTTTGCTTAGGATGACTAAAAAGCATCAATTATCACAATTTCGAGTACTAAGCACTAGTCATTATAAACAAAAATAAATGACTGTGGTTTTTCATACTGCGATCGTATAACCTTCAAATTCCGGTGAATCAGGAAATTTTAGAGATTATAATGATGAATGCTTGAAATTCGCAAGATATAAGCATAAAATGATCATTTCCTCAAACTTAACAACGAATCGGACACTTTACGCCTTGTTATTATTGACCAAAACTTACTGTTCTAGAAGAGCAGAGAAATTTGAAGAAATTTTTAATTTATGGTCACGTTTTGAGCATGTCAAAAAAGCCGAAAATGCAGTTACAGTTTCCGAGATATACTCGTAGAGCAATCCGCATCTCTCCCGGTGCTAAATACTAAATTAGTAAAAATAGTAAGCGCATCAAAGGTGACCAATACAACATTAAATTTCTATTCCTCGCAACAAAAATGTTATCAAGTTTTGAAACCGGTTATTCCAGTAAAGAATCTGAATAGTTTGCGCAGCTGTAACGCTTAGCAAACAATTTTATTTGCTTTTCCCTTACCCTTTCAGGAACGTCTATATAATCCGGATCAACTTTTCTCAATTCGCGTATGTTCAACATTGATCGATTTTTCGATCTATCCAACAACCTTTCTCGGCGTCTAGCTAATTCGTCAATATCCCTGGACGCTTCATACTGCACATTTATATCAATTAATTATGAAATTTTTTGAAATAACATATGATAATAGCTTCAGCTTCTTACTTTTCGGTTGCTAGACCCGGCCAGCTGAAACACACGACGGTTATTCAACACTACTTTCTAGATCAGTCAAGATTAAGCAAAATTATGTTGAACCAATGATATTACGATAAAGATAAAAATAAACGCACGGTAAATGAGGAAAATTTCAGCACGTGTTGATTTGTGGATGGATGATATTCAAATTTAATATTTTTATTTGATCGTTCTGATTATAGTAAAATTTAAAAAAACTTTAACATTCTGAACGTTTTTAAGCTAATTAACACGGTGTTCCAAGTGCGATAAAGCAGCTTCAAAGCTCTGTTAATAGCTAATTTCTGTCCTAGGACAGGTAATACAGAAAGTCGTTTTTAGGATCGCAACATAATGTGAGTATGTGGCTTTTAAGTAAATAATTGGCTTAAAGTTTTTTGTAGACTTATGGCATGATAGCGTGATAGATAAATAAATAAATTGATTAATAATAAATTACTCAATTAATACTCTTCAAGAAAACTACTTGAAAGATGAAATTCTATCTGCTGCAATTACAAGGACGCGTAGATATGCATATTCTACGTACAGACAGACAATAGTGCGAAATGCGATATTCGTCACAAGTGCGAAAAATACTAAAAAAGGCTAATTATCGAAAATTCTTTCATTCAGTGATCATTTAATATTTGGTTCATTCACGCGAGCGTTGTTAGTCCGTGCATTGTCGTCAAGTATTTTAGCTTGCTCATTATCGATCACATTATCAGATATTGGCTGACTTGTAAAATCATTCTAAAATGATCAGAAGAAATAAGACACAACGTGAACAAATGTCGAAAGATGAATGCATATAAAAAAGAGAAATATTAGCCACGCACTTAAACACGAAAAATTATTTTATACCTACTTGTAATCTGAACGAAAATGTTGACGCGCTTATTGTGCTTGTTGAAGAGAATAATATATCAGCAATAATCGAAAGCAAACGAAAATTTCAAATTTCAGTTTACGGATATCAGTATCTTTTATGAAAAATATATAATATCCAGAAAACATAAGAATGAGCATTCATTTCATGCCTTTAATGAATCCAACTGAAGAGATTTGTCTCGAGATACTGTTCGTAAATTTCTGTAATACTTTTATAGATTATCCGTACACGAAATATTAAAAATATGCTTACCTTAAACATAATATATGAAAGATGATAAAGATAATACAGTAGGATTAAAACAATAATATAATAATATAATATAACATAATATAATATTATTATATTTTATTACATATTAGGACGAGAAAGGTGAAAATGATTATTACCCTTGATGGCAAACAAGTGAAGTGCAAAAAACGTTATTAAGATTGAGATCTCACATGTAAAAGTTTTATCTGTTGGTAGGATAGAAATAAAAAACCAGAATTATTCCACTAAGACAAATGGCACATATAACGGTAGCCTAGAAGAATTCAGTCCATCCTCATTTAAAATTATTGCACTAATGTTTAAATGTTTTACTGTTAATTATGAAATATTAAAAATAAATAAGTATTGAACATTAAATAAACTCAGTAATGCAAATGTTTTATTAGACTGCGAAACTAAAACAAGGTTGCATTAGAACAAAAGTCAAATTAACCTTTAAGAGTCTATGAATAGTCTGGAGATTAAAAGCACAAATTGTACCTCAGAGTTAGGTCCTTCTTCGCTCAGTATGAAAGCACAATTTTCAAGATCTCCAAAGTAAAGCTTAGGTAGTGCTTTCTGATTGATAGGAGGTTGAAGCATATCGACGATTTTCTTGACTCTATTCCTTACAAATATTACATCGTCTCTTTTACGAGTATCTGGTGAAATTGAGTTATGATAATGTATTGGTAAATGATACGACATAGAGCAAATGTTATTTTTAGCTGCTTGCTCTTTTTTCGCGGATCGGTTTTCACATCATGCATCGAACCTTCATTTTTGAGACTATTGGAAATTGATTTATTCTCGGAGAACTCGTTTGGTTCAAGATCTTTCGATTGTCTAACATTTTTGCTACGCTCTGGCAAGCTTGTAGTTTTGTTTGAGTAAGTTTGTCCTGCAGATTCCTCCTGCACGGAATATGACGCAAACAAAGAAAATTTAGCTGAACATTTAGAGCTATGTTCCTCAGATTCAGACGTGTTTAATAAGCGTTTCAATCGCTCAGTTATGGATGTAAAATCTAACTTTCTATAAGAAGCAGTTCCTCCTAGGGTATTGTCTTGGTGGGAAATTTCGGAATCGATCCCGTTTCCCGATCTGTCAACATCTATATTTTCCGGCGAAGATTCGGGTGTAAATTTTTTTGTTTCGTACAGATATTGCGGCTCGGAAACGCGAGGTTTCCATTTATGTTCTTTTCGGATATCACCATTGAGTAAGACTTTATAAGGCTCTCTGGGTTTCGGAAAATCGTACGGTTCTTCTGGTGGCGGTTGCCAAATTTTACCCAAATAATTTATCGGCGGTTGAACCTCGGGTGATCGGCAAAACACTGACTTAGCCCCCAAAAAATCGATTGGGTATCGATCTATATTTAACACGTCAGCGCTTTTCGTAATAGTATTCTTAATAATTTCGGGTTGTCTATCATCAAAATGCACTCTTCCCCAAGTAGGCTTGATTCGCATATCCAGCTGGAGTTGTGAAATATTTTCAGGGCACGGTTTAATACTCGATTCGGTACTGGAATCGCACGTTTGAAACTTTTCAGATGACGCGGTACTCGCATGTTTGACTGGAAACCGAGAAACTTCGAAATATTTAATGAATGGCTTGGCTCCTTGAAGAGCGGCACATTTAGGCGTATCATTCTCCGTAAAGTGCTCCTGAACTTTCGATCTATTATCCATGAAAGATTCATTATATTTTCGTTTGTAAAACATGGCCTTCGAGTGAATGATTCCAATAATCTGGAAAAACATTAGATCCGCTGAATTAATGTCTATACATGTAACTAATAAACAAATAACAAGCGAAGCTTGAAAAATAAATTTTCGGTATGATTATACGAATAGATTACATATTACACAGCTTCAATTAAAAGACACTTTATATAATCCTTTGAAATCGCAAAAGGCTATATTCTGTTTTTCTTCCACTATAATTTAAAAACTGACTTATATTTTTTAACATTCGAAACAACAAGACAGTACTGAAATACTTTACTTTAAAATTATAAATTCTTCGTGACCTAAACAGACGTCTAGAACTGACCATGTTCAGTTCCATAATTTTAGTTCTACTGCAGTTACGCTTTTTTGTGAAAGTCAAGATTTTTAATTAAAGCGCAATCCTTAAAATATTCTACTGAATATTGTTATCGGAATCTGAGTAATTATACTCCTGAAACGCAGGAAAAATCAGTGCAAAAGTACACATTTTCATGCGTTTATTCTTTGCCTTTTTTAAGAGCTGTGAGTGACTACTACTCAAATAAAATTATATGCAGATACTACCTAACGGGACACATCGGGTCTCTTTAAAACTTATTTTTTACCCGAATTTCTTATCAGACAATTGGGAGTTTTCATTTAAAAAAAATTCATTCTAGAAGGACCATTTTAGAAAATTTACGAAATGGAAAAAATGCTTACATTGTCAGTATTATTTATCCATTCTTTTTGCCACCGTTTGTCGGTATTAATTCAAGTGTGATAAATATAGAGCTAGCAGTAAACGTACAAGGGAGTTCATAAAGGCATTGAGAAATCCGCGTAAGCTTGTCCTCACGATAATAATCAGCTACAAGCTAATCAGCAAAACTTTGAGGAATATGCTTCGTCGTCGCACCGCTGGATTTGAAATAAATTAAACTGGTTTCTTCTTCTTTAGTGCGTCCTATTCGTTTTTTCGAGCAAAAAGGGATTGCATGCAAATGCATGAAACATCAAAGAAAATAAGAGCAACACGAGAGCTTTAACAATGTGGAATACAATCGTCATCGCAATAACAATGCAAAGCTAGAACAAAAATAAGGCCGCAAATACTCAAAGCTCAGGAATTTACTGCCTGAATCGTTAAAAACACTAGAAACAAATTTATGAACTCTTTCTAACGCGCCTAAAATTCTAGCCAACACAAATCTTGCTAAGCTGCACAGCACGGCCGGCCTGGGGGACTAGCACTTCTGGAGGTCAAACAGAGTTTTTTGAGCTAAAAATGACTTCTAACTGGATATAAACGTATAATAGCGTAAAAACTATCATAGTTGACCGTTTATAATCGATTTCAAGAACTTTACTTTTGCAAATCGGTTTTGTTTTTATTAATTTTTATTCGTAATTTTCTCATTTTCTCCAAAAAAATTAAGCTTTTGTCCTTTTAGGATTGACACTCCAAATCCTTATCTGCAAGTTTAATTGCAGGTAGGGAGGTAGTCAGTCGGAGACATTTTTTGCATCAAAATGTCCTAAAAACAAATATAAACGCTAAGAAAGCGTAAAAGTTATACTACTTCACACTTTAAAAGCAATTTTTAAGCATTTTCGCAAAAAATTTTTAATTTTCATATATGTTCGGTCTTTATTTTGCCTTATTTTTTCACAAAAATTTGCCTTTTTTCCATTCTGTGGGATCTAGACCCCATGTGCATGTCTGGATGCAACTATTCAATTGCTATTTAAATGCAGAATTACATGCATTGTCTTGCCGAAAAACGTAAGAGATGTGTTGAAATTTGAGGTAAATCTGATCTCACCGATCAAAATTGGAGAATATTTTATCTCTCCAATTTTTGTCAAACGATCTTCTTTGGCTTTTGTAGAGATCGTAAGATAATAAAAAAATGATTTTTCGGGGCAATTTTAATTTATATATTTTATTGTCCATGCCACAAGAGATGATTAATAAAAGGCACAAGTAATATTCTTACTTAATTACTTGTGAAGGCTCATCACAAGCTGTTTAATTTCGTACAATAGCCAACAAGATTTAAAAGCAAATACAAAAGCGATTTCTTATACATGAATAAGTGAGAAACAATGACATTCTTTAACGATAATTTTTTATAACAACAACACGTATATAAAAGTTATCATTAGAAAAAATTTTGGGTAAATACGAAATATGGCGCAGCGCGATAGAATCCAACTTTCATGCAGTAAGCAATCTGTTCTCACGAATTTAGTGAAATAAAGTAGCATGCATGTTAAAAAACATTTTTATGTAAATAAGTGAATAAGTATCTAAATTTAGGCTTATCAAACATATTTTAGCCTACATACATAGATAGTGTCACGGCTGCGGCAAAGCTTAGAAATGTAAAAACCACACATTTCAATGATTATGTATAGGAACGAGGGCATTGAATATTGAATAGGTGCAGTGGCGCAAGTAAAAAACAGTTATCACAATAAATAATAATATAACTAATAAGATCCGAAATTTTGTTGACTGATATTTATGAAAGAGATCATTTTTAAAAGAGCGATTTTTTATGTAAGACGCTATTTTTATTATATTTTTTAAGTTTTATTTTTCTTCATTATGAAAGGCCTGTAGAGACTCACTTGCGACTTGAGGAACTGCTCTTCACGCTGAATAAGAAATAAATTAAAGTTTATTCGGCTTTAATCCTAGACACGAAAGCTTAGGTACTTCAAAGAGCTTTGATCTTGGTCCCGGACGAGCAGCCGGGTCCCAAGGCAAATTGACGTCCCTATCACGTAAATTAAGTCTATCCCTCAATGGAGACATAGAAACTGATCGATGTCTCTGCACGCTTTCGCTCAAGTATTCGTGGGGCGATATGATCTTAGTTTCGTAGCTCTAAAATCATAAAGCCTGTTACGTATGCATACTAGTATTATACGAGTAGGTATCATAAATGGGAAGCGAGAAATTCTGTAGGGGTAAAATCGCCAAAAAGTACCAAAAATCGCCAAAAATGTTACTAAAAATAGAAATCTAGGGTCTTCAGTAATCTGCGGGGAATTTCAATTTCTGCGAGGGTGTATACCCCAGACTCCCCACGCCCATGTGTGGTAGGTATGCATTGAATAACCCGCATATAACGATACGAAGTGTTTGCAATCCGTTGAATCAACTTCAACCTGACAGGTATTTGTTTACCATCGAAGCTAAAACTGATTTTAAAATTGTTTTAAGAGGATTATCAGAACAAAAATCCTTATTTCTAATTGACCTTACAGTTGTGCCGTATTGTCGAAAAGAATCAGCAAAGTTATTTTCAGCTTTCATCGGATGACTTAAACCATGAAATTTTTCTTAGAAAAAATTTTTATTAGAAAAAATTCACTTTGGTCAAAAAAGTAAGACTGGAACGACATAATAAAATTTTGAAGTCGAGGAAAGGACATCAGAATTTGATTGAAATCATCTCATTCTTTGTGACTTCTCACTCTTTGGTTACCTTCTTTTCACTTTGAGTCAATTTTGTCTGTCTTTTACAGTATTCGAACACGTATAATTTATCTACTTTTAGGCGTCTGTTTTCCAATGCGTCCATCTTCAAAAACGATCTTTTGCTATGAGCAGACGGAAAATCGGGAGTTTTGTTCCTTTTCTTGATATAAGCAGGAATATTGTTGAGCAACGGAGTGTTTGATCTGTAATGACCATCTACTTTGGGGTCAATTATATGCAGTCGATATGATTCTCGTTCCTTTTCCACTTTGCAAAAAAGTCAAAGATTGTGAAAAGAGATTAAACAAACGGCTCAAAAGCATGCGGACCGGTCTAAGAATTAGCGAGAAGTGAAATAACTAAAGAGTCAAGTTCTCTGAGGTGGTTAGATGTTTAATCAGCTAGTGCAAAGGCTCCTATTTCAAATATTATTTTCTAGCACGTCCATGAAAATATTTCGAATTTTTCCACCATTATCTTTACCATTAACTCTCTCGTTTCTTCTTCTATTATAATATAGTTTATAATTTAGATCCTTATACTTCAAATTGTATTACTACGTTGAAATTTGATTGCCTCGCCAAAGACTCTCCATACATATACACGGTAAATTTACCAAAAAAACAGTGAACATGTAACTCTAAGATGCAAAAAAATTTTGCTTTTCAATTTGAAATGTTATTAATCTAAAAATTTACATTATTATTAGTATCTAAGCGTAAAAACTTGAGAATTTCAAATTGAGAATCACGCCAAAACTTTTAGCGTAGGTGACAAGAATGCCAGATGACGCGTGCCATGGCGCACGCATCTCAAATTCCGAGGCTTATTGCTCATAAAAATCGCGAAATGATGAATTTAAGTCAACAAACAGATTTCTCGGTAATTTAGTGCTGGCTTAATCAATCAACTCACTTAAATAATTTAATTTCGCTTGAGACATAAGTACATTGTACATACTTATGTAAGCTGCGGACGTACATCGCAGAATAATAACTAAAATCGTGGATGTGCTTAAAGTACCATATACAACATGGCCGATCAGCGGAGGTAGCCTGTCAGGAGGTCAAGAATTGAGATTTTTAGGGCCGAAATTACCTCAGAAACTCGTATAAGCGTTACTATGTTATTACACAGTTTCTGGTCACTTTAAAGCACTTTTGAAGATAATTTTTAATTTTCATCATTTTTGGCTTTCATTTTGCCTCATTCTCCTGAGAAAATTTCCCACATTCCTTTCGAGGGGGATTGTACTTGCTTTTTATAAAGGTCCGTCGCAAAGAGAATTTGAAAATGATTTCGTCAAAAAAGGTAATGATGGATACGATTATATAGAGAAAAGGACAAATTTATCTCTCTACACACTTTGTAATCTGGTGCGCCATCACCAAGAGTCGGAAAGGACTTTGCCTCACTTCGAACATGTACTGTCGTACCAGCACCCTGAAAAATGACAACGTGAGATAAAATTATTGAAATTTTATACCACTGTTATAAGCTTAGGTGAGAAGGCGGTCTTAGGAGTCAGCCCGATCTGGGGTCAAGCGAAATTTAATTGATCTAAAATGACGAAAAAATTTGGTGTGAACGTCAAAATATTCAAGAACTACCGTAACTCACAGTCTTTGATCAATTTTAAAACATTTCTGCGAAGACAATTTTTGATTTTTATCTGTATGTTTTGTCTTAACTTTACCTCGAAAAATTCCTCATTCTCTGTCTTGGGTATATCAGAAAGCTGAATATATTATTTATTGAAAATCGTGTGTACTCTTAATGTGTGATACATTATTTATGAATCAAATCAGCTTTACTTGGTATCGTCGTGATCTTCAGAAATTTTATTTAATCAGATAGCTTTAATAGACGCACTTAAGGAATAAATTTTTTCTAATAAAAATATTCCGCTCGCATTATGTAAATAAGAAGTGCATAAAAATCCTAAGAAGACAGAAAAACTTTTCGGAAATTAGTATATAAAAATAAAAAAGTTCTTAATCAACATTTAAAAAATCAATATGAAATAGTGTGTAATATGCGATGATAAAAAACGGTTCCGCTTTAATTACAGGTAAGTTTGTGGTGAGAGGATCGGCTTTATAAATCGGCGTGACGACCCTTAAGTCCTGTCGTCTGAATTCACCTCTTGACGTGTGAGATACTCTTGTATCCTGGAAAATCAATTTTCTTATTGAATACTGTTGAATTTAAAGAAATGCTTAGCCTTACCGGACCAGGCGGTTCTCCGAATATTTTCGTCTTTTCGGGCGTACTCCATTCTCTGACCGTTGTGGTAGTCGTAGACATCATTTCTTATTTAATATTAATACGAGTATAAGTGCTCTAAAAACCAGAAACTTCAGTACTTTATGCATTTGCTGTGATAATAAGTGCAAGTGACTGATGTTCACTTAGCTTCAGGCATAAGGATGACATAAGTGAGAAATTTCTATAAAAAAAGAAAAATGAGCGCAAAAACATTTTGCCGCAACTGTTCGAACGTCCCACCTCACCGTACGTCTCACCTTTTCGAAGGTCCCAACCCTTCGAAATTATTACTTCTTTAAATGCTCCTAGTCGCACATCTAGACATAGACAGCATAAGAATTATGGGGGAGGGATTTTAAAGCGCTATTTTCGGGCCCGAAAATGATAAATATGCGTCAAACACATCGGTTTTCGGCGTTCCTGACGACACTCTATCGTTCTATAGCATAAGAACACAAAAAATTGTCAAAAAAATCAAAAAGTTCGAACAATTTGAACAAAATAGTCAAAAAATGAGTATGCGGCACGAAGCGCCGAAAATCTGACACTTTTGATCAAATAAATAGCTAAAAAGGCTTAAAACAGCACCTTTCCTAAGAATTTTTTGAAAAAAACTCCTGGAAACTTATGGAAAATTACGAATTCTGGAGGTCGAAATTTTTTCTGGGATGAACCCCCAGATAATGTATGCGCAAATTACATCTCTTCTTTGAAAATCATACTTCATCGTACGTATAAATTAGCTTGCAGTGATTCATGCCAGAGCAAGCCTTATTTTTATCTTTTTGTTGAGTACATTTTTTGCTGTAAAAAGGATTTTTTTAAGAAAACGGTTGCCGTGTCAATACATACATATGAAGATAATTCCTTTTGAATTGTCTAACAATTTTTCTTACAGTAAGCATTTAATGATCTTTGAAATATGAAAAATTACCTAACGTATAATATCATTTAATTTAGAAAAGGAAAGGCACGCTAATCTGCATGCTCCAGCTTCATGCACACAATAGAGTGGAAGTGTCAGGCGCAGATGTAGTATCATTACAGCAAATAATTTTGTTTTTCAGATTTTTAATTTGTCGAAATAGTTGGACCAAAGAAGTTGTGTACATATTCGAAGATATGAGAAATTCGACGAGGTGGGACATCCGAGGAGATGAAACATTCAATGGAATGGGATATGCAATGATAAATTTTTCGCGACAACTCTATTTCCATGTTGTCATTTTTTCAAAGAAATTGACTTAGGTGGGAGATTGGAAGGCCAGAAAATTCTGGGAGGGTCGGGATCATAGGTGGGCGGCACCAAAATTCTGGGGTGCAAGATTTTTTAAAGGTCAAAAAATCACATTTAAAATGATAGTATGGCGGAAAAAACACCATTTTTCAACGTTTCTCATCGAGCACTATCCATTGGCATCAAAAGATTGCGAAAAACGAAAAAAATTTCAAAAATTGAATTTTGGAGGTATTTTGATTTCTGGGGGGTATTTTGGTTTCTCGGGGGGCGGGGGCTGCATACCCCAAACCCCCCACGCCCAGTTATAGTCGGGATGGTTAAAATTGTCAAAAATCTTACTAAAAATAGAATTCTGGGGGTCAACAGTAATCTGGGGTTTTTCAACTTCTGGGGAGTACAACCACCCACGCCCATGGGTGACGTTCGAAGAATTAGAACGTTCAAAGAAATGATATTTTCTGTCTAGACTAATTTTTTATAATACATCACTCTGCGAACACCTGGGGGTGTGCGAAAAAATAGGAAGTTCGAGGATGAGGGACATCCGAGGAAGAGGAACTATGCAAACAAAGGGAACTTCAGACTTTTGAGCTTCTCCATAGCTATCAAAAAAATCACAAATTTACGATTAGTCGTATCCTCATGCTCATGGTCATCTTCAATCTAAAAAATAGAACTTGGGCCGGTTTCTGAATGAGGGGGCTAAGATAAGCGTGGGGCTAAGTCAGAAGATATGGGGCTAACTATTTTAGCCCGAGTTTCAGAATTATGGGGCTAGCTAGCTCGGGGCTAAACGTTAAAAGTTAGCCTTTTTCCACTTTACCCCAGGGCTAAATTTCTATTAATTTCTAGCGCGTGTTTCTCAACGAAAGTGCTAACTTTTCTTGGGCAAAATATTAACAGTTAGCCCCTAAAATCAGGCCCTGGTGTTGACTAGGGCTATCCTACTTATTGTGTGGTATTTCTCTAATATTGGATTCGGTAAAAATAAGTTCACTGAGATTTGTAATAATTTGCCATACTAAGATAATTTTCCTCACAGACGTTTCCCTGCACACAATTAATTAAACTGACCATATTCGTCACACTGAATTTCTATTAGACTGGAAGGTCATTTTTGCTATTGCCAAATGTCTTAAGACACATATGTAAGGGATGGAGCAATATCGGGAACTATTATAAAAAAAGGACTTAGATGTTTTTTAAAAATATATATAGTAGATGGCCAAGTTCTGTGATAAGCTGCTGAGTCTCCGTTATACGCAATTTCAAATTCAGTTAAAGTTTTAAAGAACAAAGACGGTTGATGCGTCCTAGCACTTCAATAAGAAAGAGCAAAACCTTTGCGTCTTCGTTTCTTACAGTTACGTACGTATATGGTTTTCACTCAATTAAAGTTAGCACTGGGGCTAACTTTTTTAGCCCTGGGGCTAGCTAGCCCCTGGCTAACTTTCATTCAGAAACGGGGGCTAAGTTAACCTCGGGGCCTTCTGGTCTTTGGGCTAAAGTTAGCCCCTTCATTCAGAAACCGGTCCCAGCAGGACGGCAGCAATAATATCTGATAACAACTTGGCTTAACGGTAAATCTGCGTAATCTGCTAAATGAAATAGTTGCATACAATTTTAATATCATAATACTTCAAAATCCTTGCGATATTAAATTTAGTTAATTATGACATTATCTAAACTAGTTTGATTATCACGCTTTAATATTTACGTACACTCTTTCGAAAATGTGTCATACGCCATTCTTCCGCTTGTCAACGATTTTCCAGTTAAACAGCATAACTTTGCAGATAAATTTATGTGCTCAGCTTTTTTATCGAGTAATTTTTTCTTTAAATCGCACGACTTATACCTGTTTGTTGCTATTCGCTTATAAACCTGTTAAAACGTCTCAATTATTTTTTAAGCTCATGCTCTGTAATTTCTATCATAAGACCAACCAATCATTGTCGCGCTCTGTTTACTTTTCGATAGTCACCTTTCGAGCGAAAAACAGCCCACAGAAACAAACTTTTGCCTGCCTGCACTACGTGCTACGCCGACCCGAGCGCAAATTTTTTAGTTCACTCAGTCGGGCACATCGTAAATAATTCACATAATAGCCATTCGAGAGCCCTTCACAATCATAAAAGTTTCTGGAAAGGATTTTATGTTATTATTTTATAGTAAAAGGAGAAGTCGTTTTGCAGAAACAAGATTTTCGCTTAAATCTGTTTGGAAATCTGCCTGTTTTTCTTTATTAGCACGAAGTTAGCAAATTCTCTCGCGTTGTTGTATGTTCCTTTGAATTCTGTTTTTCTAAGAAATAATGCGACACAAAGTTGCGAGAAATAAATGTGTACACGAGAGTGTGATTGTAGCTTTCCTCAGCAAAAACCTTTTAACCTCGAGTCAACTCCTAATTTTGCTTCACAGTAAGAACTTTTTTATGTCGCAAGGAGCATACAACCACGAAAACGAAATAATGCGGAATTTTTTTGTAAAAATTAGCAATTTGATGCAAAGAAAAAATGGTGTTTGAAGATGTATTCAAAAAAAGCCAAAAGTTGCAAGGACAGCCAGTGCGCCGGAAAATTATGAATTCTAGACCAATGGATAGCTTAAAATCATCTGCGTATAAATTTTCATCTTATCTAATATTCAGAGCAGGTGGGCTTAATCTGAACTCGTTGTGAAGGCTTGTAGATCTCTTGAAACAAAACACACAGTCAATAATTCGAGGTAAAGCACGTAATGTTTAAAAATAAGGGCCCAGGAAGCATTGAAATCATTACACACCGCCAAACTATGACTGTATCTTTCCTTAGAAAACATTATTTTTGGCAGAAATTCTCAAAACAATTTAAACTTTTTAAATTCCGCGTTAAAGAAACATAACTTGTCTGAAAATCTGTAATATCAGTTATAAATAAGATTTGGCGCTACGTGCGATGAATTTCGAAATTTATACATCAGGTTGGTCAATTATAACTTAGGAAGCACTTCAATCCTTTACATTCTTTGAATACTTCAATTGTGAATGCATGAACAATTTATTTAAAGGCTTGCAGTTAGAGTATGTAAAACTACGAATCCAAACAGCTTAAGTTAAGAAATACCTTTTCTCGCATCTAAGCTTATAAGTTGGATACGCATCTCTAATTAAAACAAAATAAACAACTGTGATGAGTTCTTGATAGGCACAATATTTTTGGTTCTCGTGATGAAACAGGCCATAATTTGATGACTTTTTGTTTTATCAATATACTTAGATTCGAATTTAAGGGTTTTCAAATTAAGTTAATTTGCATTTTGTCTACAGATTTCAATTCCCTCAACCATTCATATTTTCCGCTTCACCTCAAAACTTGCTATTAAAATAATCAAAATGCAGTGCCATATTAGAAACATTGACAAAATAACCAAGGCTTATTTACATGACCGAAAGTTAGAAACTTTACTTGAAACAAACAGTAGATAACAATATCAAGGTGGTCGGATAATGATATATCACATCGTTTTCAGTGTAACATGAATGATTTTAAAGAAAAAACATAAAATTCGAGAAAACTGGAGGGAACTGATCTGTTAAACATATTTCATCAAAAAGAGCATAAAATTTGATGTATGTCCATGTGTAAAAATTTGAACTGCATTAGATCAGTCATAGATCAGAGATCAAAAAGTGCAAAAATTGCATATTTTCCAATATGGCGGCCTCCATCTTAAACATTTGTATTGAGCAAATCTAAAGAACGAGAAACTTCTGTTTAAAAAAAATTATTGTACAACAAAGCTTGTTCAATGAGGCAACTATTTTGCTAGTGTCGGGCATTCTACCTACAATATGTGAATAATGATAGCAGTAGCAATTTTTCGTCATTTTCATGCTACAAAAGTATAATATTTTGACATTTTTGAATTTTTTTTCACAAAATAGTTGCGCCCTAAGTTTTTCTATGAGAAAAACTTTACTTTTTCAAAAATAGTTAGATGGATCTTGAGATTTGCTCAAAAAACCTAAAAGGTATGAACCACTTTTTTCAGGTGTCAACAATCACATACACTTTTATGATGCACTGCAAGCGGATTACTGTATTCTCAGTGCTCAATTTGCATGTATTTGAAAGCTCTTCAAAAACTGATTCGAAAGTGCATTTAATTATTACATATGACTTCCTGGGTCAAGCACAGTAGACCATAAAAGAGCAAATTTTACACGTTTTGGTGAAAATGATGTGATATTTTAGCGAAATCAGCCCACTCAAGTTAAAAACTCAATTTTTCAACGGACCTGACGAATGAATGTTTTCTTTCTAGAATATAAACAGAAAAATTTTTCAATTAATTCATTAAATTCAATGGTAAAGGATCAAAAAACGGCTATTCGATGCGAAACGCCGGAAAATTGATACTTGAAAGCCAAATTGCTAAAAACACTTAAGATAGTATACATTCAACGATTCGTGAAAAATTTAAAATTTTGCGGTAGGTAAACAGACATTCTGGGGACAAAACCCCATCAACATTCAAGAACACTTATGATAAACCAATGCGCAATTTGAGATAAGATCTTGATACAGCTCTGAAAAAATTCAACGCTAATAAAAATGGTATCCGTTGGTAAAATTTAGCGTATGCGTGTGAATTGGGTATTTGCATAATAAATCCTGGTACGAAATTCAGGAAAATATTAGGAAGAATGTCAGTGACATTAAGCAATAAACAAAGATTTAACAATAGCAGCAAAAGAGTTCTGAAAATTCAGACGATGTATGTTGACTACTTTTAATTTTTTTCGTTTTTAGGATTTAAGAGAAAAATTTCGTAGCATAAGAGCGATTGGCCTGCTTATCTCAATCTTATAATTTCAGTATTATAGGGCCATAATTCCAAAACTTCAGAATTCAATACCGAATGCACATAGAACAGATTTTAGTGCTAAATATTCAAAGATAAAAACAAAAATTGAAAATGCATCTATTGGACACACAAGTAATTTTTTTAATCGATAAAAGTAAAAAACATTTTCCATTTGACGTCAACAAAAATAAAAAAGTTTTAATACAGGAGAACTAATTGTGGTTAAATTGCCGCTGAATTTCGTGAATACATACAACGCAAAATTGACAAAAAATTCGGCTGAAGAGGAACAACATTATTACATTAAGGTCCGTGCGTAGAACAAATCGCGAAGTGCGGACGACGTGCGCCGTCAAGTTCTGCGTAAAGTGCACAATTTAACACATGGTCCAACAGTCATTTTAGGATAAATTCGACCTTGTTCACAAATGCGCCGCAAGAATTATGGTTGAAATGAAATGTTCGTAAAAGGTCGCCTACTTATTCGACTTATGGGCCAAAGACGCATCGAATTGCTTTAAAAGCGTTTTCGATTTATGCCTTTTTTCAAGGAAACAACAGTATATGTGCAACAACACTGAACAATTAACGAATGCACCCACATTTCATTCAACGCAGTAATATTGTTATGCACAAATTTGAAATACTAATAGAATAAAGTGTAAAAATTTCAGGATAATTATAGATAAAATAACTTTTCGCGCAAATGCTGCAAAGTTTGCTTATCAGCTGGAGAGCCTCTTTGAACTGTTTCGAGAAGTATGTTACATTCGTCGGGCGAACTAACGGGGACGGGCCTTACGTGTGCAGCTAACCAAATTCTGACGGAACTGATGGGATGGAGCAAAAGTGGCAAAAACCACAAACTAGCCAAAAAATTTTATGCTGGAAGGGTCTTGCGGTGTGTATGCGGTGCGGCCGCTCCTGTTGGCCCATCTGGCGAGACAAAAATGAATGTATTTTCAAAATTTTAGCCATCACTTATCAAGATTTTCACTCATTTGAAATCTTCACTAACTGTGTGAGCAAATTTTTGTGTCAAAATTTAATTTTTGTGCGCAGCGAAGATTTAGTGGCTCTTCTTACGAAGATCTGATTAGGGACACTAGTATAGTTCTGGTCGTTTTCTTAATGAATGAACAAAAAGTTGAGTTTGGTGCAAATTTTACCAAATTTGTGAATTTAGTGCAATAAAGTGTTCCAGTCATTTTTAGCGAAAAATCGGAAAAACTTTTACACTTTCGAGTAGGCACGTGGAAGCTGTAATTGTTTTAGATATCTTTGACCAGACTTTGAATCTTTGAAATTTTTCGGTAAAAATATTATGAAAATTTTCTTCGCTCTAAAAATAATTCTGCTCACAGGAAAACGGAAAAATACGGCCATTTAATATCAATAAATATCAACTTTTTGAGCGTATTTTGTAACCTATGGGTTTAGTCCTCCTGTAAAGAAATCCTTACCATAGATCATAGGTAGCGCGTTAGCGCGTACCTATAATATACTTGGGTACCCCCAACACCTGGGCACCCCCCTACAGCTATAACGGGACACTTCTGGAAGGTGCGGTTTTTTTAAAAGAAAGATAATAAAAAAATTCGCTGCCCGTGTTTTTTTGTTTTTCTTGAAACTCAAAATTGACTGTGTAAAGAAGGTGTAAAGTTTTTGTGTAACGTTATAACATAGGTCAAATTTTGGGACCTTTTTACTGCGGCATGTGGACAACTGAGTATTGATGACTCGAAGGATTGAACAGAATAGGATAATAGAGGGATGAATTCTACAGATGACACTTTTTTTGTTTTTTGAAATTCGCATTATTTATCGAACGGCAGTGTAAAGAGTGCGAAAATCTGGGGGTGAAAAAGCACTTTTTGGTCGAGTTTTCAACCTTCCTATGTCCGATACTAACTCCGGTTATGAGGTTTTTAAAATGTTTTCTGACAGAAATGTAGAGCGGATCAAGGGCTACATTCTGCATATAAGCAAAGTCTTGTATGCTCTATGGTGAGTTAGATCCTGGGGTTTAAAGTTTACACTCTAGTGGATGGTGTAAAAAAACGGATTTTAACTAAGATTTCTCTGCCAAATTTTTCCGCTTATGAGTCAGTGCAAATCGAAGACAGCATTAATAAAGTGCCTTACAGGGGCTAAACATCGCAGCAAACCGCATTTAAAAAAACGCAATATTGAGTTATTTATGGGGGTGTAAAGTTCGAAATCAGAGGTAAAAAATGGGCTAAAAAACACGTTTTTTCCGAAGTTTGATTGATAAATCATGCCAAATAATTTTTGCAACAGAATTTTGGCACACAGGAATGTACTACGATTTAAAAGCTACAAATTGTACCAAACCGAATTTCTTTAAACTCAATGGGGAGTTCGGTACGGAATTTTAAAGTTTACAGTGTTCTAAATGATGGAAAATACGTTTTTGTTGCGTTTTTTGTTCGCCACTTTCTCCGTCCAGAAGTCGGGACAAGTCTAATAGAATAAAAATAAAGTGCTTTATATCGGGTGCATGTCAAAGCAAATTGTCTATACATTAATATTTAGCGAGTGTAAAGTCAAAAATTTGGAGTTTTAAATGCGTTTCTGTCTTGTTTTTTCTGCCTGCTTCTCCGGTTACGAGTCAGGGACACGTTTATCAAGTCTAGAAATGGACCAGGAATCAAATTTGATATGCCAGTCTGGCGCATATATTTACACTCTACGGTGTTGTAAAGTAGTTTACACCAATTGTTAGTTTGCCCATCGAGCATTATGTAGACTTAATTTTTTCATAAATATTAATCGTAATATCGGAACAATATCAAAATTACGAATCTGACTAAGATCTTCTTTACACTAGGTGTTTACATGAAGTTTACACTACATATATATTTATCTTCGTTTTTGAGCATTCCTGAAACCTAATTTTTTCTTGGAGCCTAGAAGTTTTCAAAGGATCAAATGTGAGACGTCACGTAGGCGCGTTTGTTTACATCCAACAGTGATGTAAAGTAGTTTACATTCATTGTTTATATGTCCTCAGACCATTGTAGAGACATAATTTTTTCATGAATGTTGATCATAATATCCGAGTAATTTTTTACACTGCATGTTAGCCTTTGTTCTAGAGCATTGCAAAAATCGAAATTTTTTCCTGAGATATAAAAATTTACAGGGAATGAAATATATACGTCAATTGGGCGCGCTTGCTTACACTCAGCAGTATTGCAAAGTGGTTTAAACCTAATGTTTATTGTCTTTAAAACATTATGGAGACTCATTTTTCCATAAATGTTGAAAGAAATATCGGAGCAATATCAAAATTACGAATCCGACTAAAATATTCTTTACGCTATGTGTTTGTGTAAAGTTTACGTTACGTGTTAACCCTAATTCGATAGACTTGCAGAGACTTTGTAACTGAAGTCAAGAAATTTTCAAGGATTCATATGTGAGACATCAATTAAGTGAGTTTGTTTACCCTCAAAAGTAATCTGAAGTGATTTAAAAATTATGTTCAAGTGTCCTTAGATCATTGAAGAGATGTAATTTTGTCTTAAATGGGTTGCATTAAAGTTAAATCTTTCTTAGCCGTGTTTATAATATGTTTCACAAAATCTTGCACATGGAGAGCTATCGTTTAATTGATGTAAATTGCCTGCAAAAGTGGTTTAAAATGAACCAGCAATCACACTACTGTGCACAGAAGTCGACAAAGATATACAGCTTTATTGTAATCATGTACATTAATAAGCCGTAAACTGTTAGTATTCTCTACACCTAGTAGTTGTGTAAAGTTTGCACTATTCATTTGTTGTTAATATGTAGTCTATACTACAAATTTATTTTACTACCAAATCAAAGCGTTAGTGTTCCTTACATTTGATATTTGCGTGAAGTTTTTGAATTTTTGCCGAAAATCTTTGCCTTCTAATTTACCAACATCCCGCCTTTTCCATTTTCTTGAAGTTTAAAATCTTTTATAATTCTCTCATAATTTAATGGTAGGTTTTAACTTTAAGTTTCTCTTGGTTTACAACTCTCGCTTAGCAAGCTCATTTTTCAAAACTTTTTCATAGTGATCAGATTAGTTGCGTTTAGTTTGGAATTGGTGGACGGTCGTTATTTTATTACTCGGCTTAAATAAACCAAGTGACTATCTTTTGATTATTTTCTTCATCGCAAATTCAAACACCCAATTTTCAATTTGAAAATTGACCCAATTTTCAATTTGAAAATTGATCCAATTTTCAATTTGAAAATTGAAAATTGGGTGTTTTCAATTTCAAAAGTCACAACACATTGTGCTTGTGTATTGATTGAGTGAGGATTTGCAATGTGAATTCGTCGGTTAAATTTTTGTGCTTGATTATAAGTGAACTGCACATTAAGAAGAAATAACTTAATGCAGTTTTAATTTGAAAATGGATGGTGTCAATAAGGTTGTCTTGTTTAAAAAGGATAATGCTGATGTTAAGAACAATATTGTTTTCCGCGTTCTTGGACTGTTGTCATTATTGTGGCATGTTACTGATTGTGTTTACTGACTGATGTACTGAAATCACGCTAATTAAAAGTAGTGTACTAGCAAAGAAAAATGCTCCGATGGAACAAAAAAGATGAATATACTTGGAATTGTGGATTATTATGGATGTAAAAGGAGGGGACTAGGAAAAATCTACCTAAAGTCGGAAAATCTGCTAAAAATCACACTTTCTCTAAGCAACGCAAAAAATCGATGTATATTCTGCGGCCTCTAAAAAAGTGTCTTTTTTAAATAATGTTCGAAGTTTCAGATAAGAGTGTATAAACGAAATCTATCAAGGTTACTTTTTTAAATTGCTGGCACCTGATTGATAGAAAACTAAGAGGTATTGTATTTAAAGTTGTTTTGTTTTATGAGCATTATAGCAAGCAAAGCAGGAGCCGATTGATTAGTGCACACAATCGTTTCGGGCATGCTAGTGTATCTACATTAAGTCTGTTTCAAGTCAACTTACGTGTTTCCTACTGTTTTTAACCAACCATGTCTTCAATTGTCTTCGATGTTTGCTATTTCATTCAATTGGCTTGGAAGACTGTTAGTTTACTTAATATCATTTCCCATAGCTACTGCATAGCTAACGTGCTGCTGTTTCAATCATTGTTATGGTTGAATATTTATTTTAATCTGTTGGCCGCAGAATATACATCGATTTTTTGCGTTGCTTAGAGAAAGTGTGATTTTTAGCAGATTTTCCGACTTTAGGTAGATTTTTCCTAGTCCCCTCCTTTTACATCCATAATAATCCACAATTCCAAGTATATTCATCTTTTTTGTTCCATCGGAGCATTTTTCTTTGCTAGTACATAATCTATTTCAAAGACATTCTCGCATACCCTACTATAGTCTGTTTCGTAAAAATTTGGGCATAAATCTTAAGAATTTTTATCGACAGTAGGCCGACAGATTACGGTACTTCAGTGCTATAATCGCAATCTGTCAACTTATTGTCGGAATTTTTAAAACTTATGCCCAAACATGTGTGGAAACAGACTATAAGTAACTACCTAAGAAAAATGACATTGTAAGTATATTCTTTTTCGCTTATTGCAGGCGATAAAAGACTGAAAAAAGCCAGATTTCTAATGCTCTTTCAGGAAGAAATCGATCGCGAGTTTTTCCGGCTCTTTTGGCTTTTTTGCTTGCTAAGCACAAGCAATACAATAAATATGTAAAGCTAAAATCATCGTGCGCAGGAATGCTGCAACTTTCTATCTCAAATGCAAACAAAGAGCGAAAATGGTCTGCAAAAGCTTGAAAACTACAGCATTGAGTGACTCAGCGGCTTAATGAGTCACTTTTACGTGAAAATTTTCAAACTAGCAGTCATGAGCTGAGATAGATGAATAAGTTGATCGCTATGCATATTAAAAACTCCATATGAAAACGTGAATAATATTTTCGAAATAAGGTTTATAACATCCTGTTTGTTCGTTTAAGAGGATTCGGAAATACTGGTAGCGAAAATTCGCATGGAATTTTCGAAAGTTTTAGCTTTTTGTGTTTGGTTTTATCGAAAGTTACGAACAAATCAATTAAGCAATAGAGACTTGGGCATAAATTTTAGGGATTTCGCTGAGTAGTAGCTGACAGATTGCTTAATAAGTTGATCCGTAATTCCTAAAAACAGCCTCGTTTTATGCTTGAATGCTCTTTCCCAGAAATTTCTCTTAGAATCTAAATATCGAAGCTCCATATGCCTCAGAAGACTGGACAGATTATAGTCTATTTCACACAAGTTTGGATATAAATTCTAAAAAATATTTCTGACAATAAGCTGACAGATTGCGATTATAGCATTGATCTGATATATAATCATCGTAATCCGTCAGCTAACTTTCGCAAAATTCTCAAAATTTATGCCCAAACTTATGTGAAACAGACTATAATTGACGCCTTAAGTGTCGTGAGGACTGTGAACAAGTAAACGGGAAATTAAATAAAATGATTAAATTAAATAAAACAAAATAAAAATATAATTATAAAAATAAAATGGGATAAAAATAAAATTAAATAAAATCTCCCACTAAATAATTCACTGGACGAGATCAAGGACAATGCAAAACAGCAAAAATGATATGCTTTCATTTCGGGAGTACATTTTAAATACCTATTCGTAATGAATAAAAATTTAGAAAAATTTAGCACTTCAATTTTATATCTTTCTGAAGATGAAGATACTTTTTTAAATGTGTAGCTAAAGAAAATACTCTTAAGAGCCTTTAAATTATCTGATGTCTTCATTCGTCTCAGCATTTGAAGTGAGAATATGATTTTTTCAACTTTTTTGTTGAACCAAGCTATTAATCGCAATCAAACAGCTTATTCTTGGGGCAAGAATGTTCCCCAATACTTTCTCAACACAGCCAAATGTAAAAAAATGACGCAAATCCTATGAAGTATGTAGGTCTTTCACTTACAATAAAAATTGTTTTTTTGTGCAAAAACAAAAAAAAATTTTAAGGATTTAAGTTGAGCTGACTTTACTTCAAGTACGATTGAAAAAGGTACTTTTTTCGACTTTGGGATAAATGAACGTCTGGAGATCTGTTATTTCACTAGTATAAAAGTCTAATTTTGCGATATAGTACTTTATAAACATATAAGTCTCTTCTCTGCCCTCTTAATACGTATAGTATTTAGGTATTTACATAACGTAGGAAACTTCAGTAAAATATTCGCATATAAAAAAAATCCTGTGGTAAAATATTGCAAATTAAATTATCCAAACATGTCATAAAAAGGCAAGCCATTAGAGCAGTTCACGGCCAAAAAGTCAACAGCAGCTGATTAAACAAGTTTTTTCAGCATATATATGGAAAAATCGCAATGCTGGATTTTGTCAGCATACATGTATAGTTAACCTACCTTATGTAACTGCAGCAGCGTATGTACCTACGCATTAATATTAGCACATGTGAATTACCAAGAAGAGGCACGTTAAATCGGCAGGGTATTACTTTGAATAATCCACTTTTTTGAAATGTTGTTGAAATCTATTATTACAATTTGTTTCACACAAGTTTGGGCATAAAATTTTAAAAACTATGTCCGACAATAATCCGACAGATGCGATTACAACATTTATTAGATAATTACCGTAATCCGTCGGCTTATTTTCAAAAAATTCTCAAAAGTCATACTCAAACTTATGTGAAACAGATTATAGATCATTTCAATCAATTTCTATCAAACAATACAAAAATGGTGAAAAATATAATTCGATTCTGCTAAGGCCACTCTTAAGTTAAACGCTAAGTCTTTACAAACGATTACAAAAGTAGCAAACGATGACGTCATCGTGCAAGAAGCATACATATTTTGACAAAAACCAAAATTGTAAAACTTGCTGATTGATTATTGTATTAGAAAACGTATTAGTCTCTTGAGTACACTAAAACAGTTTTCGAATGATGCTAGATTTCCTTTTGTATGCACCTACATAAATACATTTGTCCCTTACGTACTCATGAATAACCGAAAAACCGGTTCGAAGGCCATCGGAAAATTTTTGGATAAATTACCGAACCTTGAAGATAAAATGGCCTGCGTTACACAGCTTTTTTGTGTGAATACCGATGTGACACGTTTGCAATGCCACTTGCACATGTAGGTATAGGTAATGATTCTACTCACACATTCGTGGAATTAACTTGACTGAAATGGAAGGGCGATTATCTGACAGCCAGAATACAAATATGCATACGTGGCCATGTTACCACACTATCTAACATACATTGACTGATTTATGCTAAATCAGAACATGAGCCTACCCCAGGAATTTATTTGTGGGAAGGATAGACCTTTTGAAGTCGTTTGTAATAGTGTCATTTTGATCTAAGAGCAAAAATAAAATTTTTGGATGATTTTGGTAGGCACGTACTGGACTATCAATATCATATTTTTAAATCTTGGGAATTTGATACAGGTATAATATTTTTATCATACTAAAAATCAAGAAAATTTTAAATCATTTGGAAATGTACTTATAGTTAGTTATGAAATTCTTGAGAATCTTTTTACAGTAGGATGATTGGCAGAAATCTAGCATTGAGAGGCTAGAATCTGAGAAATGAAATTGGAAATGTAGATTAAAATAGTGGCTTAAAATACATGACCTTCACGTTATTTTGTGCAGCAGCCACCAAAAGGCGATTGGTCAGTCAGCCTCATACATGATCGTAGGGGAATGGGGGTTTGAGGAGCAGGGATTTCACTCCCAACCAGAAATTTTTTTACCCCCCCAGAATTCGTGACTTTCTGAAAATTTTAAAAACATTCGCGAAATGGTGTCGTGTTAGGTTTTTTTCGCTGTCCGCTCAAAAGCATCAGTTTCGACACTTCGCCAGGCACCTATCTCTGGGGGGAATAGGGGGTTCGGACCCCTTGAAATTCAGAAAAATCGAAAAAATAGGACTTTTTAAACGTTATTTTGTGCTATTTTTGGCCTTTTTACGATTAGTCCCCCTCAAAAATTGGTGGTGGTCCCCCCAAAATACATAGGACAGCCAGACGTGCCTGCAATTCGCGCCAGGTACTCATTTTCGTACTAAATTTTATTCAGTTCAATCGATTTTTAGATATAGAAATTTTCTGTATTTTTATGCTCTAGAAAGCGTCGAAACGCCGAAAAACGATGTTTTTGACGTGTATTAACTGTTCTTAAGCCCAAAAACGGCACTTTAAAATTTCACCCACCCAGGGTTTCCATTGCATCCATGCTAAATAGCACTACTGTATCTATATTCTAATGCACTTTTGCAGCCTGCAAAAATTTCTTTGCTTCAAGTGAAAATACCCGTTTGGAATGGATGCCTGACAATAATAAGCCACCTGTTTGCGTTCTTCAATCTCTTGAATTTCGGAATTTTCTTGTTTCATAGATGAAGCCGATGATTGCTTTAAGATTTGTATCTAAGCATGACAATTGTGCCTTTTGCATTACTATTATCAGACAATGATTGTTTAGGATATTTATAGAGAATATACGTGCTTCAAAAAATGCATCAAATATCAAAATATACTATATTTTAAATAAAGAGATTTATAAATAAATTTATTTATTTAAGTACGTATGCATATCATAGTTGAACTGCATATATTAAAATTGAGCACACGTATTTTTGAGCTACCAAAATAACACTAAGTGCATATTATAATAATAATAATAATAATAATAATAATAATAATAATAATAATAATAAAAATAATAATAATAATAATAATAATAATAATAATAATAATACTAATAATAATAATAATAATAATAATAGTAATAATAATAATAATAATAATAATAATAATAATAATAATAATAACAATATATAATAATAATAATAATAATAATAATAATTATTATTATTATTATTATTGTTGTTGCTGTTTTTGTTGTTGTTGTTGTTGTTGTTGTTGTCGTTGTTATTGTGATTATTATTATTATTATTATTATTATTATTATTATTATTATGTAAATGTAGAGCCGCCTTATGTCTACGAAGAATCGACATAGGACGGATACATTACCTTCGAGATTTACCTAAGTACGTAGGTACTTAGGTAAGTCTACGCTTAGTGCTGGCCCCAATCGCGCGGCTCTAAGGCTTTCGATCTTTGGACCCTTACAGACCTTACGGCTTCGATCCCCTCAGCCCTAATATTGCTGGCTGCTTCTATGTCGGGTGATCTCAGCAGCTACGCCCTAAGACCTAAGGCTACCTACCTAGTCTCGGTAATTGCCGCGGAGGTCAGTTGACCTATCTCAAGCTCAAGTTGTAATTTAACTTATTTTCAATCAGTGCCTGATTCGAAATGTTTTTGGTTCCTAATTTGTGTAGCACGCTGAACTATGAAAACAACAACAACGAGCTCTATGCTGATCAATCATCCTTAAAGATTAAATAATATTTTGATCAATTTTTGGCTTGAGAGATAAATTATGGTTTCCGAATGAAATAACCTATCATACGGAATTTACCTATCAGTCCACTAGATGGGTGGAGATCCTCGACGTAGGGATGGTGGCCGACCAAACCTTCGGTATAACCAAAACCACTGGGTTGGTTTTCTATGCTTTTATTCGACGAAGAACGCACGGCCTATAGCCGGGAAACAAAATACGCAAAAGAAAAACAATAATGTACAGTCGAAAAAACCGGCCAACGAAAAACCAAAAAGCCAGACTCTAAAACTACAACGTTACGTTCACTGGCCTCAAGGGCCATTACAGTAAATTAAAGAACGATCAATTTGACGTAATACTGAATCACTTTTATGTCAGATCGAAAGTTCTCGATTCACGTAAGCGGTATGCATTAAACAATTACTATTATCATACACTTAGCTCTATGCTACCGGACAAGTATCTAAATGTTTTTTATTATTGAAAATTTGGGGAAATAATGGGAAGACCGAAGGCATAGCCCACAGTACACTATCATAGATAGCTACTAGTATTGGCTATGTTATGGCTATTGCGAACTGCTAAAGCAGGTTCGCCTACACGTGTAACTCTCGCAGTTACACTCCCCCACGTATAGAAAAAAAAAATTGACACGAAGTGGAGAATTTTTTCGGGGGTACCAACAAAGGCACTAGCGTCGGCGACGCTCTACAACTCGGCTCTCTGGCGTTCGCAACGCCTCTACTCTGGCGTCCGCAACGCCTCATCCTGAGCGAACGTGAAAAACGAAAATAAAAAGAACGAAAAAATAACAAATATCAATGATTGGTCAACGCATGACCTCGTTCGCACTCAGGAAAACTCTCGAGCAACACTCACAATGGCGCTAGGGATAACTATATTGTTGCCCGAGTAATGATGAACTCCAGTCTTGGACAACATAGCATAATATTCGATTATTCTGTCCCATTAGCCTCCTTCAGTCCCCGGATAACGAGAAAAATTTTGAATTGAAAAATTTTGTAGATTGGGTGTAAATTAACCCCTTGTCCGTTAAAGAGTTAAGGTACCATAATAGTAACACCGCTAATTAAGCACAAGAGAATTGAAGACACGGAATGATAAGGCAAAATTATGGTGAGCAAAAAATTAAAGTCACTGACGAATTAAAACAAGAGGTAACGATAACGACGAGAAAAATGGCAAATTATGCGAGATAATGGGGAAAAAATACGAGCACCGTCAAAGAAAAAATTTACAGCAAGAGAAAAATGACAAGAGAAAAAATACACAAGAAATAAACGATACACGAAGTCCTGGAATCCACATCAGGACGAAAAACGAAAAAATGGACAAAAAGCTGCTGGTCGAAGTTGATGCCGTCGCAGAGTTCCAAAAGTTCAGTACGTCGAACTTTGTAAATTAATATTGATCGCGGTACATGGCCTTTGAGCCATACGATTTTCCGCGACGTCGTTGTCGTTGAAAATATTCCTGATCCGATTCCGGTTCGCGACGCGTATTTGAACGCTCACGATATTCATATGGTGATTGCCTATGCCCATACAGATGTTGGCGTAAGCGGCGATGTGGATTGACAGGTCGATCATCGTCCTCAAAATCGTCATCGTCCTCGTAGTTGTTCGCGTAACGACGCGGTATGGGTGGCGTCGGAGTAAATAATTGCTCCGGCGTAAAACCGTAAGTTCGTTGGCGAGAAGGTTTGCGTGGACGCTGTTGTTGTTGAGTAACAGGCCACGGTTTGGGCAAAAGTGGACCTGGTTGAGGTTGTGGCTGATAGCCCCCGGTGGCTGGTTGACTTTGTTCCAACGGTGATTGATACGACTGGTCCCGTTGTTGACGTTGACGGGATTGTGACCGGCCCCGATGAGATCCGTTGTTCGACTGTGGCGGACGGCGATATTCATAAGGCTGCTGCTGTCGCGAGCGCGACAGATGACCAGCATCGGCCTGAGAATACGCCTCGGAACGCTCACGCGATTCTGTGAATCGCTGCTGTTGCCGCAACTGGGTCTGCGGTCTTGTGTATTGCTGTACATGTGGTTTTACTTGTGTCTGCGGTTGTGATTGCGATTGTGAACGGTGGTGCGTTTGCGCATAGCGCTGCCGGGATGACTGCGGGTCTTGTCGCCTCGATCCCCTTTGGCCTGAACGCGCTTTTAACTTAGCTGCAACTTCAGCTTGAACGAGTCTTCTGACTCGTTGTTTTTCCAAATTCTTCAACCGACGCAAAGTGTGCTCGGATTTAGTATCGTAAAAACGATTCAATTTTGCCTTGTGTTTGTCTTCTGGCATGTGACGAACTTCTGAAGTCTCAGCAAGAGAACCGGCGGCGCGTAACTTTGTCGCACGCCGTGGCATTTCCATAGCCAAATTCTCACAATCACGCTGCTCGATCGTCATGCGTGTTCGACGCATCGCAATTTGTGCTTCCAAAGAAAGATCGACTTCGGGCATATCAAGGCTTGCTGCGGATCCGCTTGGGTCCTGCGAGGATGCCTGTTGCCTTTCTTTACGAATTTTTTCTAATTCGCCTTGTATTCGATGTTTGAGGTAAAATACAGATTTTTGACGATCTCGAAAACGATCGAATTGAGCCGGAACTTTAAGTGCCGGGTTGGTAGCTAACCGAATTTGGCGAATCATGTTGTGTAAAACATGAGGACTTTCGATTCGTGCTGTTAAGTCCGGGAATTCCGGAAAAGCCTCACGTGGAGATGGCGTGTAAGATTTGCCAAGGAACGCTATGCGTAACATGCGACGCAACTGTTCCGTCATACGCCAACCTATTCCGGCATTGCCATAGGCGTATGCGAAAAAGTGGAATTTTCTATCCAGGAATTCTAAAAGCGCTGTAGTGCGCATGACGTCTATTGAAGAAAAGACCATCATGTGTCGATACTCCGACTCATATAAAGACTGAAATTCTCGGAAAGTATCGAAAATATCGACCATCTGGCGTGTCGGTATTAGAATTGGCGCTAGGTGATCCGGCGCTGGTGACATTCTATGCGGATATAAATCCGGGCAAATTTGATGTGTAACGCCGTTGATCACCTCGCTTGGTGCGTCAAGATGTGGGTGTACGACCACACCTGGGCGTGGGGGGGTTTGGGGGGTATGCACCCCCCAGAAACCAAAATACCCCCCCCAGAAATCAAAATACCCCCCCCAGAATTCAATTTTTGAAAAATTTTTCGTTTTTTTCGCAATTTTTTGATGCCAATGGATAGTGCTTGATGAGAAACGTCGAAAAATGGTGTTTTTATCGCCATACCACCATTTTTAAGGCCACTTTTCGACCTTCAAAAAATCTTGCACCCCCCCAGAATTTTCTTGCTGCCCACGTATGTGTACGACCAAATACTCGAGCGGAACCTCGTACAACATCATTCCAGTTGTGATAAAAAACCATATGCGCACAAAGTATTGGTCAGGATAAAATAATTGGTTAAAGACGCTCATATCGCTTATGAACCTAGGTGCGGGCTCACAATCGGCATCAGTCAAAGGCTGTGCAAGCGTAGACCACACTAATGGGCGTGAGGGCGAATCAGTCGAATTCGCGTACTGCAAATGAATTGCGTACACTCGATTGAAGTACACTTGAGCAGCTTCGACCAGCTGATCGTACAAACACGATCCTGCGACCTCACCCAAATAGGAACGTAAATCGTGAAAAACGACTGGCGCGGACCATACAAGGTGGTTCGCGCGTCATATTTTCCATCATTGTGAAAAAATGCTGTACGTAGCGCGAGCGATTTTGAATTCTAGCGCTTTCATTTGCGACCATCTGGTCGCGAATAGCTTGCACGTGCGCAGGTATTGGGACTTCCCTATTTGATGGTTGGCTTTGCGTAGCCTGTGATTGCAAATTCGCCACGGTACTAGACACACCCGTCATGGCCATAGGAGCCGTGAAACGAGTATCCGGTGCCGTCGTACCTTGTGGCACGGGCTGAGTCGTGACTTGCGTGTATAATGCTCCTTGAGGTACTTCGTGTGCAGCTAATGTACGTTGCGGTTGTGGCGGAAAACCGATAATATCAGTCATGATGACATCAGGGTCAGCTTGCTGCTCTGCCCCAACCGGCTGAAGAGTCGGCAAAGGTCTGAGCGCACTGATACCCAAGGGTGCTTGTTGAACCGCCGCAAGTGATTGCAAGACAATCGGTTGCGAAACGGTAACAATCCCTTTTCGAGCCATTGCTCCGCGTGTTACATGCGGTGGCGACACGTTAGCCTGTGTTTCCGCCTCAGTGTCAGATAACGCCATCACTAAACGTTTGGGAGATAAATCATCGTCTTCAGTGGAGATTGATGGTTCTACACCCAGCATAGGCGAATCGTAGGGAATATCGGTTTGCGAAGAAAACACAGAAGCTGGTGTACTCGTGCTGGTTGGTTTTGACTTAGGTTCCGTGTCAGGCGCATTTACCGGGCCCGAAACTGTGTCGGCAACAGTTTGCAAAGCCTGCACTTGTAAGTCAGGATTGTCAAACACGTTAGCGTGAGCCAACGCTTCCGTTACTGAGGCAATGGTAGTGGCTGCCGCTATAGCTACTTGCGGTTGCGGAGCCGGGCAATAAAAGTCCTCAGCTAGGATTAGCTCTTCGCCATTTGAATCAACTTCAGCTTCAACAGCTGCACTGGTCGACTGCCCTTGTGGTGGCTTGCTAGTCGACAATGGTATGTGTACTTTGGCTTTCGGGCCACTAGCCTTAATGTATAACTCATCACCTACGAAAGAAACCGACATGGGCTTTCTATCGTCAGTAATGCAATTATCTTGCGAGCACCCTTCTATCAATATAAAAACATCGATAGTTATGAGGGCGTCCATCGCTAGATAATGCTGCATGTCCCGAGTTAAGTGTAAGCTCCACGCCTGTCCAAAGTTTCCAGGCGCGTTTGGATCAATATACATGTCAAAAAAGAATTCTGCCAAGCGCTTTAACGAGTGCGATTGCGCTTTAATGCGTAAACAACGAGTTATTGTTCTCGCCAATGGCTGAATGTCAATAAAATTTGCAATAAATGGGTCTTTCCAGTGCAGTTTATTGCGAATTTCTGCATCCGGAATTGCTACAATTTCCTCAAAGGTTGGTCCGTAGACATGGAAATACGCAAGTCGATCTTGCGTCGGATCGTAACAAATCATATAAATGTTAGGTAACCGCGTTTCAAGCAACTGGTGAAGCCCAAACGGAGGTTGCGGAAACTTCGCTAGATCCCAACAGAACACATGGCCATTCGCGCTCGCAACTTGGACGTAGCATACGAATGGGCCATGGAGGTCCTGGTAAGTGGGACATAGTTGCTGAAAACGCAGGTCCCAGGTCTTATAATGCCTGCCTTTTCTATCATTCACAAATTCGGAGTCATAGCCTAAGAATAAAGTGCCATTCGTCATATTCGATGGCTGAATTAACGCCAAAATGGCGCCAAACGACGTCTGGTCGTTGAAGACTATGACGGTGGGCAGAAGTCTATTCTTTGGTTCGCGAGGGGTTACCAAAGGACATCTACCAAGCCGATTCTCCCACCAGAGTTGTTGGTCGTTTATACGCTTTCTGTGATTTGCAATTTTATGTGTTGCTTTATGCTTTACCCATTTTGCGGTAAGTGATTCTAGACCGCCAACACGACTATTGTCGTTTTGCGGCAGCGGATTGGGTATGACCAAACCCCGCTCTAAAGCCATACTGGTCAACGCCGAACAGAAACTCATCTAGGGACGCGGGATCACGCCCCTCGAATTTGCATCGGCGACCAGCTGCTTCCAACAATGCCTCCTTGCTAGGGGTACCTTGAGCAGCCATGGGTCTGCAAAAGGAAAAACATTAGACAATGGTACGGCATGTGCTGTTTTAGAACCATTTAATAAACGTACAGGTGCGCAGTCCTTAGCTTTTTGTTCCCTGCCCGGTAAATCTTCAAAACTTATGACACTTGCCGGGGCAAGAGGGCGATGTGGTAACTTTACCAACACAAAATCGCCAGGGACATACGCGTGTTTTTCCACAATTAAGTCAGAATAAGGTAATTTAGGTTCAGGCAAAAGTCTATTCCTGTGAACGTGATGAATAATGAGAGGGTGGCGTAGGTAAGTCAATAATTCGGTATGGACCAACACGCTTGGGTGATAGTTTACCGATTTCAGGTTGAATGACTGACGTATTATTGAGGTAGACTATATCCGAGAGATTAAAATTTGTGTGCGTTATGGCTTTGTCATATTGCGATTTTTGCTGCTTACGGGCTTGAGATAAATTTTGAGACGCGATTTCATGCAGATCCTGCAAAGTCAGCTTTAAATCAATGACATATTTTTCCGCAACAGATGGTAAATTCGGATTTATCACGAAATCATTTATGAGTAAAGTGTCAAGAGGAAATGCTGGTTCACGACCATAAAGCATTTCAAAAGGAGATATATTAGTTGATGATTGTGGAGTCGCGCGGTATGCAAATAATGCGAAGGGTAAAAATTGTTCCCAATCATACTGTGATCGCGCACTCAGCTTAGACAAACCATCAAACAATGTACGATTATAACATTCCACCAACCCATCACACTGGGGGTGATATGGGGTTGTAAATATTTTTTGAACATTTAATAGTTTACAAACTTCCGAAATAAGGGTAGATGTAAAATTTGAACCCTGATCTGTCAAAAATTTCTTGGGGACTCCATAACGTGGTATAATTTCTCTTAGTAATAAATTTGCAATAGTTGTTGCTTTTATATCAGAAACAGCAAAAGCTTCCACGTATTTTGTGAAATAATCCATAAAAACTACAATTTGGTCATTTCCGGAGGGAGATCGCGGCATATGCAAGCAATCGCACGCAATGAGTTCAAAAGGCGCGGATACTTTGATTGGTTGCAACGGAACGGATGTGGAATTTAATGCGACCTTACGTTGTAAGCACACATCACAATTCCTACACCACGCGATCGCATCATTTTCCATGCGCGGCCACCAATAACGCATTTGTATGGCGGGCAAGATTTTGCGCGATGAAAAATGAGCTCCAAAAATGGAATCATGAAATTCGGTCAAAATAAAACGACGTAGTGATTTGGGAATTACTAGCTGATGAACGACAGTAGGTGAACGCTTAGGTTGAAAACGACGAAAAAGTACATCATTTACGAGAAAAAATTCGTCACGATATTTTTTCGTTGTTAAGTCATTCAATGCGATGCGAATTTTATGCAATTCGTCATCTGCACGTTGCTCAGCGAGTAAACGCGCAGGTGTTAGCATTTCAGCTTTTTCTGCATCGGTAAGTAACAAGCGTTCGCGAAATGTAGGTGGTTTAGAATTAATAGGATCGGTTTGCGCAGTAGGATTATTATTTTGTGCGTTTGGATGATTAATTGGCGCAGTAGGCGCATTATCGCACAATCGGTCAGGTGGAACCGATTCATCATCTGACTCAGAATCTTCGGATTCTAAATTTGCGATGTTAACGATATTTTTGCACTCTACTTTATATTTGCGTTCTGCATGATCATATTTAGGGTGACGTGAAAGAAGATCAGCTGCGCAGTTATATGCCCCAGGAACGTAAACGATATCATATTCGTATTCCTGTAATTTAAGACCCCAACGGCGTAATCGACTCGATGGGTCTTTAACATTTACTAGCCAGGTTAACGCTTGATGATCAGTTTCAACAATGAATTTTTTACCGTAAAGATAATGTCGATAATGCTTGATGGCCCACACTACCGCTAGCGCTTCTTTTTCTGAAGTAGCATAATTACATTCAGCAGAGTTTAGCACGCGACTAGCGTAGCTAAGAATAAAACGACTTTTGGATGGTAAATGTTTTTGCGTCAAAATAGCACCTAACACATAGTTACTTGCGTCAGTTGTTAAAATAAATTGGTGCTCATCATCGAATTTTGGTAATTGCAAAATAGGTGGAGATGTAAATGCTTTCTTCAGAAGCTCAAAAGCGGTTTGGTGCTCAGCCTTCCAGCAAAATTCGACATCTTTACGAAGAAGATGAAATAGCGGTTTAGCGATTTTAGCGAGATCTTTAACGAATTTCTTAAACCATTGGACTAAGCCAAGGAATTTCTGCAAAGATTTAACGGTTTTTGGTACGGGAAACGAGATTAAATCTGCGACTTTGGACATATCGGGAGCGATGCCCATTGCACTGATGCTGTGGCCAAGAAATTTTACCTCTGCATGCGCAAGATGGCATTTATCAGGTTTGACACGTAAGTTTGCCTTTTTAAGAGCGATGAAGACATTTTCAAGATCTTTTAAATGTTCCTCGAAAGTACGTGAAAAAATAATTATGTCATCGATGTAAACGAGACAAGATTTCCAATTTAGACCTGCGAGCACAAGCTCCATTAGTCTTTGAAAATCTGCGGGCGCATTCTTTAAACCAAAAGGTAAAACTTCAAATTCGTAATGACCAACAGGACATATAAATGCTGTTTTTTCGCGAGATTTATTATCGAGTGGAATTTGCCAATATCCAGATTTCAAATCTAGTGTGCTAAAATATGCAGCACTGCCTAAAGTATCAAAATAATCGTCTAATTGTGGAAGAGGGTAAACTTGCGTTTTAGTGACGTCATTTAACCGTCGATAATCGACGACTGGCCTAAGGGAACCGTCCTTTTTTCCGATGAGAAATAATGGACTTGCCCATGGGCTAGTTGTAGGTCGAATAATTTTATCCGCAAGCATTTCGTTTATAATTTTCTGCATGGATTCCCTTCTAGAATGCTCAACACGATAAGTTTTTCCAACAACGGGTGGATTATCCCCTGTGTCAATATGATGTTTCATCAAGGGGGTACGTCCGAGAGGTTCATTTTTTAATGCAAAAATTGAGTCGTATTTTAAGCAAAGTTCACGAATTTGTTGCTGCTGTCTAGAATTAACGGCGGAGCCGTTTAAAGCTTTATTTATTGATGCAAAAAGTTCTGGTGTCCTATCATCCAAAGATGAAACATGTGACACGACTTCGGCATCAGTGGTTAAAGAACCTATTATTTCACCAGAGTCAATGCGAATTGGTGCTTTAGAGATGTTACAGACGCGAACAGGTATTAGAGGTTGTGAAGCATCGACTATAGACGGAGCAACAAAAAGTGAAGTTTTTTCCATAAAATCGGGATTTGGTTCGAATAATGCGAAATCAAGATTGCAAGAACCGTGACTTATATAGCCAGGTGTAATTAATTCATGCCTAGGTTGTATAATAACAGGCTCAGGTAGCGAAACATGCACACACACAACACCAGAGGTAGTTGCGTTGGGTTTCGCGCGAAATTGCAATTTTTCGTGAGATGAAAGTAAATTAATCTTTATGCCGTTTATAAAAGCACAACGCTCAATAGGATTAACCCACATGAGTGCGGATTCGCAAAAGTCATATCCTAAGAGCATGTCTTCCGGCAAGTGATCAATTATAGCTACTGAGGTAGAAATAGATTGTTCCGCGATTGTTAAAGTCATATTTACTTTATAGCGAACGACTGCGGTGATTTCGCCTACACCGTGTACGACTTGTGAAACTTGCTTAGGTGGTAAATTAAAACCAAGACGTAAGAATGCAGACGTGGTCATCATGGTGACCTGTGAACCCGTGTCTATCAGAGCAGGCACGTCAACGCCATGAACTTTAACTAGGATGGTGGGTAAATTTGTCCCAGCATGACTTACGATAGGAATATTAGGATCGAAAGTCTTAGATGGAGGTAGATTAATTTTTTCGTAAGTTGCAAGACGACGTTGTAGACGTTCGTACTCTTCAAGAAATTCTTGCGACGCGAATAAATTAGGACGCAGCGCTAGATTCTTGCTCTTTTGCAGTAACCGTGTTCACATCACGAGGAGATGTAAGGGTTGGCTGCGGTGGGGGTACATTCAAGGCGGGTTGGTTGTCTGCAGTATATGTGACATACGGGCGATTGAAATTATTATCGCTGCGATAATTAGAGTTATAGTATGTGCCACGCTGTTCATTAGGAAATTGCACAAAAGGTGTATTTTGGCGCGATTGGTTATTATAACGATTATCGTAACGCGAATTTTGATAATTAGCACGCGAATTTTGGTAATGATCATTACGATTTTGCCAAAAATTCGATCGTGATTGCTTTGATTCAAAGCGATTATCATTATTCGCATAGTTAGATGAACGATGTTGACTAGAATTACGATATCGTGATTGAGATCGATGCCTATTCTGCGAATTCGAACGCGATGGCGAACGATTTCGTCGCGAAAAAGAACGCGATTGGCTGCAATTGCGCGCCATAGAATTAGTATTCCGCTCAGCTTGATTAAAATTAGCATTATTAGACGTTTCTTGCCTTTGACGTGTGAAACACTCCTCATAAATGTGCCCTATGCGCTTGCAAAAGGTACAATATTTACGAGAAGAATTTTCTGGTTTCTCAGCACGCGATGAGCGATGAAACGTTCGATGACGTGAACGATTTGGATCATTTTGGTTAGATGTGCGAGGAGTATCTTTAGGTACTACGCTGCCTACTGGAGCAGCTGTTACCGATACGTAAGGCGTTACTGCCTTTTTATCCTCAAATTCTTTATTAGCAAATTCAGCGCTAAGCGCATTGTCCAAAAATTCAGCTAATGATGCTCTAGGTTTTTTATGATATGCCTCTTTCGAGATGTGTGGCAATAAGCCTTGTTTTAGTTGATGTCGCATTAAATTATTAAAATGTGGCGAGTCAACTTCAAGGTAAGGATCAGATTTAATTAACTCTTCGCGAAGCGAGATAATAAGCTTTAACCGATTCGTTAGGCTGCTGTTTGTGTGACAAAAAACGATTAAAGAGCGCACCAGTGTCCATAGGACAAAATTCGGTTATCAGCGCTTGTTTCATTTTCGAATAAGATTGTTGTATATCAGCAGGTAACGAATGGTATAGACGCAAAACATAAGGGTCAAGAAATCCAGTAGCGAATTTTAAACGATCAGCCTTGTCAATATCATAGGTATTGGCAAGCGATTCAAATTCTGCAAAATAAGCCTTTATATCCGATTTATCGCCATCAAAAAATTTTTTATTTGCAATTGCAAATTGCATCTGCTGCAAAAATGGTCCGCGATTCAAGGAATCAGCGAGACGTGAATCACCACGCGAGCTTTCAGATGAAGAACCTGAACTATGCCTATGACGTCGTCTGCGCGATCGAGATTTGTGACGCGAGCGACGACTGCGCGGGCGATCATAACTGTTAGATGAGCTGTCGTCAGAAAATTTGACGTGTTTTCTCCTACTAGATGATTCAGATTGAGGAGCAGATTCATTTTGCAAATTTGCAGATTCATTATTAATACCAGATAAATTTATCTCAACCGGTTGCATTTCGATATTAGAAGAATGCAAAATAGGATTATGAGGTGGTAATTCCACATTTATAGGATTAGGTACATAATTATTGGGTAAGATTTCTCCTTGAGGTGGAAAATACTGCAGCGGTGGTGGATTTAGTTGCTGCTGCGAAGTCGCAATAGAAGGATTAGGTACGAAGGAAGGCGCATTACGATTTAATGGCAGCGAAGGCCGAGATCGCGACGTCTGCGAAATCGATACCGACGGCTGCGAAATCGTAGGTATATTCTCCGAAAAACCCGAGTTTTGCACTGATTGCAAACCCGTGTTTACAGGATTCTGTGACAAATTACATATTTCCGGCGCGCGGTTCGTACAGCTTTGAGAGATATTTTCTGGAACAGTTTCCGAAGGTGAGCGTGAATTCGATGCTCTGTTGCTAGTAGACAACAGTGAAGATGCCCTATGCGTACTTTGCGCACGAGTCGCACTTTGCGCATTGAATTCAGAAAAATTTGCGCTATCGATTGAGTGGTTAACGCGCTCAGATACATTAGTTTCTATGCGATTCAGAACTGGTTGGGGTTTAAGCATAGTGCTTAGCTCCAAACGCAGTTTACGCATTTCATCCGCATTTTCCTTTTTATCCTGATCGACACGCGTAGAAAGATCCGAAAATTGCAAATGAATAGCTTGTAGCGCTTTCAAAATAAGATCATTAGTCACATTAGCATTAGCACGCTCTCTGTCGGCATTCATGCTGTGACTATGATTACTTTCTACGTCAGAATCGTGAATTTCGCGCTCCGAACTGGTTTCAGGATTATTTGCCGTGTTAATGGTAGTCGTATTATCGATCATTGTGTGACTTGATGAATTGTCAATATTAGGATCCGACCTAGTTAGCGAAGATTGATTAATGCGAGATCGCATGGTACTCAATGATAATTCGTCTTCGGACTGTGTATTACTCGCGGCATGTAGTGACGCGGGTAATTTATCATTATTCGCCTTAGTCGTTACGTCTCTCGTAACTGTGTCATTACTCGCAGAATTACACGCGCTATTAGAGTCAACAGGCGCGGTAGGTAATTGGCGAGCTGAAGTAGGTGGCGTAGAAGGTTTTTTCAATTTAGTGGGCGGTGTCCGCAAAACCTTTTTCCTGCCATTTTTAGGTGTCAAAAATGTCGAAAAATGTGCCTTTGGGTAAAATAAATTTCAGTACGTCGAAATTTTTTCCCAAAATAAATGTTTCGAATTAGACCTTTGTCGATCCGAAAAACAGGTTTTTCCACGTGAATAGTACTTCCTTACGTGAAGTAAGATATACCTGACGTGAAATGATCGAAAGCAGATAGGACTAAGCCTAAAGCGCAAGAACGTGTACGTGGTTAGAAAAACAGTTAGGTAAGAACCTAAATGACGGAATTTTCGTCGTCCGTTGAGAAAAATGATAAATCGTCGCCTGAGGGCTGACGTTTATAGAAAAATGAATATACGAGCGTGAGAGCTGCCTTCGTCGGTAGAGATCCGACGGAAATAGAAAAATAACGATGGCTTTACCACGATACACAAAATCTTTACCACGGACGCTTACTTAAATTGCGCACTGCCACGATCGCGGTCGATACAACAACAAAGGTGAACGAAATGTTACACATTTTTAGATGGCCAAAATGATGAATTTAGGATCGAAAAATAATTTTACGATGATTGATCAGCTCGGCTGTAGCTAGCAGCCTAAAGGAGGGAACGTCCAATGTAAATGTAGAGCCGCCTTATGTCTACGAAGAATCGACATAGGACGGATACATTACCTTCGAGATTTACCTAGGTACGTAGGTACTTAAGTCTACGCTTAGTGCTGGCCCCGATCGCGCGGCTCTAAGGCTTTCGATCTTTGGACCCTTACAGACCTTACGGCTTCGATCCCCTCAGCCCTAATATTGCTGGCTGCTTCTATGTCGGGTGATCTCAGCAGCTACGCCCTAAGACCTAAGGCTACCTACCTAGTCTCGGTAATTGCCGCGGAGGTCAGTTGACCTATCTCAAGCTCAAGTTGTAATTTAACTTATTTTCAATCAGTGCCTGATTCGAAATGTTTTTGGTTCCTAATTTGTGTAGCACGCTGAACTATGAAAACAACAACAACGAGCTCTATGCTGATCAATCATCCTTAAAGATTAAATAATATTTTGATCAATTTTTGGCTTGAGAGATAAATTATGATTTTCGAATGAAATAACCTATCATACGGAATTTACCTATCAGTCCACTAGATGGGTGGAGATCCTCGACGTAGGGATGGTGGCCGACCTAACCCTCGGTATAACCAAAACCACTGGGTTGGTTTTCTATGCTTTTATTCGACGAAGAACGCACGGCCTATAGCCGGGAAACAAAATACGCAAAAGAAAAACAATAATGTACAGTCGAAATAACCGGCCAACGAAAAACCAAAAAGCCAGACTCTAAACTACAACGTTACGTTCACTGGCCTCAAGGGCCATTACAGTAAATTAAAGAACGATCAATTTAACATAATACTGAATCACTTTTATCTCAGATCGAAAGTTCTCGATTCACGTAAGCGGTATGCATTAAACAATTACTATTATCATACACTTAGCTCTATGCTACCGGACAAGTATCTAAATGTTTTTTATTATTGAAAATTTGGGGAAATAATGGGAAGACCGAAGGCATAGCCCACAGTACACTATCATAGATAGCTACTAGTATTGGCTATGTTATGGCTATTGCGAACTGCTAAGGCAGGTTCGCCTACACGTGTAACTCTCGCAGTTACATTATTATTATTATTATTATTATTATTATTATTATTATTATTATTATTATTATTATTATTATTATTATTATTATTATTATTATTACTATTATTATTATTATTATTATTATTATTATTATTATTATTATTATTATTATTATTATTATTATTATTATTATTATTATTATTATTTATTATTATTATTATTATTATTATTATTATTATTATTATTATTATTATTATTATTATGATTATGATTATTATTATTATCATAACAATAATAATAATAATAATAATAATAATTATTATTATTATTATTAGCATCATTTATATTTTTTAAAATTTTAATTAGTATTATTATTATGTAACGCTGAAATATATAGCTTTGCGAAAATAACTTCTAAAGGTGCGCACACGTGCAACAAACATATAAATGTTGCCTGTTGCATTGGTGTATATGACCGTATAAACCTATGTACCTACGTTCTACGTATAGTCTGTTTCATTTATCCGAGAGCTTTTTAAGTAAATGTTTTCGGAGGCTACAGTAACCCCTTCTTTCTTATTTACTGTAGTTACGTAGCAGAAGAAGGTTTTTCAATGAAATTTTTGCGACAATTTATTCTCTTCTTCCAGCAAATTAATCAACTTACTGATAAAAATCGCGCATTCAGCTTATCCTTAGTTGACACTTTAAACACAATAGACTAAAATGTTAAGAAACACCACGAACTCCCTCATAGCTCAGTGGTAAAACGTCTGCTTGTCGTATCGAAGCAACTAGGTTCGATTCCACCCGATAGCTTTTATTTAGCGCACTTACTGTAGTATGTCCACTACTGATTAAATGCCTAAATTAAATTCATATAGGCGGATTAGTGCATTAAAAATGGAAAGAATTCCAGCCACTCGCCCTAACTGAGCTGATCTGCCGAATTACAGTAATTCGCCTTGTTTCGCTTACTGTAGCCCTTTAAAAGAATTGACTTTAAAACTCTCGAATAAATGAAATAGACTATAGGTAAGTACATGTACGTAAGTATGTAAATAGGTACCTATCTCGCTAATCAGTGCGCTCAGGCGCCCCGATCCCGTCCGGGGCAGATTTCTACCAGTAACTAATGAAAAGAAGAGTACCTCCGTGAAACAGGATGTGAAAAAAGCAGTGGGTGGATAGTGTGTGTAATAAAAATGAAGAAACAATCAAAAATTCTATACAACGGTCTAAATATGTGAAAGATGATATATTTGCAGCAGGTTTATCGATTCGCATAAGAAACTCATACCGTACAGCTTACTGTATAATGCGCTGTATTTATTACACTCACTCACATTAATACTACCCAGGAATGCCAAGTTGGACGTTTTTCTCCCATTTTGGTAGTTTTTCAGGCCGTTAGAGGCATATGGCAACTCTGACTACTCTGACCATGGTAACTCTGACTATCCACTGAGATGATATCTTTGTCTGAGGAAGGAGAATAGGGAGGAAAAGCAGGTTTTCTAGGCATAAGAGAATTATTGGTATTCCTGTGCCTGGTGCACACCCACCTTTTGTGTGTGTACACGTTTAGCACCTACAGTAATTGTATAGGTATTTTAATTTAGCGTACGATAGTACCTGCGACTCCTACTTCTTGATATTCACAAATACGCAGATTTCACTAGTGACTTTTTTAAACTGAATTAAAACGCAATAAATGTTACAAAGATAAAAACAATATAAACAGATCAACAGTAAGCTAAAAAATAAACTGCATGTATGTATTTGTCTTACAGTAATATTATTTTTTACAGCACGCTAAATAGTTGTGCATGATGAAGGATGTTTCGATTTCTTCACTGTTCGGCGAAATCAATCACTGGCCGTTAAGCAACTACTAAGTCGGGCGCTACAGTAATAAGGGTGTTCTATTGTCGAGCAATTTCATGCACTAAGCCGGGGTTAAAAAAGACAACAGTAATCTTATGTTCACTAGGTCTATTTTTTGCAGGCCTTACAGTAATAAAGTTTTCTATATTATATATGACTTACAGTAAGACTACAGTAATCTTATGTTCACTATGTCTATTTTTGCAGGCCTTACAGTAATAAAGTTTTTTATATTATATATGACTTACAGTAAGACTACAGTAATCTTAGTCGTTTTGAAGTTTTTTAAAAACTTTCCACCAAAATGAAATAGACATAAGCGCGTGACAATTTTTGAATTTGAGGTTCAATTATTGTACAGTATTTGTGTTGTAGTTAAGCACGTTAGAAGGTAGATTTCATTTTGTCGTTCTTTTTGGGTCAATAAAAGGGCGTTTTGTAGGTGGAATACCTTTTTTTCCTTGAAATGTACAATGGGGCCAAATCACTAAAAAAGGGAATGCTTACGTATGTGGGGAGCATTTGTGAGCAGCACCGAAATTGATTGGGGAGTAGAAGCGACTGTGCACTAGGTAATAGTTTTGAAAAATGAGCTTGTTAAGCGAGAGTTGTAAACTAGAGAAAAACTTAAAGTTTAAACATACTGTCAGGGATGACAGCTGACGCAACAGCTGATACCCTATTTCACAGCATATAAAGAACAAACGTTCTCAAAAAAGAGAACCGGTCTCGGCGCAGTTGGTAACACAGCTGTGCTGAGAGTCAGCGCTGATAAAGGTTGGCTGGTTCGACACCGGTCTTGCCTTCAGCCAGCGTCCTCTATTACGTAATGTGACATGGCGAGACTGAACAGTATATGACGTCAGTCATTGACAATGAATCTTGCAGAATTGTGGCCAATGAGCCGATCGATATTTGATATAATTTGATAATGGCTAAAGAGCCAAGAAGAGCCCGGAGCCTATTATGCTATATATATTCGACTACTTAGGTCAAAAGGCATAAAAATTTCCTAAGTTAGTCCACATTTATAAAAAAATACATATCCTGTAGCGACGAGGACGCCGCTTCTTTGAAGAAGGGGAATGTCAGGGATGACAGCTGACGCAACAGCTGATACCTATTTCACAGCATATAAAGGAGCAAACGTTCTCAAGCAAGGGAACCGGTCTTGGCGCAGTTGGTAACACAGCTGTGCTGAGAGTCAGCGCTGATAAAGGTTGGCTGGTTCGACACCGGTCTTGCCTTCAGCCAGCGTCCTCTATTACATATGTGACAATACCATTAAATTATGAAGAGAATTATAAAAGATTTTAAACTAGAAGAAAATGAAAAAGGTGGGATTTCAGTAAATTAAAACAAATTTAGAGGATATGATGAAACATTATTGTTGAGAATAGGACGATCACGTGCTATTTATAACGACTCCTTGATTAAAAGATCAAAAGAGTTGGATGCTCGACTAATAACCTTGAAGCAATCTGATGTAATTGAATGATTGCTATTTGAGACATGTTTGTGAATAGCAGATAAGCTATCACCCTGAATTGGCTTTCCTGTAGCAAATGAGATGCCAATATGTTCTGCAATTCTACTCCCAAAATGTCGGCGAGTTTCGCCAATGTAACTAGCCATACAGCTAGAACACGTATACTTATATACTAAATTTGAGAGTAGCTTAGCAGGTACAGCATCCTTGTTCTTGAAAATCCGGCTTATACACATGACAGGTTTGTAAACAAAAAATTGGGAGTGGTGCAAGATTTTTCAAAAGTCAAAAAATGGTCCTAAAAATGGTAGTATGGCGAAAAAACACACTAAAAAATTCAAAAATGAAATTATGTGGTGTAATTAGATTCCTGGGTGTATTCGGCCTTCTGGGGGGGGTGCATATCCCCAAGTTTATAACCTCGTTTGGACCCAAAAACCCTCTGAATTGAATTTGTAACTTTTTTGGTGATGTATTCCCACCAGAACCCCAGGATTTGGTCATGCTAATACACGTTGAGCACTCATCCTCAGTAAGTAGAATAGTCTGCATCAACCAAATACTTTTGCTGTGGAAAATTTTGTACTAAATGCTCAGTTAATTTCAGAAGGAATAAAGACGTGCGCAGGTACTTCTGAAAATTCTAACATCTAAGACTTCATAGCATTGTACATGTGTGTATGCAACGGCGTATTTAGAGGGGGCGACGGTGGCCGACGGGCACGCGCAACAATTTTTTAAATTTTCCGGAACAGTGTTGCTTTATGACATACCTACTGACTTTCTTAGCGCCCGGAAAACCTTACTTTTACATCGAAAAGTAGTTTTTGTACGAATCTATGCTTTGGTTGTTCTAATAATGTATCGAGTAAAAACAGCATTTTGAACAGCTATCCATAGTCTGTTTCACGTAAGCTTGCGCCTTTCATTTAAGAATTTTTAGATGTTGTAAACCAGTTCTCGACAAGACGTCCCCCATAGGTGAGCAGCACCAAAATTCTGGGGTGAAACAATTTGCAAAGGTAAAAAAATAGTATTAAAAGTGGTTGTATGGTGAAAAAAACACCATTTTTCGATGTTTCTCATGGAGCACTATCCAATGGGGGTATTTCAACTTCTGAGGGGGAGGGCGTGCATACCCCCAAACCCTCCCCCACGCCCATGTGTGGTCTTCACCCCACCCACACAATAAAACTTTCCATCCCACGACAAAACGTCTTTAATGAAACATCCCCATGACTCAACGTCCCCATATTAATATAATCAGTGCGATTAACGAATAAAAATCGTAATAAATCAAAATGAAAGAAACACGATGTAATTGAAACGGCATTTGTCGAATTTCAGGCATTTGGGCTTATTTTGTCAGTAAAGTACATATATGTATATGTACATAGTACAGAACCAGCTGCATGCAACAAATCCAAAGCAAGAAAGAAGCGAAATATGTAGGTACATAATACTGAAATCAAGGCACTGATTGCATGAATAAGATGCACATGAACGATGAAATGTCGTGAAATTCCATTGTGCGTAAGTTGACGAGGCATGATAAACACGCGACGCGAAGCTTTTATTCCCATTAGCATACTCGCCCGGTCCGCCTCCCTAAACACGGCTACTACATATGTACCTAATACATACTCAAACAAATGTATGCGTACATACACTACATACATTCCCTGGTACGTCCGCCGACGACGCTGCTACTATTACACATGTACGTACTAGATACCTGAGGTTTTTGAAAGTTTAAAACGACTACAAAAGTGTTTTTAAACTAATACAACAAATATGATATTCTACAGTATGTTGAGTCATGTAGAGATGTATGTATGCTCGTGTTGATCTGCATTACTGCATCAAAAGTTTAAACCGCTTTTGTAGTCTGTTTCTTGTTGGAAAAATGCAGAAGAAAACCGCAAAGTTAAATGAAACAGACTATACATAGGTACATATTTCTAATTTTATCCTTCATATGTATGAGCATTGAGAGCAGCAATAGCAAAGAAAGTTGGTTGATACCTGTACTCACTCGTACTATGCAGCAGGTTCCTACTATACTTTTGTTCCATATCTAACACGTTCACAAAGTTATGTACATACGTACATTATACATATACATACATGCATAGGTAGGTACATGAAATAGGTTCTACAAATATTTGTATGCCTTTTGTCAGCTCGCTTAGTTTCATCAAGATGAGCCTCCAAGTCGTGACAAATAGTTATCGTTCTCATTTCCACCTCCTTGCTGTAATCTTTTCAACCCCGGCTCGGTGCATGAAATCGCTCGACAATAGAACACCCTTATTACTGTAGCGCCCCACTTCATCCTTTCTCAACGGCCGGCAATTGAATTCATCGAACACTGAAGAAATCGGTCGTTTTTTCACAGCAAAATACAGAATTAATCTCATGCCATAAAAAATATTATTAATGTAAGTCATATATAATATAAAAAACTTTATTACTGTAAGGCCTGCAAAAATAGACATAGTGAACATAAGATTACTGTAGTCTTACTGTAGGTCATATATAATATAAAAAACTTTATTACTGTAAGGCCTGCAAAAATAGATCTAGTGAACATAAGATTACTGTAGTCTTACTGTAAGTCATATATAATATAAAAAACTTTATTACTGTAAGGCCTGCAAAAAATAGACCTAATGAACATAAGATTACTGTTGTCTTTTTTAACCCCAGCTTGGCGCATGAAATCGCTCGACAATAGAACACCCTTATTACTGTAGCGCCCGACTTAGTAGTTGCTTAACGGCCAGTGATTGATTTCGCCGAACAGTGAAGAAATCGAAACATCCTTCATCATGCACAACTATTTAGCGTACTGTAAAAAATATTATTACTGTAAGACATATACATACATGCAGTTTATTTTTTAGCTTACTGTTGATCTGTTTATATTGTTTTTTATCTTTGTAACATTTATTGAAAGTCAATTCATTAAAAAAGTCAATAGTGAAATCTGCGTATTGTGAATATCAAGAAGTATGAGTCGCAGGTACTATCGTACAAATCAAAATACCTATACAATTACTGTAGGTGCTTAACGTATACACACAAAAAGGGTGTGCACCAGGCACAGGAATACCGCCAGGTGCAGGAGAATTCTCCTGAATTCAGAGAATCAAAATTTTCTGGAGCAGGAGCAGGAGAATGGGATTTTCATGAGAAATTTCAGGAGAAGTCGTAAACATGCAGGAGAATGCAGGAGAATTTTAAAATGTCAGGAGAATTCAGTGGAATCCTGAAAATTCAAGAAAATTCAGGAGAATTTTCAAAACTTAAACAGCAAGTTATAATGATTATCATACATTAATCTTTCTACTGTACTTACTGTTGTTAGTTAGTAGTATACAGGGTTGCCAGGTGCAGGAAAATTCTCCTGAATTCAGGAGAATCTAAAATTTACAGGAGCAGGAGCAGGAGAATGGGCTTTTCAGGAGAAATTTCAGGGGATGTTGTAAACATGCAGGAGAATGCAGGAGAATTTCAAAATATCAGGAGAATTCAGTGGAATCCTGAAAATATAGGAGAATTCAGGAGAATTTTCAAAACTTAAACAGCAAGTTATAATGATTATCATACATTGCGCTTCTTACTGTACTCACTGTAGTTAGTTATTTGTATATAATTTTATACTTGGAGATCTTTCACATTAAGAATTTATTTCGTTAATAGTTGAGACCTTAAGCCCGGTTCACACGAGTGCAATCATCTGCAACCTGAAAACCTGCAATTTGGTCGCAGACGTCTAGGTTTCAGTGATTGCAGCCGTTCACACGACACAAACTAATGCATGCAACCAAAGGCTGCAATCAGGTGCGACTGAGGGTTGCAACCTGTTAAAAACATAGGTACCTACAGCATTCTAGAACTTTACTACGATTGAAAATCCTTATTTTCTGCACGGATTCAGTTAGTTTTTTAATGCAAAAATGCGTTTTAGAGAAGTGAAGCTACTAAAAGTTTTTCGGCGCTTCGCGCCGAATTGATTTAATTTTTTGTTTTTATTAATATTTGAGCCTCGCCGCGTCAACTGCAGCATTTTTATCGAAAATTTGATCTAGAACTTTACTACGATTGAAAATCCTTATCTTCTACACGGATTCGGTTAGTTTTTGTAATGCAAAAAATGCGTTTAAAAGAGGTGAAACTACAAAAAATTTTCGGCGCTTCGCGCCGAATTGATTTAATTCTTACTTGCTATTGATGTTTAAGCCGCGCGGCGCCAATTGCAGCATTTTTTATCGATAATCTGGTCCTAAAACTCCAATACGATTGAAAATCCTTACCTTCTGCACAGTTTTTGAAATGCAAAAATGAGGCTAAACTTAAGAATATGGTACTTTCGGAAAAGGTGCAAAACGAATATGGAATGCCAAAATTTTTTTGCCAAAATGATAGAACATGATAAATTGAAGCGCGGAAAGGGAATTTGGTGAAAATCTGAGCCATATTTGCAAAGTTGCAGGCAACTCTCGATTTGAGTGTTGAGTGGGACGCTTAAACGACTCGATCCAAGGACTTACACATTTGTCAGAAACACACCTGGACAATGGGTTCAACCTGGTTCAACCCGGTATCACCTGACGGCCACTGTATCACCTGGGAAAATGGCGGGTGTCACCTGGATTGTTTTGTAAAAAAATGAAGATACACGCTGCAAAACCAATGTAGGATTACTAAAACATGTGAATGGATTATTTAGACATAGAGCCCAATCAGTAGTCCAACTAAACAACCAACCAACCAACCAGTCAGCCAACCAACCAATCAACCAACTAACTAATTAACTAACTAACCAACCAGCCAACCAATCAACCAACTTATCAACCAACCAACCAAACAACCAACTAACCAACCAACCAATCAACTAACTATAAGTAACTAATTACATAAGTAACTAACTAACTAACTAAAGAACAAACTAAGTAACCAACCGATCAACCAATTTACCAACCAACCAAACAACTAAACAATCAACCAACCAACCAACCAGCCAGCCAACCAACCAAGCAACCAACTAACCAGCCAAGCGACCAACCAACCAGCCAGCCAGCCAACCAACCAACCACTCAACTAAAAACTAACTAACCAACCTGCCAGCCAATCAACCAACTTATCAACCAACCAACCAACCAAACAATCAACTAACCAACCAAACAACCAACCAGCCAACCAACCAACCAACCAGTCAACCAACCAACCAACTAACCAACTAACCAACTAAACAACTAACCAACCTACTAACTAACTAACTAATCAACCAATCAACCAACCAACTTACCAACCAACCAACCGAACCAACATAACCAACCAGCCAACCAACTAACCAACCAACCAACCAACCAACCAACTAACCAGCTAACCAACCAACCAACCAACTTACCAACCAACCAACAAAACAAACAACCAACCAACCAACCAGTCAACCAACCAACTAACCAGCCAATCAACCAACCAACTAACCAGCTAGCCAACCAACCAACCAACCAACTGACCAACCAACCAACTAGCCAACCAACAAACTAACTAATTAACTCACTAACTAACTAACTAGCTAATCAGCCAACCAACCAACCAGTCAACCAATAGCAACCTAAACAGCCAATCAACCAACCAATTAATTAACCAACCAACCAACCAAACAATCAACAACCAACCAACTAACCAACCAATCAACCAACCAACCGGCTAAAAATTTTCGAGCAATTTTTGTTCAATTTACAACAAAGACATCTTGGGCAAAAGGCCTAGTTTTGTATTCGGCAAAGATTTTTTCCGATCTATTAGGACTTTTTAGGACCGTCTTTGTAAAAGACAAAGATTTCTGGTACGACAAAATCAGTAGAACTGTCAGAATTTCAAGAAATTTCCGAAATTTTGTCTGTTCGGTATGCATTTATAGCTGTAAACATTGATAGAGCGAATACAAAAACATCAATGTTTTCCGGCACCTCGCGTCGATTACTGTGTTTTTTCTCTCTATAAACCTCCAACATTGAGTTTAAAAGTTTGAATCAGCCAAAAGATTCAGGCCTTTGTTATAAAAGTTGTCTGCACTGTTTATTTATTGGATGACTAAACTTGACCTGAACGTATGATAAATATGTCAAAATTGTTTTGCACAAATTTGGCAATTTTTTGTTTTATCAGTCCACAAAACTTCGAAATTGTGTTAAGGACTGTAGAAATAATAAAATTTTTCGAATTTTCTAAATTATTTGTCAATAAAAAGGCCGCAAAATCTGCTTGAAAATAAAAATATCAAAATTTTTTAGCTCTTCTGTATTTTTCATCTTTAGAAACCTATAAATTGAAAAACTTTGGGGACCGTCTTCGCATTTGTACGAAGGGACCTTGTATAAAAAACACTGAATAAAGGTATGTCAATCGGCGATGGCGTCAGGGCATAAGACCCGCTACTGGGGCTTGGCATTTAAGGCTGAAGTCAAACATTGAATGCACATATTTCTTGCATTTCTTATCTTCAGAAAGGTGCCAAATTGAGCTTAACAGCATAAAAACGCACAAATTTCTCGACGCTTTGCGCCAAATACAATTGCTGCATTGCTTATATATGTACGGAAACCTGCAAAAGTGAGCATAAGAGAGTAAATGTATCGAAAATTTCCAGTGCTTCGCGCCAAATATAATTTCAATTCCATACATTCAGAAAGCTGCACAATTGTGCTTGAAAAGATGAACAAATCGAAAACTTCCGGCGCTTCGTGCAAACTATAATTATTGCATTGCTGTTTAGAAAGTTGCAAAATTTAGGTAAAAGTGTAGAAATCTCAAAAATTTTCGGCGCTACACGCCAGGCATGATACTCGATTATTTATATCGAGAAACATGCAAATTTGAGCCTAAAAGAATAAAAATATAGAAATATTCTGCGCTTCGCGCCATATATTATTTAAGCACTGTCTATATTCAGAAAGCTTCAAAATTCAGCTTAAGGGAAAGACGTCAAATTTTCGGCGCTTCGCGCCATAGTCTTATAATATGCACGTTTCTGCACTATTTGTCTTATAAGGCTGCAAAATTGAGTTTAAAAGAGAAGAAATATTTTAAAAATTTTCCTTCGCCATTGTTTAGAGCTCTTTCAGAAATGCTCAAAAATGCGTTTATTTCCGCCAATCTCCTAATGGTTCTCGATATATCTGACGTCAAAGTTTGCGATCCATTTTGGATCCTGGATACCGGGCTGTTTAGTCGAATATATTTTTGTACTGGGTTAAAGTTTTACAGCTGCTGTAAAAGTTCCGAGGACAAAAATCTACCGGAATTTAACCTTTTCCTTATCAACTCTGAATGCCTCAAAATGAAGTCGAAGATATGGAAATGCCATAATATTCCATTAATGGTGCCGAATTTACTAATTTATTCATACGTCTGTTTTTATAAATTCCTAAAATTGAGCTGAATGTGAAATTATCAATATTTCTGCTGGATTTAATATTTTTATTTCCTGTTTCGCATGAAAAATGCATTTAAATACCTAAGCGAAGTTTGAGGATGATTAGGGCTGCAAAATGAGTTTTATACTCGTATCTTCGAAAAGCCATCATATTGAGCTGAAAAGGATAGAAGGTCAAGATTCTTTGGCGCTTCGTGCCAGATGTAATATTTATTGATGTTTTAAAAAATAAGAAGACCAAAATTTTCCCGCACTATTTGGCAGATATACTTAATCATTACATTGTTTATTTATAAAGAGGCTGCTTAATTGGACTAAAAGGAAAAGGTACAAATTTTCCATAAGGCCAATTTTGTTGCGATAGTTGTCATGTCCTTGAAAAATCTGCGTAATTGAGCTGAGAATGACAAAAAGGCCTAGACAAATTTTCCAGAAGTGAACACAATGCAAACTCTAAAAACTATAGTTGTAAACAATTAGTGTATTGACTGATGATACTAAATGTGAGTAAATTGGGGCGAATAAAACAAGCGCAAATGATGCATGCAGACTTGCAGAACGTTTCAAAAAAGTTATGAAGTGACATATTCCAAAACAACCCTTTTTCGAACCGGCAACCAACCATAATTTTTGGCAGCCAGTATCATCTGGAAGACCGGCCTTTGTCCACCTATGGTCAGAAATAAATAATATGGGCTGAAATAACGGTAGGAAGCATAGCAATGAAGGAGAAAAAGGAAAAAAGGCGCGGAAAGTCGTTTGAAATTTTAAAAAAACTTAAAAAAATTTTCATATTTTTTTCGCATGTTTTTTTCGGTTTTACTCAAAAATCTAAGTTTTTGCTTCTATTATACTCAGTGCTTAGGCTTAGTATATCTAAAAGGTGTTTCCAAGCTGCTTAGGTCGAGGTCGCTCCCGCTCAGGTTGATGTATTGATGCTTAGGTCGACGTATAGATGCTCAGATCGATGTATAGATGCTTAGGTCGATGGATAGATGCTTAGGTCGATGTATAGATGCTTAGGTCAATAGATGCTTAGTTCAATGCATAGATGCTTAGGTCGACGTATATTGGGTATCTACATGTGATTCTGCATTCAGCTGTTTGAATCTTCAAATATTTAGGTCGAAAAGATGCTTGTTTAGGTCGAGAAAAGGCTAATTAAAGAAACCCATAGCGTTTGTAATATTGATCATAGACGGATGAAATTTTTTTACCGCGCTTTCTTTTTAACATGTTCTGAGTACTGAGCCAAAAAAATCCGCTCTTTTGAAGTTTATTTGTTAGTATTCAGAAAGTACCATATTCTTAAGTTACTCCCAAAAATGATTTAGAGAGCTAAAATTTCAAAATTTTCTATCGCTTCGCGCCATTTGATAAATTATAGTTTTAATTGTCAAAAACGACTTCAGAATTGGCTAAAATGCTTTACTGAAGGAAGGAAATTCAAGTTTCTACATAAATAGCGTTACTGATCATGATATTCTTGTAGAGCGCAAAATTTTTATACAAAAAGTGCATCAAACACCGCTATTGCATGTGTACATAAAATTTTCCACTTAAAAACACTGATTTTTCAACACAGGCGCTCTATTTTGAACGTTTTTAGACCTCCCAAAAAATAAGCAAAAAGTCGGAAAAAGTGGAAAAAAATTTGGGATCGGTCTATAATGTCAACCAAATCGCTGGGAAAAAAACGGTGTTTGCAAAGCGCCTATAAACATTTTTTTGTTGATATATTTCAAAACGTAAGGATTTGCTTGCTACTGAAGTACATACAATTAGTAATAAAGTATTATTTATTTTTTCAAAAGACATTGCAAACAGGGTTCTTTTCAGAAATTTTTGATGATGTAAGTGCAACTGAAAATTGGCGGTCACTGTTTTAAGCATAGAAACTGTTTTTTCGAATAATGTGTATTGTAAACAATGCGACCTCTTTAGCTTAGGCCCTTGAGCAGTATATCCTGATGAAGATCAGGAATCTGTTATTGAATGTTTGTCAGCTGTTGATGTTGAATAAAATGTTATGCTTTGTGGTGCAGCATTAGTCTTCCATTATTTTTGCATCTGCCTGTATAATGCAGATATGCTCCATGAGCTTTTTGTGAGGGAATTAATGTTCATTATTTAGCCTTGAGTGTCCTTAGGATTAACAGGCAAGAGGTCAGAATAAAATAGTTGGGTGAACCAACGTAAATTGGCCTGAGCATGCTTGATATGCATGTGTACATACAATTGTAGATCTGCTGTACAACCCTTCCTGCAAAATATGAGCCAGGAGAATTTTCAGGAGAATCAAAATATTTTCAGGAGAATTGCATACGAATTTTCCCCCAATTTTACCTCTGTGCAGGAGAATCTGAATTTTGGGACCTGGCAACACTGGTTGTATATAATTTTATACTTTAGATGTTAATATTTCACATAAAGAATTTATTTTGTTCATAGTTAAGACCTGAGTGTTAAGTTATAACTATATACAAATAAGTTTCGTGCTTCCGTAGTAAATCATTCCTTCATTCATTTATTTATTCACTTGATATCGCAAAGTGCAGAAATACATAGCTTTACACACTCGATCTAATTGTTTTTATCAGTTTCATAGACGTTTGCAAAGCGCCTATAAACATTTTTTTGATATATTTCAAATCCTAGCTGAGAATACTTCAACAGCTTCAAGACACAAAACAAAACAAGTAAACAACAACTTTATTCAGCTAATACACAAAATTCAACAACAAAATTGGTCATTCACAAGCACAATCCATGCTATGTGAACAGAATGAAAAATTGGGCAGAGCAATTTTTAAATGCATAATATTGAAATTTCTTCATAAATTCTGCTCTGCTTCAAGAAAAAAAAACAAAAAAATTTGCCATATTAGTAGAAAAATCCATGCCACATTGCCACATAGCCTTTATTGGGCGGCTTTTCTCATTTGAAAAGTATATACTATAGGAGAAAAACAGCAACAGGAAGGAGGAGAGGATGAGAATGGATGGACACTTAACCTCGTGCATCGCAAGCAATTGTAAAAGGAACAACCATGATACAAAAAACATTGACAATACACAGTATTTAATTCCATTACAAATAAATTCTTAACCTGTGGACAAAAAACCCAAAAAACCCGAAAAACCCAAAACCCAAAACCCAATGATTTCTTGCACCCAAAAAACCTGCAAAAAACCCAAAAAACCCAAGTTTAAAAAACCCAGCCTTGCCAACCCTGCTTGCTACTGAAGTACGTACAATTTAATAAAGTATTATTTATTTTTTCAAAAGACATTGCAAACAGGGCTCTTTTCAGAAATTTTTGATGATGTAAGTGAAACTGAAAATTGGCGGTCACTGTTTTAAGCACAGAAACTGTTTTTTCGAATAATGTATATTGTAAACAATGCGACCTCTGCTTTGCTTACCTAAAGAAAGAAAGAAAGAAATAGTTTATTGCGACAGAGACGGAATTAAAACAATACAAATTCGGTCAAATTAAAAAAGAAAGAATCATACACTGAAATGTCATCAATGCAATGAAATATATTATCAAAAACCTGTGCAAGGACTATAAAGGCGGTTTGCACTTACTTATAGTCTAAGGTAAAACTAATTTTCTCTAAATGACTGCTGAAGGAGAGAAAGTTCGGGGCATTTACAACTTCTTCTGGCAAATTATTCCAAAGAGGAGGGAGTCTATTTGCAGAACAATACAATTTCAAATTTAAGCAAGATTTAGGTATTTTAAGCTTTACCGAGTTAACTGATCGAGTGATGCCATTACACACTGTAAAAAAACTCATTAAAATTGATGTCTATAAGACCATGGTAAATTTTATAGGCCCTCGATAGATCATGACGGACTCCACGTAACTGAAGTGAGTCTAATTTCAGAAAATCTAATCATTCACTATAGATCAAGTCAGGAAAATTTAAGACCCTTCTGGTAAAGTATCTTTGAACTCTCTCAATACTTCTCACGTCTTGCTTTTTGTGTGGTGACCAAATAACCGTGCAATATTCTAGTAAAGGTCGGATATACATTTTATAAGCCATAATTAGCAGTTCAGCATCTTTAGCCTTAATGCTCGAAAAATCAATGACATCCTAAAATATGCACTTTTAAGTATATGTGCAATGTGCGGCAAAAAATCCATATATTTGTTCAAAAGAATACCTAAATCTTTTACTTCGTTGTTTTCCAAAATATCCTCCATTCCAATCAAATATTTTTGCCTGGGATTTTATGACCGAAATGCAAAACAGAGCACTTAGCCAAAGATTAAGGTAATTGCCACTTTTCAGACCACTCATGGATATTCAGTAACAAATTATTCAACAAACCTGCTTGTTCTGTTACGGAAAACATTTTTACATCATCCGCAAATAGGTACGTTTTCAACTTTTCATTTTTGTTCAGAAAAGCGATATCATTCATGTAAAAAAGAAACAAAAGAGGACCAAGAACGCTACCCTGTGGAACTCCGCTAGTAACATCAGTGAGCTCAGAAAAAGAATCACCAATTTTTACCTGCTGAGTTCGACCATGTAAAAAATCTGTAATCCACAAAAATAATCGTCCTTTTAGTCCGTAAAATGAAAGTTTGTGAAGGAGTTTATTATGTGAGACAGAATCAAGAGCTTTGCAGAAGTCTAAATATATGGCATCAACCAGACTTTTAGAATTGATGTGGCCAGTGAACAACCAAAGCTCCAAAGTTTTGCTTTGGCCGAAGCCGAAGCTTTGGCCAGTTTCTTGCTTCGGCTTCGGCCGAAGCTTTGGCCGAAGGCTGAGGTCAAGCTTCGGCCGAAGGCCGAATCTGTATAAATCCTTCAGTCTAATTCTGATTAGTACGGAAGAATGAATAGCGAATTGAGTCATAAATATGAAAGTTAAGCTTGATTATGTTCCAGGAGTAAATATGAAGTAATAAAACAGTGTCATTCATTGCAAAAATTTTATTCAAAAGCGCAATTAATTCTCTTCATTAGCACTGATTTCATTATTAGACATTTCATGTATATCAGCAGCTAATATGCATTGATCATCATCAGATTCACTATCCTGAATATATAAAAATATAATGTATAATTAGAAAATAAAGCCTGGAATTCCTGAGAATTATGAAAACAATTGAATAATTCCTAATTTTCCTGCTGATAATTAAATTTGTAGAAGTTAGACATAAAATAAAATAGAGATTTCTTCCCGTTATTAGATGCAGAAGTTTAAGAAAGTTAACACGTTGACCATGGGGCAATTATTTAATACAAAAGAGAATGGTACACAGCAGTGTTTTTTGTACTCGGCAAAGATTTTTCCCATTGTACAAAGATTTATTGGGACTGTCTTTGTACATTAACAAAGATTTTTCGGGAAGACAAAAATTGCAAAAAAGGTCTGAAATTCGCAAATTTTAGGCGCTACAGCGCCAAAATCAGTAATTGTGTGTTCTACATATCTTTATAATGACAGAAATTGCATTTCAAAAGTAAATATGTCAAATTTTTCAGTGCTTTGCGCCGCTTCAAGATGATACTCAGTGATTTTTGCCCTTAGAGACCCAGAAATTAGCTAAAATACACTACTAAAAGTCAAACAACTCTGTTTTTACCACACTAAAATCGCCACTGTACCATATTCTAGTTCCCAAAAATTTGTGTATACAAAATTTACAACAATTTTTGGACAAACAAAAACTATAAAAATGTGTATAATTCCCAAAAATTTTTGATGTTCGCGCCAAAATGAGTAATTTTTTTGTCCTATATATCTTTAAAATGGCAGAATGTGCATTTAGAATGGAAAAATGTCAAATTTTTTTGGCGCTTTGCGCCGTTTTGAGACAATTTTTAGTACGTTTTTGGCGTCAAAAACCCAGAAATTAGCTAAAATACACTACCAAAGATCAAAAGCCCTGTTTGACCACACTAAAATCGCCACCGTGCTATAATATAGTACACAAAATTTGCCTGTACAAAATGTACAAAGACTTTTGAGGACCATCTTTGCACATGTACAAAGTAGGGATGCACCATGGCCGCCTTTTTGACCGGGGCCTGGGCCTGGCGCCGGGGCCGGTACTAGAGACTTGGACCAACCGGGGCCAACTACAGTTCTTGTCACGGAAATTGCAAATGCAGCGCGCTGTGATTTACTACGATTGACCAACTACAGTAGAACGTAAGCGCTTTTACCGTAGCCACGCGTGTTCGGCCATAGAAAGATTGCGTTCGGTGTTAGTAGATCGCAGCTAGCATATTGCATTATTTGTCACTCAAACGGTAAAAAGAATTTCTCAATCTGCTTTGATTTTATGCATGCGTGCGTCTCAAAAGTGTGTGCATGCTGCAGGTCCAGTCCGAGATAAAAGATAAAATTAGATTATAATTTTCGTGCATATCATTATAATTCTCATTTTCTCCATTGGAATCTCATCTAAGAGATAATAAGCATAAAAATGGAAGAAAATAGTATTTCCTGTGTGCGATCAATTGCATATTGCTCTGCCGCAGAAGAGCATTTTAAAATTAATTGCAGGCTGAGAACGTTCGGCGTTTCAAAACAAATTCATCGCCAATGAAGAGCAAAACATTTAAAAAAATCATATAGACCCAGAAAAAGCGAGCGAAATCTTCGTGAGCTTGTGTATTAAAATATCAGGAGGTAAAAATTTGTGTTGTTTCCAAGCCTTGCCTTTATTTCATTTTATAGGCGTATGTCCACTGAATAGGATAAATACAAAATGGTAGATACGCATATAAAAGAACTTTAATTGAACAAAAAAAATTGCGAAGAAAGCTGGCTGGTCAGAATAAAATTTGGTGCAAAATAATAGAACGGGCAATATTTTTTGAACTATATGTTTGCCTGAGGAGACAGACACTATGTGATGTATTACACTTCTGAACTGAATATATTATTGATGCACATATCGTAAATAAATGAAAAAAGCGATGATACAAAATATTTTTGAAAGCGGATAATGAGGAACTTTTTATCAATTTTGTAGTTTAAAGGCATAATGACATTTATTATTTAGTTTATTTTATGTAACAACAATTTTAAATATGCAGCACCTAAATTCTAGGAGGTCAGAATAAGGTAAATCGCCAAAAATATAAGTAAAAATAGAGATTCTGGGGTCTACAGTGATTTGGAGGGGTATGTATTTCAACTTCTGGGGGTCACAGCCCCCATGGCCATTTGTGGCCAGAAGGAAGGAGCATAAACAGTGTTTTTAATACAATTTTATTTAGGTTTCATCCCTCCAGAATCCCCATACTGTGCTGGTATGACATATGATTAATTTTATTATTCTTTTTAGAACTATAAAGGAATCGAATGAAGATTTATCATTAATTAATTGATTCATTCATTTTAATATCAATTTTCAAATTCCTGTCTAGTCGTATTCCATGTCAGTTCCCCTCTAATATTACTAATTATATCATTATCTAAATATTAATATATAATTGTGTAATAAAAGTATAATTATTTTATCCAATCACTTCAGACGCTTATTTAATTCAATTTTTTCAACAAAATAGATTTTCGTGCATCCATGCCTGTGTCAAAAGAACGGCCAGCTTGGCTATTTCTATCTTTACGATTTACGCTTGGCGTGCTCGTATTACTCTCCGATTGGTTAAAGAAAAATACACGCATACCGTATGTTTGTATTAATACACATTAAGAAGGTCATCTCATTCTACTATCAGCGATCCACTAAGGATGATGTACAATTAATTTGCAAAACTATTTTTCATCTGTATTTCACTATTTTGTTAAATTTTCTATCTAGCTTAAAGCTTACA